>JAQGDG010000393.1:0-163713 GCA_029844215.1 Przewalskia tangutica
AGAAGCGGCCCATTGTATTCGGATGTTTGAGGACTTGGCGGCGAGTTCTTAGCAGGAAGCACGCGCGGTAGCGTTACTCTTATCCATCAAAGTCACTTAGATGTACCCGCGACGCCGATCGGTGTATTGAGTGGGATGGCTTGAAGAGGGCGTTGCGAGTTACGTAGCTCGGTGCCCGTGTTGTCGGCCGGTGAAAGTAAGCACGAGGCTGGTGGTTTTATTCCTGAGCGATTGAGATCCAGACACCGGTAGAAGTGGGAGGTAATCACATGGACTTCATCACGGGATTACCTCGCACCGGAGAGGCATGATTCTATATGGGTTATCGTCGTAGTGTGAAATCAGCCACTTTCTTCCCGTCGGGCGACTTTTTTCTTACCGGTGAGATTATGCGGACTTTACATCAGAGATCGTCGGCGCGCCGAGTCCCTACGATCATATCAGGCAGAGAGCCCGGTTCGGCTAAGCTTACGGAGAGTCCTTCCAGAGGTTTAGGGGCCGGTGAGCACTGAAATCTTGCATTTCATCCTGAGCAGACGGACGGCGAGCGCGGCTATCCGGACTCTTGAGGATATCTGCGAGCCGTGTTATTGACCGATGGTAGTTGGGAGGATCATTTGCCTCTGGTTGAGTTCGCATATAATAATAGCTACCACTCCAGTATTGGATGGCGCCTTATGAGGCCTTGTATGGGAGGAAGTGCGATCGCTTTATAGGTTGGTTCGATGTGGGCGAGTGCGGCTAGTGGGACGGTTGGTGCGTGACGATGAATAAGGTGAAGCTTATCCGAAGGCGGCTATTGACTTTCAGTCGGCGAAGTCGTATCACGGATCATCGTCGTCGGCATGCTTGAGTTCGAGGTTCATGATTGGGTTTTCCTAAAGGTGTCACCCATGAAGGTGTGATGAGATTCGGAAGAAGAAACTTCGGTAGTCGTTGGGCGTTTGATTGTCGCGAGGTAGGCAAGGTTGCTACGAGTTGGATCTGCCGTCCGTCTGGAAGCGGTGTCCGTGTTTCACGTATCTATGCGAGGAGATGTATCGGGATCCATCTAGGGTACGCCGATTAGCGATGTCGGTGGCCAGGGGTTATCGATGAGAGATTCCCATAGCGATAGTCGATCGTCGGAGTTAGGCGTCTGCGGACGAAGGGCGTGGCAAGTCAAAGTCTTGTGGCGGAGCAGGCTCGAGAGGAGATGACGTGGGGCCGAGGAGGACATGAGGCGAAGTATCCTCACTTTATTCCCACACCTCCGGGTAATTCACTTTCCTACTTGTAAATTTCCATTATCATTTATGCCTAAGTGTTGTTTTGTGGCGTGTGTGGCATTTGCTGCCATTTAAGCTTCGATAAGCGTTTGAGAAGGAACATTCGGAACGAATGTTTCTAAGGAGGAGAATGTTATACCCGTATTTCGGTATATACGTAGGAATACGTACAAAAGTTTGGCTTTAAAGTTAGCCTTGGGCGTTTTTTTGTACAACTCGCTAAAGAATCGTTTTAGGCGAAGCGTTTCCACGACTTTCGTAGGGAAAATTCGGCTATGCCATTTCTAATTTTTGCGGATTTTTCAGAGGCGAAACATTTTGGACCAACGGGAGGCGACACTTGGCACCCTCCCATTGATGAACAGATAAATCCATTGGGCGAGATTGGAGAGTGGTGGAGCACGTTTTTGTGCCTTGTGCACAAGTCAAGGAGTTAGTAGGATATTTGTGTGGAGTAAATCTCCACCTACACTTGCCTTGCACTTGTCTTAATCTTGGCCGTTGGTTGGCCACTTGACCTATAAATACCCTTAAGATGAAGAGTTCTTCGTCCACAAATCTTCCAAGTCTTGAAAAATCCTCACTCTCCTGTGAGCTTTTCGTCCAACACCCTTCCCTCCCCGCCAGGAGTTTGGCGAGGGCTAACCCCAACTGTAGCCGAAATCTACCCCTCCTCGTGGTAGAAAAGTTGGCTTCTAGTATCGTTATAATGCCTAAAATACCTAGCCCAAATCCCTTAGTCTTTGGTAGAAGTTGTGAAGAACTTCTAAGGTTTCTGGAGCTCTGGAGGCGTCTAACTTGGGAGCTAAACCTTGCTCGGTAGACTTTATCTAGGATATTATTGGGCTTCTGAGGTAATAATCCTAACCTCTTTTGAATTAGAGAATACTTCTGTTGTAGTATAAGGATAAGTATAAATACTTAGAAGAATATCACGAAGAATTGAACTATTACCACGAGTGAAGGTTTTAAAGAAGAATAATCATGTTTGTACTCGCATAGGATTTGTTTTCACGATGAACTTATATAGCTCATGGGTAGGGTTGTGCTGAGCTTTCAGTAGAATTGCGAACCCTCTGTTTAGAATGACCCTCGGAGTAGTCTTTGATAGATATACGTGACTATTATGGTCGACTCTCTGTATGCGACATATTGACTTGGCGGGTGGTTTTATTTGAGAAGGTATGTGATTACGCTAAGCATGATATTTTACAATATATATATAGTACGGTGAAGCGTACATGTGTTAACTGAATAATACTTACGGCAATGCCTCACGGCTTAAGCTGAATAATAAGAATCAAAACATTTCAAAAGAATCTATGAATCATTTTTAACGTAAGATAAATATCGTTTTTAAAACAAAAGCTTAAGAGTTATGCTAGCTTTATGGGAGGTTAGGTATAATGACTTAAGAATGATAAAAGGCTGTTTACTTGTTTGTTTATAAAAAGCCTTGTATTGATCTCTGTTAAGTGTAGTAAGATTGTTTGATAAGTAGACATATCATGATGCTACTGTGTTAGTGTCTTGTAATCTTTGTGTAAGAAGTGCATTCTTGCTGCTTACTGCTTGCTAACCGTAAGTCAGATTATCTTTATTCTTGTATCACCTACCCCTTGACTATTATACCGGGGCTTGCCCATGATGGGTCTATACGGCCTATGCGGTCGTGAGACTATGCGAGCAGCGGTATGCTCGAGTTGATCATTCGGCGCGTCGCACGATCGCGGGATTCCTATGCGTGCGCTGAGACTATGCGGTCTTTTGAGGCTATGCAGTGCGGGAGCCTGGCGGATCTGGGGTTGGCTGCCCCTAATGCGAGGGCTACCTGCGGGTCTACGTGTGACCTATGCGGCCGCGAAAGTCGAGGACTAGGCACGCGAGAATGATACTATGGGCGATTGGCCTTGCTTGATCATTCGCGGCCTAGAATAGACTGTTCTGATCTTTCTATTCTATTGCTGTTTGTGATGTGCACTATGTGCAATTAGGCGATTGTATTTGTGAAAAGGTTTTAAATACTTTGTTTTCATTTTAAAGTACTTTATAGTTTCACATACTTGGTACTGTTATGCGACCTCGCCCGGGGCTGCGTTCATGCCGCAGTAAGGCGGCAGTGCTAGATCCACATCCTTAGGATCTTTGCGTTGGTGTCGTGAGCTCCATCTTCTCCGAGGCTCTACTTTTGGGTATGATCTCCCGTATTGTAGATAGTTTTGTCTGATCGAGGTATGGCGGGCCCCGTCCATAGTTGTTATTTCCTTAGAGGTGCAGTAGTACTATTGTACTGGGATAACCGCAAAACTTGAGTTATTTATATTATGCCGAAAGGCAAGCTTTTCATCAGATAAACTGTGTCTTATTTTTTTAAACTGTTTCCTGTCTTGTTTTATATTCCGCTGGTTACTCTGGTGTATGACTACTTGGGTGCCCCGGTAAGACACCAGTCACGGGCCCCGGAACGGGTCGTGACAGGTACCTATTCCCAAAGTACTTCATACATTATCTTTTAAAAGATACGTTACGTTTACAAAAGTCACACAATACCCGTAGTATATGAAAATAGAGTGATTATCTTTTGAAGTAAATCAAAACACTTCTCTTCGTAAAATCAAGTAACAACATTCTTTTCCAAATGTTTCAAGTTTGCCTAATTTCAATTACTCAAGTTTCTCATTTTCGAAAGGTTTCGTAGTTCATAATTTTAATCACTTAATGATATAATTCTCCTTTAAAAGCAATTTGAGAAACATATATACGATCGTGAGTAGGTTATTCTTGTTTATAACAATCTTATATAAGCAACCATGATCTAGGAAATGTAACATCATTTTGTCTCATCTTAGTTTCTATGATGGAAGTTTCTACGGTTTTACTAATACATTATTAGTCAAAACATTTCCTTTATTAGCGCTTGTGGTTTGTTCGATACTTATTACGATTTCAAATCAAGAAACATTATTGCTTTTAAAATCAAGTACTCATTACTCGCGAATGAGGTTTTACAACATTTTTAACAAAATGTTAATTACCAAATAAAACAAGTTAAGTCTCTTATCTTCAAGATTAAGTCTCTTAACTTTTAAAATCGATAAACCATTCTCTTTACTTCTCTTAAACGTTATACCTAACTTCCCATAAAGCTAGTATAACTCTTATTTCGAATGATTCTTTATTATCACACATCAAGTCGCTTATAAGTCAAATCGCTTACCTTTTAAAACCACAAAGCATTTTACGTATGCGTCATCGTACTACATAGTTATACACACATCATGCTAGAAAAGATAGGAAGAGGTTCACATACCTCGCGACGATTATCGACTAATAGCAAAACGCCTAAGTACCTCAAACCGTCGGCTACCCTTAAGTCAAGTAGATCGCGCCACGCATAGTGCCACATCACGACCTAACGGGCGTGGATCGTGCCTTTCCCGCACCCGGTAGTCATACATCGAGAGAAAATCAGCGAACATAAATCTATAACATGGAATAGCAGTATAAACAATAATCAGGAACACTTGCCTTTCGCATATATATAAACAACAACTCTTTCAACATGAACAGCTTTAATCCTTTTTACAAACCCGCCTACAGCGATTACTGCACCTCTACGAATGATATGATAACAACGACGGACAGGCCGCCATACCACGAATGTAAGCACCTATAACAGTGGACTATACCAAGATAAGCCTCCGAGGAACGGAGCTTCCAAACGCCGAGTGACCTAAGAGCGAGGATCAACGCGCGTACCTTTACATGCGGCATGAACGCAGCCTCCGAAGAGGTCGACAACAGTACCAAGTATGTGAAACATGAAGATCGTAAATGAAATCATAGTAGTCTATAGAAAGCGAGAGACATGTATGATAACCAAACTACGATTCACAATAAATAAGCGATCGTCTAGTCGTGACTACGCCTCAAAGTCATCACTCCAATATAACAATGGGTCTCACGCCACAACATCAATCATGCGTGGAATACCTTCCATCGCCGTGATCGATGATAGAAAAGCACCAAGGAATACATGAACAAAGCAGTCCCACTCAGTGTCCAAATAAACGATGCAGTGAAATGCGAAGGCATAGCCGACTACTAACACCACCGATGCTAAGGTCATAAATCGTATCATGATATCTGTAAACCGTCACATGATCAAAGCCGGTCGCTCGCGCAATATCAAATGTGCGCGTCTAGCCTGGAACTCCGCCGACTCCCGCATAGGCCAATCTCATAGGCCCGCATGAGGTATAACCCGCATCGGTAGCTACTCCGGCGTCGCCCGGACTCGCGATCGCGTGACCACATCGCGCTGACCATAAAGGCCGCACACTAACACGGAACTCTCGTAGCTCGCGCTGGCCCCGGGACCGCGAGGTATTCTCGAATCATGGTCCTGCATCGCTGAGTCTACCCGCGTCGGAGGCGGCTTAACCCGAAACACGGTGAGTGGTATAATACCAACATAACGATTTATCGCTTAAACAACATAAAGCACAATCGAGGAAAAGCCCTTTACACAAACATCACGAATACTAACACGTAGCATCCTAATATGATTACTTATCAAATCAACACGAAGGTATTACAAGGCTATCACAAACCAATACAATCATGTTATTCACACATAAGGTACTTTATACAATAACTCTTTAAAGATATGTTACTTTCACAAAAGTCACAATACCCGTAGTATATAACAATAGAGTGATTATCTTTTGCGAAGAATCTGTTATACCCGTAGTTGCGGGGTATGTATGTGAGGACGTGCGTCGAAGTACGGCTGTAAATTTTGAAAAGAAAGAAAGATGTGAGTTTTAGCGGAAAAGTTTCCTGTTATTTGTGAAGAAAAAGGTTCGTTAATGGGAATGGATTCCCAGTTTGGTATTTGGACTTCATAGATTATATTAGAATTTTGAGATTTTATTTTTGGAAATGGTCACGTGGGGCCCACGGGAGAAATTTACGGTTTTGTGGGGCCCACTTTGTTTTCGAGATTTTGGCCATTGTGGATATTTTTCGGAAGACGTTTTTTGAGGGCCAATAGGAGGGTGACACGTGTCACCCCCGCCTAGGTGGCTTGGCCGAAGTTACCTTTGTGCACAACACCCGGTTAGAGTCGTTTTTCGACGAAACGTTTTTCGTAACTTGCGAAGGGAAAATTCCGGCTATGTCGTTTTGTATTTTTGCGGATTTTTCCGAGAGACGAAACATTTTGGACCAACGGGAGGGTGACATGTGTCACCCTCACATTGGAAGCAAGGGGCGGCAACCCTTGGACGATTGGTTCACGTTTCTTGGCCAATTGGCTCCTTGTTTTGTGCCTTGTTTTGGCCTTGTTTGGTGCATTGTTTTGTGGCATGTTTTGTGGAGTAGGGGTTAGGGTGCACTTGGCTTAATCTTGCCCTTACACTTGCTATACACTTGGAAGGATCTTGGCCCTTGGTTGGCCTTTGGTTTTGCTATAAATACCCACTGTGTGAAGACTTCATCCAGTCCAAAATCTTCCAAGTCTTGAAACCCTCTCCTGCCCCTTTGTGAGCTCTTGGCGAGCCTCCCCTCCCCACAGTGTGGCCTTTGGCCGAGGGGTTCCCCTCCCCCCCTTTGTGGTGCTAGCCGTGGGGTACCCCCCCCCCTAGCCTAGTTGTTTTCGTATAATACCCTTGTTGTGGTATAGAAATACTCCCCTAGTATTGTTATAATGCCCAAAATACCTTAGCCTTGTACCTTGTAGTTTTCCAAAGATACCTCTATACGTAGAGTCCGGAAATACTACCTTTTGTCCTTTTAGTCTCAAACCGAAACCCTAAGGAAATCTTCATAGTTGGTTGAAGTATTTGAGTAGAAGTTGGTTAGAACTTCTAAGGGTTGTTTGGAGCAGATTGGAGCGCGCGGAGTAGGAGCTAAACCTTGCTCAGGATCGACTTTTATCTCGGATAATTTTGGGCTTATCGAGGTAATTATCTTGTCCCTCTATTGTAATTGGAAATTACATGTTTGTTAGAATATATAGTTGAAGTATACTATATATAGAACTATACTTAGTATTCGGCAATGTCTTTTGACTTAAGCCTGAAGAATAAAGAACTGAACTGTATTTACATAGGACTGTATTGCAGTAGACTTGTGTTGTATTACTGTGTAGAATTGTACACGTCCGGTTAGACGTGTAAACCCCCCCCCTGGTTGGCTTGGTAGCCGGCCTCGATAGAGGAGGAGATTCTGTTGTGGCGGGGAGAGTCTTCTAATTTTACGTAGAAAGATAGAAACTTGTGTTTTGGGGTTAATAGACGTTTGTGACCTTTATAGGTGAAAGTACTAAGAGTAGCGTATTCTACTCGAGGAGTGGAAAGGGCTAGCAAGGGTGTAGTACTTGGAGCATTTTGCTTATTGTCGATAAATCGTCGCGAGGTATGTGAACCTCTTCCTATCTCTTCTAGCATGATATGTGTGAACTATGTAGTCGGTAGGCGTGCATGTGCTAAGTGATTTGGTTGGTTTAAAACATAGGGTGTTATAATAGCTTTATGGGAAGTTAGTTATAACGACCATGTAGGTGAAAATGGTTTACTGATGTTAGAAGTTAAGAGACTTGACCTTATAAGATAAGAGACTTAACTTATTTGTTTTAATGTGGATGTTGTGTGAAACCTCATTCGTGAGTAATGAGTACTTGGTTTTAAAGGAATAATGTTTCTTGATTTCGAAATCGAGAATGTGTATCGACAGGACCACTGCGGCGTTAATAAAGGAAAATGTATTGAATAATGATGTGTTGTATTAAAATCGGTAGAAACCACCATCCGCATAGAAGCTAAGATGAGACAAAATGATATTACATTTTCTAGATCATGTCTTGTAATAAGATCGTTATAAACAAGAATAAACTACTCACATATATGACATATGTTACTCAATTGTTCTAAAAGGAATCAGTGATTAAGTTTGGGAACTATGAAACCATTTGAAAATGAGAAGCTTGAGTAATTGAAACTAGGCAAGCGGAACTTAGGAAAGAATGTTGTTACTTGATTTTGAAAAGGAATGTGGGTTGGTCATTCTAATACTACGTATCGGGTGACTTTTATAAGTAATGGATCTCTTTTAAAAGAACTTGACGATGTAGTACTTTGGGGTTAAAACCCGACCTTGGCATAAAATGAAAGTACTTTGAGTTGTGTGAAACTTGCCTATGCTTGTTGTTATGAAACTTGCCTATGCTTGTTGTTGTGAAACTTGTCTATGCTTATTCTTGTGAAACTTGCCTATGCTTGTGATGATAGCCTTTGTTGTGCAAGTGTGGTATTTACGTATTCTGGCGTCTCGATAGAGGCGGTCGACTTGTTGAGAACTTACTTGGGCGTCTTTGGCGGTGATGGAGAATTCCACGGGTATGTTTCCATTTTGATTCTTGTCTTGTTGTTGATGTCACATGGACATGTCTACACCGTCTGATTCGGGGCGTCGCGGCCGTGCGGTCGGGTTGATTACCCGATATATTGTTATTGTGGTTACATGGACATGTCTACACCGAGGTAGAATTCGGGGCATGTGGCCGTGCGCGGGGTTGATCACGATATATTATTGTTGATGTCACATGGGCGTATCTCCGAGGTAGAATTAGGGGCATGTGGCCATGGGGCATTGGTATTATTGTTGCATCATGGACATGTCTGCCGTCACGGTCAGGGCATGCGGCCATGATGCGAACATGATTGATGTTGTGGGCGTGAGACCCATAGTTATATTTGAGTGATGGCTTGAGGCGTGAGTCCACTCGGATATATTTGCTTTTATGTTGTGATCGTAGTTTGGTTATCATACATGTCTCTGCTTTATATAGACTAGTATGATTTCATTCTGATATTTTCTGATTTCACATACTTGGTACTGTTATCTTGACCTCCCGAGGCTGCGTTCATCTGCGCAGTAAGTACATCGATCGTGGATCCTCGCTCTTAGGATCTCGATTCAGCGTTTTGGGAAGCTCCGTTTCTCCGAGGCTTATCTTTCGGTATGTGTTCCACGAGTTGTAGGTTCTTGTACATTCGGGGTATGGCGGGGCCCTGTCCGTCATAGTTATTGTAAATCTTAAGTGCAGTAATCTTGTTGTAGGCGGGGTTGTAAAAAGGATTAAAGCATTCGTTTTGAAAGAGTTGTATTTATTTATGTTATTGGAAGGTAACCGTTGGGTTGGCACATTTTATGTTCATATATCTTGTTTCTTGTTAAAGTTTTATTTTCCATTGGTTTTCTCACGATGAATGTATCACTAGGGTGCGGGATAAGGCACGATGCGGGCCCGAACGTCGTTACAAAAGTGGTATCGAGCGATTAATCCTCGGAAAGTGTCTGACCGTGTCTAGTAGAGTCTTGATTATCGGTGTGTTGTGCACCACATCTATAATCGGAGGCTATAGGACATTTAGGATTGGTTTCCATTCTTCTCATTACGAGATCGTGCCTTAGAGGCGTGTTGTAAGTTGGACCCTCAGCGTATCTCGTTTTTACGATTATGCCTCCGCGCAAGGCAACGAGCCCGAGAAGGGCAAGAGCGGCGAGTCTTGCTAGTGAGATCTGAGAGGAATACGAGCGCGAGTCGGGCAGCACTGAGGTTGTGCTTGACGGCGGGTTTTGTAGCGCCGCCCGGCCAGCGAGTTTAGAGCCGCAGCGATGCTGCTGAGACCGCGATACTGAGCCTCGATCCCACGATGCAGAGGCGGGAGGAAATGGGTTACAAGGAGATGGCGATTCTTGGCGAGTGCGTGGCGAATATGAGGATAAGCTGGATCACGGCGATTCAGTTCAGCACACATGGTGCACGAAGCGAATAGTTTGAGGCTACAGGACTTTACGAGTTGTAGCCGCGAGTTTTATGGGTCAAGGCACGAGATGATCGCGAGAGTTCATTCGGCGATTCTGACGGATCATGCGGGTGATCAAGGCTTGAGACCGAGTCTGTGACCTTTGGTTCGCATCGGTGCGTGATCTGCGATCGATTGGTTTGATTCATAGGAGCTTTCGGGAGAGCATGCACCTCCAGTATGGGATGAGTTTTGAGGGCTTTCTCACGCACTTCTTGCCTCGCAGATGAGGAGCACGCCGGTAAATGATTTTGATGCTTAAACGAGCGGGCGTGCGGTTCGGGAGTACAATGTGGAGTTCGACTCATTGGCGACGCGTCAGCGTTGGTAGCTAGTATGGAGGATCGAGTGCACCGATATATTCTGAGGCTCGATGATTACATGTCGGAGGCATGTTAGGAGTAGCTCTTCACCGGGCATGGACATTGCCGCGTGCGAGCTCATGCGGCGGGATGTGAGGCGCGGAGAGGTCGGCGGAATGACGAATCAGCGAAGAGGGCGAGAACAACGAGGTCCTTTGGTGACTTTCGAGGCGGACGCCTCGTGACATACTAGTTTTGTACCTCCGCCCGGTCACGAGTGGTCCTCCACAACCTTGAGTATTCGGAGCGGTCGAGGGCTCGAGGTTGAGTTTCGAGGAAGTAAGGGTGTTGGCGGATCACGGTCACCCTACCTCGGTGTGGTCGATGTAGTAGACCGCATTTCCGGAAGTGTCGTGGTGCGAGGAGCTTGTTATTTTTGCGGCAGCGGGGCCATTTGCGAGAACTGTCAGGCCGGTAGCACGGATGTTACGACTCGACCCTACGGATCGATGGTGGTTCGCCGCGCCTACGATTATCGCCTGCGGTGCCTATGATTAGAGTGGAGCGGTAGCTTCAGGTTTATCCTTAACCCTCTAGAGTTTTGGTATGCTTGTTATGATGGTCTCATTATTATGTGCTATGTACGAATAGCGTTGTGTTAATTATGAGTTAGAAAACATGCTTAGTTGGGAGGATACGTATGGGGGCATGGTAAGTGTGAACCTTAGACTATGTCACGACTGAGACCTTAGGGGTAAGGTCGTCTTGAGTTAAAGATTTATTTTATGTTTGACCACTTATCGCAGTAGTGGTATACGTGGGATTTATTTGTGTGATAAGTCCGTGGGTAGTGTGAGATGGAAGTGGTAGCTTTCATGATGTGAATTAGTAAGATTGTTAGGATCGGGAACAAGAGTTTGGCGGTTGGGGTCGGGTTGAGGACCATTTGCGGGTCAACCCGTAACCCGGTTTGGGGTGGGGTCAGTTCTGGGTGGTCCCGCCAGGTGGTAGGGTCACGAGGATGCTAGGCCCAAGTTTGTATGATCATCGTATGAGTTCGTGGACGCGTTCGACCAGAAGCGGTTCGTAAAGGCCGGAATGGCCTTAAGGAAGTTTGAGGTTAGTAAGATGACCAAGTTTGGAGGTAGTGACTCCAGATTTTTCGAGCAGAAGTAATGACTGAAGTATGGTACGTACTGGGAGAGTTCGAGTGTTCGAGAAGGGTACAACGAGTAAGGAAGGAAGATAACGTGTGTTATTTCGTGGCCAAGCTGTGGCGTTGACAACTTGTTAGAGGAACTTCATCGTTATCCGACTTGAGAAGGAACATTCGGGACGAATGTTTCTAAGGAGGGGAGAATGTTATACCCCGTAGTTGCAGGGTATGTATGTGAGGGCGTGCATGCGAGAGAGTGCGAAATTTTGAAAAGAAAGAAAGATGTGAGTTTTTGCGGAAAAGTTTAGGTTATTTGTGAAGAAAAAGGTTCGTTAATGGAATTGGATTCCCAGTTTGGTATTTGGACTTCATAGATTATATTAGAATTTTGAGATTTTATTTTGGAAATGGTCACGTGGGGCCCGGGGAGAAATTCTGGTTTGTAGGCCCACTTTGTTTTGAGATTTTGGCCATTGTGGATATTTTTGGAAGACATTTTTGAGGGCCAATAGGAGGGTGACACGTGTCACCCGCCTAGGTAACTTGGCGAAGTTACCTTTGCAGGCACAACGGTTAGAGTCGTTTTCGGCGAAGCGTTTTGCGTAACTTGCGAAGGAAAATTCCGGCTATGTCGTTTTGTATTTTGCGGATTTTTAGAGAGGCGAAACATTTTGGACCAACGGGAGGGTGACATGTGTCACCCTCGCATTAAACAAGCGGCAACCGCGGGCGATTGGTTCACGTTTCTTGGCGATTGGCTCCTTGTTTTGTGCCTTGTTTTGGCCTTGTTTGGTGCATTGTTTTGTGGCATGTTTTGTGGAGTAGGGGTTAGGGTGCACTTGGCTTAATCTTGCCCTTACACTTGCTATACACTTGGAAGGATCTTGGCCCTTGGTTGGCCTTTGGTTTTGCTATAAATACCCCCCCTCTGTGTGAAGACTTCATCCCTTGCCAGAACTTCCAAGTCTTGAGACCCTCTCCTCCCCTTTGTGAGCTCTTGGCAGAGCCTCCCCTCCCCTTTTGTGGCCTTTGGCGAGGGTTCCTCCCCTTTGTGGTGCTAGAATGGGGTACCCACTAGCCTAGTTGTTTCGTATAATACCACTTGTTGTGGTATAGAAATACTCCCTAGTATTGTTATAATGCCCAAAATACCTTAGCCTTGTACCTTGTAGTTTTCCAAAGATACCTCTATCGTAGAGTCGGAAATACTACCTTTTGTCCTTTTAGTCTCAAACCGAAACCCTAAGGAAATCTTCATAGTTGGTTGAAGTATTTGAGTAGAAGTTGGTTAGAACTTCTAAGGGTTGTTTGGAGTGGATTGGAGCGCGCGGAGTAGGAGCTAAACCTTGCTCAGGATCGACTTTTATCTCGGATAATTTTGGGCTTATCGAGGTAATTATCTTGTCCCTCTATTGTAATTGGAAATTACATGTTTGTTAGAATATATAGTTGAAGTATACTATATATAGAACTATACTTAGTATTCGGCAATGTCTTTTGACTTAAGCCTGAAGAATAAATAACTGAATTGTATTTACATAGGACTGTATTGCAGTAGACTTGTGTTGTATTACTGTGTAGAATTGTACACGTCCGGTTAGACGTGTAAACCCCCCCCTGGTTGGCTTGGTAGCCGGCCTCGATAGAGGAGGAGATTTACGCTGTGGCGGGGAGAGTCTTTGCCAATTTTCTGTAGAAAAATAGAAACTTGTGTTTTGGGGTTAATAGACGTTTGTGACCTTTATAGGTGAAAGTACTAAGAGTAGCGTATTCTACTCGAGGAGTGGAAAAGGCTAGCAAGGGTGTAGTACTTGGAGCATTTTGCTTATTGTCGATAAATCGTCGCGAGGTATGTGAACCTCTTTCTATCTCTTCTAGCATGATATGTGTGAACTATGTGATGCGGTGACGTACATGTGCTAAGTGATTTGGTGGGTTTAAAACATAGGGTGTTATAATAGCTTTATGGGAAGTTAGTTATAACGACCTTATGTAGGTGAAAATGGTTTACTGATGTTAGAAGTTAAGAGACTTGATCTTATAAGATAAGAGACTTAACTTATTTGTTTTAATGTGGATGTTGTGTGAAACCTCATTCGTGAGTAATGAGTACTTGGTTTTTAAAGGAATAATGTTTCTTGATTTGGAAATCGAATGTGTATCGACTGCACCGCTGCGGCGTTAATAAAGGAAAATGTATTGAATAATGATGTGTTGTATTAAAACCCGTGAAACCTCCATCTGCGTAGAAGCTATGAGACAAAATGATATTACATTTTCTAGATCATGGTCTTTGTAATAAGATCGTTATAAACAAGAATAAACTACTCATATATGACATATGTTACTCAATTGTTCTAAAAGGAATCAAGTGATTAAGTTTGGGAACTATGAAACCATTTGAAAATGAAGCTTGAGTAATTGAAACTAGGCAAAACCGAACTTAGGAAAAGAATGTTGTTACTTGATTTTGAAAAGGAATGTGGGTTGGTCATTCTAATACTACGGTATCGGGTGACTTTTATAAGTAATGGATCTCTTTTAAAAGAACTTGACGATGTAGTACTTTGGGGTTAAAACCCGGACCTTGGCATAAAATGAAAGTACTTTGAGTTGTGTGAAACTTGCCTATGCTTGTTGTTATGAAACTTGCCTATCTTGTTGTTGTGAAACTTGTCTATGCTTGTTGGCGTGAAACTTGCCTATCTTGTGATGATAGCCTTTGTTGTGCAAGTGTGGTATTTACGTGTTCTGGCGTCTCGATGATGAGGCGGTCGACTTGTTGAGAACTTACTTGGGCGTCTTTGGCGGTGATGGAGAATTCCACGGGTATGTTTCCATTTTGATTCTTGTCTTGTTGTTGATGTCACATGGACATGTCTGCCGTCACGATTCCGGCATGCGGCCATGCGTCGGGTTGATTACGATATATTGTTATTGTGGTTACATGGACATGTCTACAGGTAGAATTCAGGGGCATGTGGCCGTGCGGCGGAGTTGATCACCCAAAGATATTATTGTTGATGTCACATGGACATGTCTACACCGAGGTAGAATTCGGGCATGTGGCCATGGGGCATTGGTATTATTGTTGCATCATGGACATGTCTACACCGATCACGTCAGGGGCATGCGGCCGTGATGCGAACATGATTGATGTTGTGGGCGTGAGACCCATAGTTATATTTGAGTGATGGCTGAGGCGTGAGTCACGATTGGATATATTTGCTTTTATGTTGTGATCGTAGTTTGGTTATCATACATGTCTCTGCTTTATATAGACTAGTATGATTTCATTTACGATATTTTCTGATTTCACATACTTGGTACTGTTGTCTTGACCTCCCGGGCTGCGTTCATGCCGCAGTAGAGGTACATCGATGCGTGGATCCTCGCTCTTAGGATCTCAGTTCAGCGTTTTGGAAGCTCCGTTTCTCGGAGGCTTATCTTTCGTATGTGTTCCACAGTAGGGATTCTTGTACATTCGGGGTATGGCGGGGCCTGTCCGTCATAGTTGTTGTAAATCTTAAGTGCAGTAGTATTGTTGTGGGCAGGGTTGTAAAAAGGATTAAACTGTTCGTTTTGAAAGAGTTGTATTTATTTATGTTATTGGAAGGTAACCGTTGGGTTGGCCTGTTTTATGTTCATATATCTTGTTTCTTGTTAAAGTTTTATTTTCCGCTGGTTTTCTCTGATGAATGTATCACTAGGGTGCCCGGGATAAGGCACCAGTAACGGGCCCCGGAACGGGTCGTTACAAAATCAAAACACTTCTCTTTGTAAAACCAAGTAACAACATTCTTTTTCAAACGTCCAAGTTTGCCAAATTTCAAATGTTCACGTTTCTTATTTTAGAAAGGTTTCGTAGTTCCTAGCCTTATTCATTTAAGAATATAATTCTCTTTTAAACCATCTGAGAAACATAAGCCTTATATGTGAGTAGGATATTCTTGTTTATAACAATCTTATTACGAAATGACCATCTAGAAATATCATTTTGTCTCATCTTAGCTTCTATGCGGATGGAAGTTTCTTGGTTTTAATAATACTTAATCACAAACATTTCCTTTTATTAACGCGATGGTTTGTCGATACACATTCGATTTCCAAATCAAAAACATTCTTAAGCCGTTATACCTAACTTCCCATAAAGCTAGTATAACTCTTAAGTTTTTTCAAAACCAAGTATTACTTCTTCTTAAAATGATTCAAAAATCTTTTGAAATACTTCAAGTTCTTTATTATCACATAACCACTAGTTATAGTTCAAATCGATTACCTTTTAAAAACCACAAGTATTTTCTTACCTACATAAAGTCATATAACCAACTTCCCATAAAGCCGTTATAACACTTCATGTTTTAGACCAATAAAATACATTTAACACCGTGCGTCTGCCGTACTACATAGTTACACATATATCATGCTAGAAGAGATAGGAAGAGGTTCACATACCTCGCGAGTATCGACTAATAGCAAAACGCTCCAAGTACTTCCAACCGTCGGCTACTCCTAAAGCCAAGTGGATCGCGCCACACGTAATCTTGACCTATAAGGCCACAAAGCGCTTATTAACATCTAGATCTCTTTGTAGAACATTCTACGTAAAATTCGTGACACCTCCCCAAATGGCGTAAATCTCCTCTCTATCGGGCGGCTACCAAGCCAACCAGTGGGTTATACGCCTAATCCGGACGTGCACAATTCTATCTCACGTAAAAGCTACAAGTCTTGTCTGATCCTATGTAATTATTCGGTACAAGATCTTCTTTCAAAAGGTTTCTTATTATTGGGCTTAAGTCAAAAGACATTGCGATACTACGTTCGATTCTATATATAGTATACTTCAACTATATAATCTAACAATCATGTAATTTCCAATTACAATAGAGGACAAGATAATTACCTCGATAAGCCCATAATTATCCAAGTAGAGATGTCGATCCCGCAACGTTTAGTTCAACTCGGCGCTCAACTGCTCTAAACCACCCTTAGAAGTTCTAACCAACTTCTACACAATACTCCAACCGACTATGGAGATTTTCCTTGTGGTTTCGGTTTGTGGTAGCGGAAAGTATAATAGTATTTTACAGGCTTTTGTAAGTGTAACCTTGGAATACTACAAGGTATAAGGCTAAGGTATTTGGGCATTATAACAATACTTGGAGAGTACTTCTCAACCAAGGGTGGGGGTGTGTTACACGAGAACAACACTCGAAAGAGAGGGGCTCGGCTAAGGCTCACAAAGGAGAGGGTTTGCCAAAGGCCTTGACTAGGAGGGCTCTTGGGCGAGTCAACAAGGGGAGGAGAGGGGTTTTCAAGATTTAGACAAGTGAGGTGGATGAAGAAGTCTTCACTTCAAGGGCATTTATAGGCAAGCAAAGGCCAACCAACGGCCAAGATCAAGCCATGTGCAAGGCAAGTGTAAGGCCTTGATCAAGCCATGTGCACCCTAACCCCTACTCCACAAAACACTCCACAAAACAAGGCACAAAATAAGGCACAAAACAAGGCCAAAAGATCAAGCCAAAATCGTCCCACTTGGGCCTTAAATCGTCAAAGCCGCCCACTTGCTTCCAATGTGAGGTGACACGTATCACCCTCCCGTTGGTCCAAAATGTTTCGCCTCTCGTAAAAATCGCAAAAATTCTAAATGACATAGCGAATTTTCCCCTACGAAAGTGTGGAAAGCGTTTCGTCTAAAAACGACTCCTTTCTGTAGTTGTGCACAAAAATCTATCCAATGCCTATCTAATGCTCAAATTTTCTACGTCGTCACGCATATTACTGGAAATACGGGTATAACATTCTCCCTTATAAACATTCGTCCCGAATGTTCCTTCTCAAGTCTCAACACAGCATGCGCCAGTATAGTCTTCACCACTATACTTACGAGAACAAACCTGCCACACATGGCCACGGAACCAACTTGCGCAAACTACTTACATCCAAGTCCACGAGGAAACACCTCTAACATCACCACAAACACCTCTCTCCGGGGTCTAAAATATACTTCCTTCGCACCTTCTCTTTACAAAAGAAATGATACCACTTTTGTCACTTTGCCGCGAGGTTCTAGTGTCACTCCGGCGACCCAACAAATGGTATCGGGCCGCATGCGATCCCTGAGGCTGTCATACCCTCGAACTCTTACCACATTCGTCTTTGCGGTTCCAAAACTCGGGTTACTATCTCTAACGTGGTCGCTAAACTGGAACACTCTGGATGGATCTCCGATACTTCCCGATCATAACAATACGAAAAGACGGACGTCGCTCCTAAGTCGGACGGCAAAAGCTAACATATAGGCAACCTGGCCTATTCTTCACATGAACCCAAAAAGGGCCCAAAGTAACTCGGGCTAAGTTCCATCTGTTTTCCAAAACTCGTCACACCCAACCCGGGGTGGTACTCTCAAGAAGACCGACCGTCAACCTGAACTCTAAGCGTCGTCGCCGATTCTCCGTACGATTTCTCCGAGCTGCCAGAACCTCTCCTAGACAAGCTTTACCCTATCCACAGTCTGCTGGAACAAGCTCGAAACTATCCAATCTTGCCAACATCGAACTGCCGATCGGCCGACTTACATCCGCCCTACAAGGCTTCATGAGGCGACATCCAACACCGAAATGGTAGCTTAAACACTCCTTCAACAGAGACAACAATTCTCGCAACTATCCTCGAAATCCAAACACCGCCCAGGCGAACGTGATTCTGAGACTCACCTAAGTTCCTAACCTTGCTCGGTAAAACCTCGAGAAAAAGAAATGCGTGCACAGGCTCCACTGCATGCGTCATAAGGTGAAGGTAGGCACCTGCGGCACTTTACAAACTTTACGATAAACATCAATGCCAAGCAATGGGGCCTGATGAACGACACGATGGTGACCCATCGCCCGACTCTTCGGTGATCGCATCTACGAACTCGCATCGATGGTTAACTAAACATGGGCCTAACACCCTCGTGACCCTACCACAAAGCGGGACCACCACAAACCGACTCTACCACCAAACAGGCCCGGCGGGTTGACCCAAGAACGTGTCCTCAACCCGACCCGTGTCATGCAAATACTAGCTCCCCAAAGGAACAATCTCACTAATCACGTTACGAAAACCTAGCCTTCTTAGCTCAACTACCCTCTTTCATATACGCTACTCGGGGACTTATCCTAAAAACATAGCTCACGCACTATGCACCAGATAAGGTCAAACATAAAATAATTCTTTACCCGAGATGGCCTTACCTCTAAGGTCTCCACGTATAACATTCTAAGGTTCACACCTTTTCTATCCCCCAAATCTTACTCAGTTAACTAACCATGATTTCTAATCACAATTAACACGCTGCTATCAGCACACAACACTTACGATATACTCATCTTATCACACATACTCGATCCTGGGGTTTAGGATATACTTGTATCTACTGCTTCACTCCCCTAAGCCGTTCTAAACAAATCTACCCCGTAGGGCGCATAGCTAGGGAAGGTGACGAACTACCCATCGATCCTGAAGGCTAAGTCCTCCTACTAGGTCACCCATTCGACACATGGCCCTGACGGCCGCCAGCAAAACAAGCATCATCCAAAGATGACATTCCCCGGGACGACGCCTGTCACACAGTGAACACTGGGGAAAAACTGAATCCGGCTGGCCGGAGCCTACGTGTCATGTGAATCAAAACTCGAGTTCGACCAACTCCCGCAACCCCGAACGTCCCGAACCGTGGAGGACCTGCAATCAGTGGATGTGCATAATCTAAACCGCTGGTGAGGCGACTCGCCTCGAAAGTTACCAAAGGACCTTGCTGCTCTGGCCCTCTTCTGCTGTCCTTGGTTAACCCATCGATCTCTACGTTTCTCGGCCTGCTGCGCATAAGCCCGTACACAGGCCATGCTCAAGCCTAACTGAAGAATTACTCTTGCACAACCCTCTTAGATAGTCATCAAGACTCGCAGACATCGGTATACTCTCGTAGCCAAATCCATAGCTAATGCCAGGTCGCCTTTTGCAATCTATATTCTCTGTCCCGATGCGTGGGCGAAGGTTTATATATCATGGCGCAGATGAATCGCCGCGCTAAACTCTGCGGGCTAGTAACGCCGCAGAACTCCCGAACGAAGCACCACCCTGTGATGATTGGGTGCATGCCCACGTAACCCTCAGATTTACTCGCGGCTCCTCGGTGCCTTGCCCTCACGGGCAGGGTTGCCCTACGGAGGCATAGCGGTAAGGAAAGAAATACGTGAGAGGTCCAACTTACAACACAACTCTAAGGCACGATCTCGGAGTGAGAAGAATAGAAACCAATCCTAAATATCCTATAGCCTCCCGATTATTGGTGTGGTGCACAACACAATCGATAATCAAGACTCTGATACGGTCTGTAGACACTTTCCGAGGATTAATCGCTTCCGATACCACTTTTGTCACGGCGAACCGGCCCGTGATCGTGCCTTACCGCACCCAAAGAGTCATACATCGAGAAAATCACGGAACATAAATCAATAACATGGAATAACAGCAGTATAAATAATCAGGAACACTTGCCTTTCGGCATATATATAAACAACAACTCTTTCAACGTGATAGTTTGATCCTTTTACAAACCGCCACAACAGTACTACAGACCTTACGAATGATATGACAACAACGACGGATAGGCCGTCATACCTCGAATGTAGCACCTATAACAACAGGGACTATACCAAGATAAGCCTCGGAGCTTCCCAAACGCTGAATGACCAAGAGCGAGGATCAACGGCGGTGTACCCGCCTGCGGCATGAGCGGCCCGAAAGTCGGTACAAGTACCAAGTATGTGAAACACGAAGATATCAGTAAATGAAATCATAGTAGTCTATAAGCGGGAGACATGTATGATAACCAAACTACGATTCACAATAAATAGCGATATGTCTAGTCGGACTCACGCCAAAGTCATCACTCCAATATAACAACGGGTCTCACGCCCACAACATCAATCATGCCCGTGGAATACCTTCCTCACTACGGCGACAATGATAGAAAAGCACCAAGGAATACACATGAACAAAGGGTCCCACGTGTCCAAATAAAAGATGCAGGGGTACGAAGGCAGCATGACTACTAACACCTACGGTACTAACAAGGTCATAAATCGTATCATGATATCTGTCTAGACCGCCATGATCAAAGCCGTCGCTGCGCAATATCAAATGTGCGTCAGCCTCGAACTCCCCGACTCGCGATAGGCCAATCTCATAGGCCCGTGAGGTATAACCCGCATCGCGGTAGCTCCGGCATCGTCGCCCCGACTCGCGATCCGCATGGCCCATAGACCGCATGACCATAAAGGCCGCACACTAACCGGAACTCGTAGCTCGCATAGCCCCGGGACCGCATGAGGTATTCTCGAATCACGGTCCTGCATCACCGAGTCTACCCGCCGGAGGCAGCCTAACCTCTGAAACACGGTGAGTGGTATAATACCAACATAACGGTTTATCGCTTAAACTACATAAGCACAATCAAGGAAAACCCCTTTACACAAACATCACGTATCACTAACACACGTAGCATCCTAATATGATTACTTATCAAATCAACACGAAGGTATTACAAGGCTATCACAAACCAATACAATCAAGTTATTCACACATAAGGTACTTTATACAATAACTCTTTAAAGATATGTTTCTTTCACAAAAGTCACACAATACCCGTAGTATATAATAATAGAGTGATTATCTTTTGCAAGAAATCAAACACTTCTCTTTGTAAAACCAAGTAACAACATTCTTTTCAAACGCCCAAGTTTGTCAAATTTCAAATGTTCACGTTTCTTATTTTAGAAAGGTTTCAGAGTTCCTAGCCTTATTCATTTAAGAATATAATTCTCTTTAAACCATCTGAGAAACATAAGCCTTATATGTGAGTAGGATATTCTTGTTTATAACAATCTTATTACAGCAGCCATGATCTAGGAAATATCATTTTGTCTCATCTTAGCTTCTATGCAGATGGAAGTTTCTCGTTTTAATAATACTTAATCTGTCAAAACATTTCCTTTTATTAACGCCGCAGTTGGTTTGTCGATACATTCGATTTCAAATCATAAAACATTCTTAAGCCGTTATACCTAACTTCCCATAAAGCTAGTATAACTCTTAAGTTTTTCAAAACCAGGTATTACTTCTTTTAAAATGATTCAAAAATCTTTTGAAATACTTCAAGTTCTTTATTATCACATAACCACCGCTTATAGTTCAAATCGATTACCTTTTAAAACCACAAGTATTTTCTTACCTACATAAAGTCGTTATAACCAACTTCCCATAAAGCCGTTATAACACTTTATGTTTTAGACCAATCAAATACATTTAACACCAGACGCTCTACCGTACTACATAGTTACACATATATCATGCTAGAAGAGATAGGAAGAGGTTCACATACCTCGCGACGAGTATCGACTAATAGCAAAACGCTCCAAGTACTTCCAACCGTCGGCTACTCCTTAAGCCAAGTAGATCGCGCCACACGTAGTACTTCAACCTATAAGGCCACAAGGCGCTTATTAACATCTAGATCTCTTTGTAGAACATTCTACAGAAAATTGACACCTCCCCATGAACGTAAATCTCCTCCTCTATCGGGCCGCTACCAAGCCAACCAGGTGTTATACGTCTAATCCGGACGTGCACAATTCTATCTCACAGAAAAGCTACACAAGTCTACTGTAATACAGTCCTATGTAATTACAGTTCAGTACTCTTCTTTCGAAAAGGTTTCTTATTATTCAGGCTTAAGTCAAAAGACATTGCCGATACTACGTTCAGTTCTATATATAGTATACTTCAACTATATAATCTAACAATCATGTAATTTCCAATTACAATAGAGGGACAAGATAATTACCTCGATAAGCCCATAATTATCCAAGTAGAGATGTCGATCCTGGGCAACGTTTAGCTCCAACTCCGAGCGCTCCAACCCGCTCTAAACCACCCTTAGAAGTTCTAACCAACTTCTACACAATACTCCAACTGACTATGGAGATTTTCCTTAGGGTTTCGGTTTTGTGACTGACGGAAAGTATAATAGTATTTTCTGGGCTTTTGTAAGTGTAACCTTGGAATACTACAAGGTATAAGGCTAAGGTATTTGGGCATTATAACAATACTTGGAGAGTACTTCTCAACCAAGGGCGGGGGGTGTGTTACACGAGAACAACACTCAAAGAGAGGGGGGGCTCTCGGCTAAGGCTCACAAAGGGAGAGGGTTTCGGCCAAAGGCCTTGTCTAGGGAGGGTCTTGGACGAGTCAACAAGGGGAGGAGAGGGGTTTTCAAGATTTAGACAAGTGAGGAGTGGATGAAGAAGTCTTCACTTCGCGGGTATTTAAAGGCTAAGAAAAGGCCAACCAATGGCCAAGATCAAGCCATGTGCAAGGCAAGTGTAAGGCCTTGATCAAGCCATGTGCACCCTAACCCCTACTCCACAAAACACTCCACAAAACAAGGCACAAAACAAGGCACAAAACAAGGCCAAAAGAACAAGGCAAAATCGTCCCACTTGGACGCCCAAATCGTCCAAAGCCGCCCCACTTGCTTCCAATGTGAGGTGACACGCCACCCTCCCGTTGGTCCAAAATGTTTCGCCTCTCGGAAAAATCCGCAAAATTCTAAATGACATAGCGAATTTTCCTACGAAAGTCAGTGGAAACGTTTCGTCGAAAAACGACCCCTTTCGGTAGTTGTGTACAAAAATCGATCCAATGCCTATCTAAGGCTCAAATTTTCTACGTACGTCCTCACGTACATACTCTGGAAATACGGGGTATAACAACTTCAACCTATAAGGCCACAAGGCGCTTATTAACATCTAGATCATATCGTAGAACATTCTACAGAAAATTCGGCAGCTCCCCGCAAATCACGTAAATCTCCTCCTCTATCGAGGCCGCTATCAAGCCAACCAGGGGTTTATACATCTAACCTGACGTGTACAATTCTACTTCACAAGAATGCTATACAAGTCTCATGTCTGATCCTATATAATTACATTCGCTCTCTTTCTTTCTATTCAGCTTAAGTCAAAAGACATTGCCGCAAAGCTAGTTCAGTTCTATATATAGTATACTTCAACTATATAATCTTACAAAATGTAATTTCCAATTACAATAAGGCGACAATAAATTACCTCGATAAGCCCAAAATTATCCTAGTTTAATGTCGCTCCTGAGCAACGTTTAGCTCCAACTCCGTGCGCTCCAACCCGCTCCAAACCACCCTTAGAAGTTCTAACCAACTTCTACATAATACTCCAACTATCTATGGAGATTTTCCTTAGGGTTTCGTTTTTGTACTGGGAAGTATAATAGTATTTCAGGCTTTTCGTATAAGTGTAACCTTGGAATACTACAAGGTATAAGGCTAAGGTAATTTGGGTATAGTAACAATACTTTTGAGAGTATTTCTACCAAGAGGGGGGGTATTTATACGAGACAACACCACAAGGGGGGGTGTATACCCCTCGGCCTACCCCACTAGGGGGGGGGGGTATTCTCGGCCAAGGGGGGAAGGGAACTCTCGGCCAAGGGGCCTCTCAAAGGGGGGAGGGGGAGGCTAGACGAGACCTCAAACACAAAGGGAGGGGAAGCTCTCAAGACTTAGAGATTTTTGGATGAAGAAGTTCATCAAAGGGGAGGGGTATTTATAGGTCAAGCCATGGCTAACCAATGGCCAAGATCAAGCCAAGTGTGGTGCAAGTGTAGGGCCAAGATATGCCCAAGTGTACCTTATCCATCTACCCACAAAATATCCTACCAACTACTTGACAAAACCAACCCATTTCGTCCACCCTTTACCGCCCAATCGTCCATCAATGAGAGGGTGACAAGTGTCGCCCTCTCGTTGGTCAAAATTGTTTCGTCTCTCGTAAAAATCCGAAAAAATTAGAAATGACATAGCCTTATTTTACCCTACGCGGTTTGTGTAAATTTTTTCGTCGAAAAACGACTCTAACCGGGTGTTGTGCACAAAATAATTCGGCCAAGCCACTTTAAAGCCCAAACTTTTCTACGTACGTCCTTACGTACATACTCTGAAAATACGGGGTATAACAAAAGAAGTCTTTTGAAAAGAATGTACGTACGTAGTACTTTGGCTTGTTAATTGAGAATAATTCTATGTGATGCCTTGATTAGTACTTTGGCTTGATTAATTGAGAATTAGTCTAAGTGTGCCTTGATAAGTACTTTGGCTTGTTAAATGAGAATTATTCTATTTGCGCCCTGATAAGTACTTTGGCTTGTTAAATGAGAATTATTATATTTGTGCCCTGATAAGTACTTTGGCTTGTTAAATGAGAATTATTCTATTTGTGCCCTGATAAGTACTTTGTCTTGTTAAATGAGAATTATTCTATGTGTGCCTTGATAAGTACTTTGACTTGATTAATTGAGAATTAGTCTAAGTGCGCCTTGATAAGTACTTTGGCTTGTTAAATGAGAATTATTCTATGTGTGCCTTGATAAGTACTTTGGCTTGGTTAATTGATAATTATTCCATGGTGCCTTGATAAGTGCTTTGGCCTGTTTAGTTGAGAATTGCCTATGGGTGCTGGAAATAGCCGGTTGTGTTCTATTGGTATATCAGTCATTTCGGGGTCATTCCCCGGGTTTGTGGCATTTGTATATTCCATGGATTTGCTACCCACGATCGAGGAATACCTCATGCGGGTCCGTAAGGACTTATGCGGGTGAAATAGTCCCATGCGGGCGGGTCCAGCCTATGCGAGGAATACCTCATGCCAGTCCGTAAGGGCTTATGCGGGTGAAATAGTCCCATGCGAGGAATACCTCACGGGTCCACGCGCCTATGCGGTGAAATAGTCCCGATAGTAGGATGGTTAAATGATACTGCGGGCGGATGGTCATGATTTGATCATGAGCTTCCTATTTTATATTGTACGGATACTACTGTTTACTCTCATTGTTATTAAGGCACAATGTCTTGTACTTTGATTCACCTATATGTCGGAGGATTTGTTTGTGTTACCATATGGTCATGCTTTTACGATGTGGGATTCCGGGGCATGAGACCACGTGGTATTTAGGACACAGGGGGGACTTGGTGTTCATGTATCCTTATTGGTGTTATTACATCATGGACTGCCGACAGTGAGGAAGGATTCCACGGGCATGATTGATATTATGGGCGTGAGACCCATAGTTATATTTGAGTAGTGACTTTGAGGCCTGCGTCCCTGACTTGATATGACTGCTTATGTGTTATATGCATCGTAGGTTGGCTATCATACATGTCTCCTGTTTTGTTTAGACTGTTATGATTTTATTACAGTATTTACTGTTCACATACTTGGTACATTCTTTCTTGACCTCCTTGGTGCGTTCATCACGCCAGTATAGGTCTGCTGTTTGGTGATCGGCAGTGTAGGATCTGCTCGAGGTTTTGGATAGCTCCTCTGTCCGTGAGTTTATCTTTTGGTATATATCCTTGATCTGTGCTTTGTACAATTTTGGGTACGGCGGGGCCTTGTCCCGTCATATTTCAGTATAACTCCTAGAGGTCTGTATTCATATGTGGGATTGGACTCATGTACGGTGTAGTGTCTTTTGTTTATGTATATATGGCAGCATTGTCGGCTTTTCCCTTGCACGTACGGTTGCTTTAAAAGAAAAAAAAATGAGGTGTTATTTAATTTCCGCAGTTTACTTGTATTGTTAAGGTAGAAGGGTGCCCAGGTTGGGCATCAGTCACGGGCCCGGGGTTCGGGATGTGACAGAGTGGTATCAGAGCAGTCAGTCCTCAGAATGTTTACAGACCGTGTCTAGTAGAGTCTTGATTATCGGTGTGTTGCGCGCCACACCCATAAACAGGAGGCTACAGGACATTTAGGAGTTGGTTTCTATTCTTCTCACTCTAAGATCGTGCCATAGAGCTATGTTAGTAAGATAATTCCTCTCTAACGTATTGTTGTGTTACAGTTATGCCTCCAAGGAGGGCAACAACCGCCCAGAAGGGCAAAGGAGTAGCAGGAGCTACTAGTCAGACTCAGAGAGTTGATAGGGCTTATGCCCGTGTTATCTGGATGTTGTTCGCGATGCGAGTTCTTCTTCGCGGGTTTTGAGGCCCAACACGAGCCTCCGATTTCTCGATTAGGAATACTTTAGGGTCATGAAGGAAGCCATTATGATATTGACCGGATAGCGATCTACTGATTTCATCGCCAGGGTTATTCGGCGATGCAGACAGTGTCAGAGGGTAGAGGACGTAGCGGAGATCTGCGTAAGAGGGCTAGCCGGTTGGTTTTCCGGTGAGTTTTGGACGAGCCTCAAGAATGAGTGAGATATCGCCCCACCTACCCAAGACATACCCCGCAGCTCACGGTGGGAGATTTGACCCCACAAGGTATTTAGGAGCGGTCCAAGCTCGAGTCGAGGTCCTCAGAGGAGCAGAGGGCTTCCTCAGTCGAGGCCACCTATTCCTCAGTGTATCAGATGTGGTAAGCGTCATTCGGGGAAATGCCGTTATGGCACAGGTGTTTGTTTTTATTGTGGCCGTCCCGCCATATCTTTGAGTATGTCCTTTAGAAAGAGCACCATCGTGAGTGGCTCGGCTATGAGGCCGAGGTTGGTTCCTCTTTCCTCCACACCGTATGCGTTCCCGCGCAGGTGTTGGATGTTAGCCAGCCGTGGTAGAGGTCAGGGTGGGGGTTTATAGTTCTGGCGGTCCTTCGAACTGCAGAGATAACGTGACTACGGGGCAGGATCAGGAGGCGACATCGCACGGGGTTACAGGTATATTTTGATTCCTTTGAATCATACATGCGTTGATAGATTCAGATTTTACCCTAGCGTATATGTTTTCCCTTTATTGCTAGAGTTGTAAAGTGATAGTACCCCAGAGGTAGGGATACCTTGATTTGTAAAGTGAAAAGTTAAGAACGTTGATAAGAATGATAAGTGAACTGAGACTATAGTTGTGTAGAGTTCACAAGTTGTAATTACCCCGTAACAGTGTAAGACCAATAGGGAAGATTGTACAGTAGAAATACTTTGGCCTATGTGACGAACCTCTAGTGAATGGGAGGATAGGGTGAGAGTACCTGGAGATAAGAGAGAGATTTATTTCAGACTAGAATGAGGAGTTAAGTGTGACGATGAGTCGGGTTATGGACTCATTTCGGGTCAGCCGATAGTATGGAATGGGGTGATGACAATTAGAAATGGTCCCGTTATGTGATAGGGTCCCGAGGATGCAAGGCCCAAGTCTAGTTAATTGTGGTACGAGTTTGTGGATGCGTTCCACCGGAACTAGGTCGTAAGGACCGAGAAGAGCCTTAACGGGAATGTAAGTAACAATATGGCCAAGTTGGTTAGTAACTCCAAGGATTGGAGAACAGAAACAAAATTTGAGATTTTGTACGTGTACTAGATGGGTTTGAAAGTACGAGAAGTATGACAAGTAAGGAAAGAAAGGAACCTCTAAGGATCCCGTGTTTTGGGAAGACAGTAACCTTCGAGTTTTGTGAGAAGGGACCACGGACGGAAGGTCCATTATTATGTTCACGTATGTTGTGGTGTCCATGTGTGGCATCGTTGGTCTTGTGCATGTATTAACTGTTAGGCATAGTATAGAGATTATGCCGGAGTTTGTTTAGCTTGACAACCGACTAAGAACATTCGGGGACGAATGTTTCTAAGGGGGGAAGAATATTACACCCCGTAAGTCCAGGACATGTAAAAGAGAATGTACGAAAGGAAACAAGACTTGGAAATTAGTACGAATGGAAGAATTGTTTTTCCGACGGAAAATCTTCCGAACGTCGGAAAGGAAAAATATTCGTTGTTGAGAATTGGATTCTCCAAATGCATTATTTGAAGAGTATGGAACTCTTAACCTTATGGAAATTTTATTTTTACGGATTTGGTCACGTGGGGCCCACCCGAGGAATTTTACATTTTTTGTGGGGCCCACGAGGGTTACGGAATTTTATGGACGAATGAGAGGGCGACACGTGGCACTCCCTCATGTGGTCTTGGACGAAAATGCAAGGGGTAGAATGGTCATTTACCATCAAGGAAGATCAAGTCTTCAAAGCTTGATATTGTTGACCAAGTCAACTTGTCCACTTGGCTTTTTAATTAATGATCATTCATCCTAGCCCACAAGTGTATTAATCTAAGCCCTCCTTTGTAGTATATATCCTACACTAGTGCAAGACAAGTTCTATACTTACAGAAATTTTTCAAGAAAACATTTTGCTAGCTTAGGTGCTCTCGGCCAAAGGAACTTTCAAAGACAAAATTTTTGTAGTTTTGATCCATTAGCCACAAGACTTTAACCCAATGTCCCTAAGGGTATTATAAGGTTATCTCAATAGAAAGATTTCGGAAAAAACGCATTTTTACGTTAGTCGCAAGGCGGAAACTAAGGGAGTTCTTCAACTTTGAAGTTGGAACTTGAAGATGGGTTCTTCATAGGCTTCTAAGGAGTGCTTGGAGCGGATTGGAACCTAAGGAAAGGAGCTAAGAATTGCTAAGGCGCGACTTTGAATCTTGGAAATTTTAAGGGCTTGGTAAGGTATAATCTTGTCGTTTTACTAATTAAGTTTACTTATCATTGTAGCTATGGATTTTAGCAAGCATGAGTGATATTTTATGAAGTTGGATTAGTGTATTGGCTATTGGAACCCTAATCCGAAAACTAGCATGTTTAGCCTTAAGATTATATTTCAAGTTGATTATTAGTTTAAGTTGTCGCATGTTGAATAAAGAAGGAAATTGTAGTTGTTGAAGTTGTTTATGACTAAATAACATGTTGACCTAAGAACTTGGAATTTGGAAAAGGATTGGAAAAGACTTTGAATTGTTAGTATGTAGTTGGCCGATAATGGCTTGGAGTTTTTAACTATTTGGTATGAACTGTGGGGCGGAATTTTACACGTATTGTAAGGCGTGTAATCCTCTTTGTTTGGTTGTTTTTTGGAGCCTTAAATGTGGCGTGTTGGTTATTGTATTCGACCTTGAAAAAGGTGGCAAAGTGAGTAGAAACAAAGGAAGTCTTTGGATTTTCCGTAGAATTAGCGACCGTATACTTAGTATTATTCTACGTTGAGACTAGAAGTTGATAGTCTTGTTGTGACCATTATAGGTTGACACTTCTACGTACGGCGTATTCGGCTTAGCTTGTGGACATTAGCCGAAAAGGTATGTGAACTATCTCCTCTTCTAGCATGATTCCTTAAGATAAAGAAAGTAAGTTCTACTCCTCAAATGATCTATTCCTTGGTTGTACTTGGATTGCCAAATATAGAATATGTTCTATGAACTTCCTTGATTGTACTTTGATGTGTAAATTGTAAGTTGTATAATCCATTTCCTTAGTGAAGTTTGGATTCTTAAAAGTGAAAGTATTTTACTTAAAGTACATGGAGTCTTGAAAAAGAAGTGGTTTCCAAACCTTTTGGCTAGTGCCTTAGTTCCAAAACCTAAGGGTTGTTGTAATGACTTTAGGGGAGTTAAAGTAGTGATTTACTTAATTGTTTTAAGAGAGGAGAAGTGACATGATTTAAGAGAAGTAACTTGTTTTAAAGGTGTGAGTTACTTGAGGTTTAAAGGTAGAAGAAACTTGTTTTCTAAATGTTAAGAGACTTGAAGTATTTTGAAAGTTAAGAACTTGATTTGTAAGTATGTGATACTTGGTTTTAAAAGTATAAGTCTCTTGGTTATAAAAGGAATGAAATTGTCTAAAAACCATAAAGGGTTATAACGGCTTTATGGGAAGTTGGTTATAACGGCTTTATGGAAGGTTTAGAAAGTTGTCTATTTTGATTAAAGGGCATATGCCTAGATTGTGAAAATTTGAAGTTACTTGATTTCAAGCCTTGAAATGAGTTTTCTAAACGTGTAGTAACTTACTTTGAAAAATAGACATGCCTTGATACTACTGTGTTAGTATCTTGGGGTTTTATATAAAGAAGTCTTTTGAAAAGAATGCACGCACGTAGTACTTTGGCTTGTTAATCGAGAATAATTCTATGTGATGCCTTGATTAGTACTTTGGCTTGATTAATTGAGAATTAGTCTAAGTGTGCCTTGATAAGTACTTTGGCTTGTTAAATGAGAATTATTCTATTTGCGCCCTGATAAGTACTTTGGCTTGTTAAATGAGAATTATTATATTTGTGCCCTGATAAGTACTTTGGCTTGTTAAATGAGAATTATTCTATTTGTGCCTCGATAAGTACTTTGGCTTGTTAAATGAGAATTATTCTATTTGCATACCGATAAGTACTTTGGCTTGTTAAATGAGAATTGTTATATTTGTGCCCTGATAAGTACTTTGGCTTGTTAAATGAGAATTATTCTATTTGTGCCCTGATAAGTACTTTGGCTTGTTAAATGAGAATTATTCTATGTCTGCCTTGATAAGTACTTTGGCTTGGTTAATTGAGAATTATTCCATGGTGCCTTGATAAGTGCTTTGGCCTGTTTAGTTGAGAACTGCCTATGTGTGCTGGAAATAGCCGGTTGTGTGCTATTGGTATATCAGTCGTTTCGGGGTCATTCCCCGGGTTTGTGGCATTTGGATATTCCGTGGATTTGCTACCCACGATGCGAGGAATACCTCATGCGGGTCCGTAAGGACTTATGCGCGTGAAATAGTCCCACGCGGCGGTCCACCTATGCGAGAATACCTCATGCGAGTCCGTAGGGCTTATGCGGGTGAAATAGTCCCATGCGAGAATACCTCACGCGGGTCCACGCGCCTATGCGGGTGAAATAGTCCCGATGGTAGGATGGTTAAATGATCTGCGCGCGGATGGTCCTGCTTGATCATGAGCTTCCTATTTTATATTGTAGGATACTACGCTTACTCTCATTGTTAGTAAGGCACAATGTGTTTTAATTTGATTATCCTATATGTCCCCTGATTTGTTTGTGTTACTCTATGGTCATGCTTTTACGATGTGGGATTCCGGGGCATTAGACCACGTGGTATTTCGGACACGGGGACTTGGTGTTCATGTATCCTTATCGTGTTATTACATCATGGATCGCCAGCGGGCGGAAGGATTCCACGCATGATTGATATTATGGGCGTGAGACCCATAGTTATATTTGAGTAGTGACTTTGTGGGCTGCGCCCCGACTTGATATGACCATGTGTTATGTATCGTAGGTTGGCTATCATACATGTCTCCTATTTTGTTTAGATTATGATTTTATTACATTTCATCGCTCACATACTTGGTACATTCTTCAGACCTCTCCCGTGGCCGCGTTCACGCCGTATAGGTACGCTGTTTGGTGATCAGCAGTGTAGGATCCCGCGTGGTTTTTGGATAGCTCCTCTGTCGAGTTTATCTTTTGGTATATATCCTTCAAGATGTGCTTTATGCAGCTGGGTACAGCGGGGCCTTGTCCCGTCATATTTCATTTAACTCTAGGTCCAGTATTCATATGTGGATTCGACTCTTAGACGGTGTAGTGTCTTTTGTTTATGTATATATGGCAGCCTTGTCGGCTTTGCCCTTGCACGTACGGTTGTTTTAAAAAAAAAAATGAGGTGTTATTTCAGTTCCACAGCTTACTTGTATTGTTAAGGTAGAAGGGTGCCCATGTAGGGCACCATCCAGCAAGTGTGACACGTGTAATCCCCTATTGATTAATTGCTTTGATTGTGCCTTAAATGTGGCGTGTTTGGTTATTGTATTCGGCCTTGAAAAAGGTGGCAAAGTTAGTAAAAACAAAGGAGGTGCTGTCCGATTTTCCGTAGAAATTGGAGACTTAACACTTATAATATTCTACATTTGAAGTAAGGCTTTAATAGACGTATTGTGAATATTATAGGTTGACATACTACGGGCGGGACTTTGTACTTGGCAAGTGGTTTGACCCGGCTAGGTATGTAGAACTTTTCCTATCTTTTGAGCATGACTAGTTTCACGTATATAGTACGGTAGACATACAAGACTTTGACATTCTTTACTAGCTTTATGAAATGCCAAGTCGGGTGAGTTAGGGGATTTACTCACTTCTTTGAAAATATTAAGGATGTCTTAAAGTTTTATTAAAGTTAAGGGACTTGAAGAGTTTCAAAGTATGTGATACTTGTTTCGTTTTAATGTATAAGTCCCTTGGATAGAAATGGTACTGACTAAGGTATAAAGTGAATATAACGACTTTATGGGAGTTGGTTATATTGGCTTTACGAAAGGTAAATGGCTTGATTTAATGGAAGGCAATTCGATTTTAAGGTATCAATTGCCTAAGGTTTTATAAGAAAACGAGTCACTTGATTTAGAAACCTAACTTTATTTCTAAAGTGTTGTGACTTACCTTGAAATGTAATTTGGACTCGATACTAGGATTAATAGTATCTTGGAAGTTTTCTACTAAAAAGAGTCATTTGTTTTAAAGAGTAGAAGACGTAGTACTTGGGTTAAATTCTGATTTTTATAAAAGACATGTTAGTGCCTTAGATAAACTAATATGAGAGTGTATGTATAACAAGAATAATAAGAAGTTGGGGATTTCTTAACTTGCTTACATATTGTATGATAAGCGGTAGTGCTTATGTTATGTGTGATAGCCGGATTTGGGCTAGTGATATATTATTCATCATGGTCATTCCCGGATTGTGGCATTGCATATTTCGTGGATTTGCTACCCACGACGCGAGAATACCTCATGCGAGTCCGTAAGGGCTTATGCGGTGAAATAGTCCCACGGGCGGTCCAACCTATGCGAGAATACCTCATGCGAGTCGAAAGGGCTTATGCGGGTGAAATAGTCCCACGCGAGGAATACCACGCGGGTCCACCGACCTACGGGTGAAATAGTCCCAGGAGTAGGATTTCAATCCTATTTTTCGTTGTAAGTATACACCTATTTTACTCTCATTGTTAGTAAAACACAGTGTACTGTAATTTGATTATCATACATGTCTCCGGCTTTGATTTAGACTTATGATGTAATTACAGTATTTTCCAGTTTTACATACTTGGTACACATTGTGTACTGACCCCCTTCCTCGGGGGTTGCGTTCATGCCGCAGGAAAGGGTAAGCAGGTGGCGGATCCACATTCTTAGGATCACTTATCAGACGTCAGAAGCTCCATTTATCCGGAGGCTTGTCTCTTTTCGTACGCTCTTTTCCTCGTGTTGTAGATTTTGTGTACATTCGTGGTATGGCGGGCCCGTCCATACGCTATTATTCCTAGGTCTGTATTCACATATGTGGTTGGGCTGTAAGAACTGATTGTACAGTTGTACTTTTGAGTATGTTTATATTATGGAAGGTGGCCTTATCGGCTAGCCTGTGATGTTTTGATTTACACATGTGTTTATGTTGTGTATGTTCCACTGCTATTCTCTGATGTGTACCTGAACGGGGTGCCTAGGTAAGACACCGCGCCCGGTCGTCGTGACAAAAGTGGTATCGAGCGCTTAGTCCTCTGAAAGTGTCTACGCACTTGTCTAGTAGAGTCTTGATTATCGGTGTGTCGCGCACCACATCTATAATCGAGGTCAGCAGACATTTATGATTGGTTTCCATTCTTCTCTCTTAGAGATCGTGCAAGAGAGCCGCCTTATTAGGTCAATCCTCTCGACCTAGTCTTATGAAATGTATATGCCTACCTGGCGCGACTGTGGCCCAGAACGGCAAAGCGGCAGCAGAGTCGCTAGCGGTACTCGAAGAGTTACGGGCTCGAGCATACAATGCCCGAGGTAGTAGCGAGTCGGCGAGTCGCCCACGCCGCAGCTTTTAGAGGCCGAGAGCGGCAGAGCTCAGAGGTTCTGTTACACCGTATTTACAAGACATGTTTTAAGGTAGTGCGTAAGAGCTCACAAGTGTTAAGATTTGAGACTTGTAAAAAATTATCTAATTATGGAATTGTCGGAAAAACGTAATATTGGACGAATGGGAGGCGACACGTGTCACCCCCTGAGATGCCTTGACGAAATAGCATGGCCAAAATGGTCATCGACCATAGTCTTGGATGACTAAGTCTTGCAAGTAGCAAGCTTGACATGTTTGACTTAAGTCAATGGGACCACTAGCTTGATATTTGCTAAGACCTTATCCTAGCCACCCAATTGTTCCTATCTTAACCTCCAACGTGCTATATAACACTACTAGTAGCAAGAGTGTGTTCAACACTTAGAAAATTTCATGAAAAATTCAAGAGCTCAAGGAGGCTCTGGTTCCATCAACTTGAAAAGGAAAAAATTTGTTCCTTGTCCATTCAACTCCACACTTTAAACCAAGGTTCTTGAGGGTAGTGTAAGCTTATCTCAATAGAAAAATCCTGAAAAAGAGAGTTTACGTTAGTCGCAAAACAAAACCTAGTTGTCTTTCTAGGTTTTGGATTGAAGTCAAGGAAAGTTGTTGGTATGGTTCTGGTGCGAACAATGCGGATTGAAGTGTCTTGGAGAGGTTCTAAATCGCTAAGGAGCGACTTCGGATTGGAATTGATTAAGATTCGTTGAGGTATAATCTTGTCCTTTAATGTGTTACAAGATTATATATTTATATCATTGTTGTTAGCTTTACGTGTTGCTAGCATGGAGTTGATATGTAGGTTTATAAAGATTGTGGATTGATTGTAGCCTTGGAAATCCGAATGTAATGTAAGCCACGTTAAGTTGGATTTCAATTTAGTCGTTATTAATCGCCGCATGTTATTGATTTGAAGATTTTGGTAGTTTTAATCAAATGCGACTTGATATCATGTTATGTTAACAATTTGGATTGAAATGGAAATTTGATAAGAATTGGTACGGTTGAACTCAAGGTGGCAATTTGGACTTTTAGTTTGTTATTCATTTGTATCGACTACTTTCTAAATTGTGAGCCAATCGGGGGTGTTTAGTTTTTTTCATTTGTATTGACTACCTTCTATATTGTCGCGAGCCAATCGGGGCTGTTGGTTATTGTATTTCGCCTTGAAAAAGGTGGCAAAGTAAGTAGAAACAAAGGAGGTGTTGTCCGATTTTCAGAGAATTTGGCGACTTAGCACTTAGAATATTCTATGTTTGAAGTAAGAGGTTAATGGACGATTGTGACCATGATAGGTCAAGAACTAAGTATAGCGATCCTACTTGAAGAATGGAATAGCTCAAGGTCAAGTACTGGAGCATTTTACTACTTGTCGACAATCGTCGCGAGGTATGTGAACCTCTTCTTTTCTTTGGCATGATCCTACGTATGAAATCTCCATGTGATAGTATTTCAAGATTCCTTCTACTCTTAGAAGTTAAGAAGTATTTACATTGTTGAATCTAAGTTAAGAGTATGTTTAAATTGTCCTAAGTCCTTACTAGGTCTTACGAGACGCTGGTAAACGGTTAGGAAGTTATGAGATTTGATTTAAAGGCTACGTGTCTTGATTTGTTAAAGTAAGTAAGTGGATTTTATGTTCGAAAATGACTTGAATTTATATGTGAAAAGGGGATTGATTTTAAAAGTGGAAGTTATATGATTTTAAAGGAATAAATTACTTGGTTTTGGAAGGTATGGAACTTTATATGTTTTTGTATAAGTAATTGGGCTTTAAAGGAAGTATGTTATGAAGTTTGAAGACCAAGAACTTTGATTGTCTTTTAAGGATTATGAAGTTTTAAGCTATACGATTCTTTTTAAGTATGTATGTACGTAGTATCTTTGGATCCCGCTTTCCTAAATGTTGTAAGAATAAAAGTGTCTTAAGTCCTCTAAAATGAAAGGTTGTTATAATGCCTTTATGAGAAGTTGTTATGACGACTTAAGAAACAAAGTAATAAGACGTTAAATGGTATGTGAGGATCACACCGAGCCTACAAATAGGCCTGGACACGCATGAGATACACCGAGCCTACAAATAGGCCTGACACGTTATGAGATACACCGAGCCTACAAATAGGCCTGACACGCATGAGATACACCGAGCCTACACATAGGCCTGACACACCATATTACCCCGAGCCTACACATGTGCCGGTTACGCTATCTACACCGAGCCCCAGCGGCCGGATTATGCTACATGATTCCACAAGACACCGAGCCCCACAGCGGCCGGATTATGCTACATGATTCCACAAGACACCGAGCCCCACAGCGGCCTGATTATGTCACATGATTCATCAAGACACCGTGTCTCGCAACGGGCCGGATTATGTTATGTAAGATATGTGTTATGTGAAGAAGATCGGATTAAAACTCTTAAGTATGTATGTAAGAATATGTTGTTAAATCTTATCGAAATGAGGAAAGGAACTAAGCTAATATATGATTGATTTCGTGAGTAAAAGGACATTCTTTATACATATATGATTTGGTTATTGCATTTTATTTCTGCTCCATACTTGCACTGTTGATCGACTTCTTCGGGCCGCGCTCATGCCCGCAGTGATAGTACACGCTGGTGATCCTTGCCTTAGGATCTCTGCTCGCTTTTTGGAAAGTTCTTTCACACCGAGGCTTATCTTTTGGTACGGCTTCCGACGTGGTAGACTTATGTACATTCAGAGGTATGGCGGGCCCCGCCCCGCCGCAGCTTGTAATTCTGTGAGGTCCGTAGTCCCATGTCGCTGGTCGGTTTGTAAAAGAAATGGATGTAATCGCCATTGTTATGTATATGTATACGTGTCTGAAGGTAGCCTTATCGGCTAACCTGTGGTTTAATTTCTCGTTATTTATGTTATAAGTTTCATGTATATTCCGCTGCTATTCTCTGATATATACCAACAGGTGCCTGTGTAGGCATCGCCGCGTCGGCCCGGTCGTGACAAAAGTGGTATCGCAGCGCTAGTCCTCGTAAAGTGTCTACGCATCGTGTTCAGTAGTCTGATTATCGCGCCGCGCACCACATCTATAATCGTGAGGTCGCAGACATTTAGGATCGTTTCATTCTTCTCACTCGAGATCGCGCAGAGTCAGACATAGGTTGATCCGCCTCGACGTATTCTTATGTATGTGAATCCATGCCTCCACCTGGCTACTCAGGCCCGCAGGCGGCAAGAAGCAGCAGGAGCCGCCAATAGGCGCAGAGTTACCGCGAGCTCGCATGCACTATGCCCGAGGTAGAGCTGGTCGCGAGTTCAGCCACGCCAGCAGAGGAGCCGGAGGCCGCAGAGCTCCAGAGGTTCCTGCACTGAGCCTCCAGCCCGCAACCGGCGCCGAGTATGAGACTACGGGAGCAGATCCGATTATCGACCAAAGATAGTAGTCGGGCAAATACGACAGAGCAGCAGCCACCCTGAGCCGATAGCTTATGGATTAGGGATTTTCTAGATGTCATCCACCGAGTTTTATGGTTCGAGGTCCGATGAGGATCCGCAGGAGTTCATTCGGCAGCCACAATGACCACGCAGGTTCTTAGGGCTTGACAGAGTTCATTACGCTAGCCTCCTACCGCCACGCGACATCGCGTTGAACCGTTTGAGTCGCGTTGCTTTCAAGAGGTGATGATGCTCTTCCACTGCTTTGGGAGGAGTTTACAGAGGCCTTCATGGATCACTTTTTGCCTCCCGAGACGAGGAGAGCCCGCAGACAAATTCTTGACCTCGAGGCGTAACGGGAGGATCACAAAGAATATAGCTTGTAGCTTGACTCCTGGCCGCATACGCGCATACTATCGTGGCTAACATGGCCGAGCAGAGTTCATCACTATGTTATGGGCTAGACCGCTATATGATCACCGCTGTTCGGGAGTAGCCCTTCACCAGAACGGATATTGCCGTGATGCACATATGCACAGTGGATCGAGGATGGAGAGAGAGGACCGACCAGGCCAAGGCCACCAAGAGGCCGGACGCAGCGGGTTCAGGTGATTTTCAAGGCGAGAGCCTCAACAAAGTGCTAGGTCTACGCTCAAGACGGCGCAGTGCTCCTTCCCGCTTTGGCGGAGGGTTAGATCACCGTAATTCGGGAGCCTGGCCGAGCTCGTGGCTTGGATTCGTGATACGCACACGTGGTTCTAGATCGGGGCCCTCTTCCTCGTTGTTCACATGGCCGCGATCACCACGGAATGTCGCCGTACATCGTGCCTGCTTTGCTGTGGGTCGGCCATATGTTGAGGATTGTCCTAGTAGGAGAGTTGCAGAGGGATAGAAAAGTCTACCGGATCATGGGTTCTTCTTCGCCAAGAGCAGGTGATGTTCACACACCGCAGCCATGGCAGGGTCATGGTGGAAGTTCCCGCTTTAGCGGTCCTTTGAACCGCCTATATGAATTCGTATATCTTCTACCCCTTTACAGATTTGTATGCATGATAAGGTTATTTTATGTTTAAGTATCAAGAATCTGATAATATTGAAATTATGTACGTATGCTAGAAGTAAGTTGGAAGTACGAAAGATAATCTTTTAGGCCTTCAATGTGAGTATATAGTGATGATGCACACTATGGATTGTTTCTCGCTTGGTTTGTGATGGATAAATATGCAAGTGCGGTATATTAGGGCCATGTGGTATAATTAGGTTTTGCTATGCAAGTTTACGAGACTATGCCAAGGAATGATAGATTGAGCTTCAAAGAACATTCGGACGAATGTTTCTGGGAAGAATGTTACACCCCGTATTTACAAGACATGTTTTAAGGTAAGACGTAAGAGCTCACAAGTGTTAATATTTGAGACTTGTAAAAAATTATCTAATTATGGAATTGTCGGAAAACGAATATTAGATTTAATGGGAGGCGACACGTGTCACCCCCTCGAGATGCCTTGGACGAAATAGGCATGGCCAAAATGGTCATCGACCATAGTCTTGGATGACTAAGTCTTGCAAGTAGCAAGCTTGACATGTTTGACTTAAGTCAACGGGACCACTAGCTTGATATTTGCTAAGACCTTATCCTAGCCACCCAATTGTTCCTATCTTAACCTCCAATGTGCTATATAACACTACTAGTAGCAAGAGTGTGTCCAACACTTAGAAAATTTCATGAAAATTGAAGAGCTCAAGAGGAGGCTCTCGTTCCATCAACTTGAAAAGGAAAAAATTTGTTCCTTGTCCATTCAACTCCACACTTTAAAACCAAGGTTCTTGAGGGTAGTGTAAGCTTATCTCAATAGAAAATCCCTAAAAGAGAGTTTACGTTAGTCAGAAAACGAAACCTAGTTGTCTTTCTAGGTTTTGGATGGAAGTTGAAGGAAAGTTGTTGTATGGTTCTAAGGGTCCAATGTCGGATTGAAGTGTCTTGGAGAGGTTCTAAACCGCTAAGGAGCGACTTCGATTGGAATTGGATTAAGATTCGTTGAGGTATAATCTTGTCCTTTAATGTGTTACAAGATTATATATTTATATCGTTGTTGTTAGCTTTACGTGTTGCTAGCATGAAGTTGATATGTAAGTTTATATGATCGTGGATTGATTGTAGCCTTGGAACCGGAATGTAATGTAAGCCATGTTAAGTGGATTTCAATTTAGTCGTTATTAGAATCGCCGCATGTTATTGATTTGAAGATTTTGGTAGTTTTAATCAAATGCGACTTGATATCATGTTATGTTAACAATTTGGATTGAAATGGAAATTTGATAAGAATTGGTATGGTTGAACTCAAGGTAGAATTTGGACTTTTAGTTTGTTATTCATTTGTATTGACTACTTTCTAAATCGTGAGCCAATCGCTGTTTAGTTTTTTTTCATTTGTATCGACTACCTTCTATATTGTCATGAGCCAATCGGTTGTTGGTTATTGTATTTCGCCTTGAAAAAGGTGGCAAAGTAAGTAGAAACAAAGGAGGTGCCGTCCGATTTTCTCAGAGAATTTGGCGACTTAGCACTTAGAATATTCTATGTTCAAGTAAGAGGTTAATGGACGATTGCGACCATGATAGGTTGAAGAACTAAGTATAGCGTATCCTACTAAGAATGGAATAGCTCAAGGTCAAGTACCTTGGAGCATTTTACTACTTGTCGACAATCGTCATGGCGATGCGAACCTCTTCTTTCTTTGGCATGATCCTACGTATTTAAATCTCCATGTGATAGTATTTCAAGATTCCTTCTACTCTTAGAAGTTAAGTATTTACATTGTTGAATCTAAGTTAAGAGTATGTTTAATTGTCCTAAGTCCTTACTAGGTCTTATGAGACGTTGGTAAGAACGGTTAGGAAGTTATGAGATTTGATTTAAAGGCTACGTGTCTTGATTTGTTAAAGTAAGTAAGTGGATTTTATGTTCAAATGACTTGAATTTATATGTGAAAAGGGATTGATTTTAAAAGTGGAAGTTATATGATTTTAAGGAATAAATTACTTGGTTTTGGAAGGTATGGAACTTTATATGTTTTTGTATAAGTAATTGGGCTTTAAAGGAAGTATGTTATGAAGTTTGAAGACCAAGAACTTTGATTGTCTTTAAGGATTATGAAGTTTTAAGCTATACGATTCTTTTTAAGTATGTATGTACGTAGTATCTTTGGATCCCGCTTCCTAAATGTTGTAAGAATAAAAGTGTCTTAAGTCCTCTAAAATGAAAGGTTGTTATAACAACTTTACGGGAAGTTGTTATGACGACTTAAGCAAAGTAATAAGACTCGCGAAAATGTTATGTTAAGGATCACACCTAGCCTACAAATAGGCCGAATACGCATGAGATACACCGAGCCTACAAATAGGCCGGACACGTTATGAGATACACCGAGCCTACAAATAGGCCGGACACGCATGAGATACACCGAGCCTACACATAGGCCGACACGCCATATTACCCCGAGCCTACACATAGGCCGGGTTACGTCATCTTACACCGAGCCCCACAGGCGGGCCGGATTATGCTACATGATTCCACAGTACACCGAGCCCCACAGACGGGCCGGATTATGCTACATGATTCCACAGTACACCGAGCCCCACAGGCGGGCCGGATTATGTCACATGATTCATCAGTACACCGTGTCTCGCAAATGGGCCGGATTATGTTATGTAAGATATGTAAGTTATGTGAAGAAGACTGGATTAAAACTCTTAAGTATGTATGTAAGAATATGTTGTTAAATCTTATCGAAAGGAGGAAAGGAACGGTTAATATATGATTCATTTCAGGAGTAAAAAGGACATTTTTTTATACATATATGATTTGGTTATTGCATTTTATTTCTGTTCCATACTGCACTTTTGTAATCGACTTCTCTGGGCCGCGCTCATGCCCGCAGTGATAGTACACGTTGGTGATCCTTGCTCTTAGGATCTCTGCTCGCTTTTTGGAAAGAAGCCCTTCACACCGAGGCTTATCTTTGGTACGGTTTCCGATGTGGTAGACTTATGTACATTCAGGTACGGCGGCCCCGTCCCGCCGCAGCTTGTAATTCTTAAGGTCCTAGTCTCATGTCGCTGGTCGGTTTGTAAAAGAAAGGATGTAATCACTGTAGTTATGTATATGTATATGTGTCAGAAGGTAGCCTTATCGGCTAACCCGTGGTTTAATTTCTCGTTATTTATGTTATAAGTTTCATGATGTTCACGCTATTCTCCGATGTATACTTGAGCAGGTGCCCTGTAGGCATCGCGCCCGGGTCGGTCGTGATAGCCCGTACGAGCCTCCAGCCCGCAAAATGTGCCGAGTATAGAGACTACGGAGCGATCCGATTATTGACCAAGATAGTAGTCACGGCAAGCCGGCGAGCAGCACCCACCCTAGAGCCGACAGTTTGCGGATTAGGGATTTTTTGGGATGTCATCCACCTGAGTTTTATGGTTCGAGGTCTGATGAGGATCCGCAGGAGTTCATTCGGCAGCCTACAATGACCATGCAGTGTTCTAGGGCTTCAGAGACAGAGTCTGTTACGCTAGCCTCTTACCGGTTGCGCGATATTGCGTTGAACTGGTTTGAGTCGTGGTTGCTTTCGAGAGGTGATGATGCTCTTCCAACGGTTTGGGAGGAGTTTACAGAGGCCTTCATGGATCACTTTTTGCCTCCCGAGATGAGGAGAGCCCGCATAGACATATTTTTGACTTTGAGGCAGAATGGGAGGACTCAGTGAGTACACTGAGTTTGACTCGCCGTGCATGCGCACACTATCAGAAATGATACGGCGGATAGAGTTCATCGATATGTGACGGGACTAGACCACATATGATTACAAAGATGCTTCGGGGTGGCTCTTCACTCGATGGACATTGCTAGATGCAGCCTATGCACGTGGATAGAGGATAGAGAGAGGAGGACCAGATTGACGCAGCCACCAAGAGGCCGTGACATCGTGGTCTCAAGGCGCTTCGAGGCGACAACCTCGCAGCAGACCGGTCCACTTTCCACCCAAAGACAGAGTGCTCCGTCACTTTTCCGGCGAGGTCTAATCGAAGGTCATTCGTGAGCAGTCGTGGCTCCAGGACTTCGGGGTTTCAGGGAGGCAGAGATCCTCACCGATCAAGACCACCCACACCTCGGTGTGCTCGATGCGGTAGATCGCACCCAGGCGAGTGTCGTGTTCCTGCAGGGGGTTGTTACTCTTGTGGCCAGCTGGGCCATTTGAAGAGAGATTGTCCGTCTAGAGGCAGCATGGGTGGTACAACACAGCCGACGGGATCAGTTGCTGGGTCTTCTTCTCCTTCTGTGGTTATGCGCCCCGGAGGCGTGGTACTCACCGACAGCAGCCGCAGAGGTCGAGGTGGTGGTTCTAGTTCTAGCGGTCCTCAGAACCGCATATATTCATTAGCCAGCCGCCAGGATCAGGAGGCTTCCCCTGACGTCGTCACAGGTACATTATTGATTTCAGACTGTGATGTTTATGCTTTGATAGATCCAGGTTCTACCTTGTCCTATGTGTCCTCTTATCATGGGTAGAATCGGGATAGTGCCGAGTCGATAGAGCCTTTGAGGTAGCTACGCCTATGGGAGATTCGTGTTAGCCGAGCGGTGTACAGAGGTTGTCCGGCTTATATTTACGCCGCCGACCTTGCAGACTTGATAGAGCCGAAATGACAGATTTTGATGTCATTATGGGTATGGACCGTCGGGCTTCTTGTTATGCCAACGCTGATCGTAGGGCAGTTGGTTTGTTCCGCTTCATGCGAGCCGCTTATCGAGTGGAGGGCAACACAACATCGCCGGAGGTAGGTTTATTTCTTACCTCAAGGCTGGAAGATGGTGCGTAAGGGTACATCTATCATCCGTTCGTATTTGATACAGAGGCCGAGGTGCCGCTTCTTCATCGCATCTGGTTAGGAGTTTCGGATGTGTTCCCGCATGATCTTTCCGTATCCTCATGAGAGGGAGATTGAGTTTTGTATTGACACGCTGCTGCACACTCGACCTATTTCCATTCCGCCATACAGATGTCACCACCGAGTTGAGGAGTCAAGGACCACCAAAGATTTGCCGGAGAAAGGCTTTATCGTGCCTAGTGTATCTCCCCGAGAGCGCAGGTTTTGTTCGTGAAGAAAAGGACGGACGCCGCGTATGTGTTGATTACAGCAATGAATAAGGTAACCATCAAGAATAGGTACCCTCCCTGTGATTGATGATTTGTTTGACCACCAGTGGTGCGAGGTGTTTTCAAAGATAGACTCGCGTCCGTTATCATCGTTCGAGTTCGAGAGGCGTATATCCCAAAGATCGCATTCAGACCCAGTATGGGCACTATGAGTTTAGGTTATGTCTTTCGTTTGACCAACGCCCAAATGGTGTTTATGGATTTGATGAACCGGTGTTCGCCATTTTTGGACACATTTGTAAAAGTGTTTATTTATGACATCCCGTTTACTCATGACAGAGCGAGCATGCAGATCACTGAGGATCAGATTGGGGTTCTTCGAGCCGCAGCTATTCGCCAAGTTCTCCAAGTGTGAGTTTTGCTGGCCTCGATGGCATTCCGGGCATATTATCACTGATGGTGTTCGGTGGATACGGCAAAGATTGAGGCAGCTAAGTCTTCGCCGAGACCTACTACTCCACCGAGGTGCGCAGCTTTCTTAGGATCGCGTGTTATTACCAGAGGTTTGTGGAGCGCTTTGCTTCGATTTCAAAGACCGTTGAATAGGTCGACTGTAAGGCGCCAAGTTCCAGCCGACAGAGGCTTGAGAAGCGGTTTCCAGCTGTCGGCTGAAAGGTTGACTACACTTCCGCTTACTCTTCCCGAGGGGTTAGACGCACGTGATCTATTGTGATGCCTCTGTATCGGGCTAGGTGTGTTTTGATGCAGACGACAAGGTTATAGCCTATGCTTCCGTGATACTAAGCATGAGAGGAATTACCCTACCCATGACTTACAAATGCCGCAGCTTATTCATGCCTCAAGATTTGGAGACATTATTTGTAATGGGTTCATGTGGATATTTATACAGACCACAAGAGCCTCCAAGATATCTTCGTGTATGAGCTGAACCCGAGGCAGACGGTGGTTAGAGTCACAAAGATTATGATGTTGATATTCTATACCATCCGGGAAGGCCAACGAGTTGCCGATGCCTTGAGTCGTAGATCGACGGGAGCCCGCTGAGGTACCCGCAGAGACAGATACGGTCCGTCAGATCCACCGCTTAGCGAGCCTTGGGGTTCGATTGATCGATACCGACGATAGCGGGGTACGGTTCGTGAGGTTGCCGAGTCTTCCATCGTTGATGAGGTGAAGAGGCGACAGTTTGAGGACCCAGTGTTGGTACGGTATCGAGATGCTCTTCTGAGGAGAAGAGTCTATTCGAGGTAGCTACACTGAAGCCGAGATTTGAGGGTCGGTTGTGTTCCCGATGTGTCAGGACTTCGTCAGCAGATTCTGGGAGAGGCACACAGTGCTCGTTATTCTATTCATCCGGGGTCGACCAAGATGTACCATGACCTCAAATGTTTGTATTTGTGGGACGGCCCAAGAGGACGTGGCGTGCTCGCCGCGATGTCCTAATTGCCAGGTCAAGGTCGAGCACCGAGGCCCAATGGATTATCGCAGCTATTGAGATTCTCGACTGGAAGGAGGTGATCAACATGGACTTTGTTACAGGTTACCTCGCACTCGGGAAGTACGACTCCATTTGGGTTATTGTTGACAGGCTGACGAAATCAGCCCATTTCCTTCCAGTCAGGACGACGTTTTCGGCTGAGGACTATGCCAGATTGTACATCAGAGAGATTGTGAGGCTGCACGGTGTCCCGGTGTCGATTATTTCTGATAGGGGAGCCCAGTTTACGGCTAACTTCTGGAGGTCTTTCCAGAAGGGTTTAGGGACACAGGTGAGTCTCAGCACAGCATTTCATCCTCAGACTGACGGGCAGGCAGAGCGTACTATCCAGACACTTGAGGATATGCTGCGAGCCTGCGTGATTGATTTCAGTGGTAGCTGGGAGGATCATTTGCCCCTTGTGGAGTTTGCTTACAACAACAGCTACCATTCCAGTATACAGATGGCGCCATACGAGGCTTTATATGGGCGGAAATGTAGATCGCCGATTGGTTGGTTCGACGTGGGCGAGGTACAGTTAGTTGGCCCAGACTTGGTACAGCAGGCTGTGGATAAGGTGAAGCTTATCCAGGAGACCATAGCGGCTCGTAGTCGGCAAGTCTTACGCGGATAATCGCGCCGCATTTGGAGTTTCTGTAGACGATTGGGTCTTCTTGAATGTCACGACCCGAACCGGGGCCCGTGACTGGTGCCTTACCCCGGGCACCCTAGTGATAAAACATCAGAGAAAATCAGCGGAACATAAAGCATAAATATGAAACAAGAGACATGATAAATAAAAGCAAATAGGCCAAACAAAACGGTTGCCTTCCAACATATTTATATAAACATTTGAACAATTACAATCCTTACACCCTGCCCACAACAGTGCACTTAAGATTTATATTAACAACTATGACGACGTGGCCCCGCCATACCCCCGAACGCATAAGAACTTACGCATCGTGGTAACATACCAAAGATAAGCCTCCGACGAAACGGAGCTTCCCAAAACGCTGAAATGAGATCCTAAACGCGGATCGACAAATGATGTACTTCTACTGCAGATGAACGCAGCCCAGCGAGGTCAAGATAACAGTACCAAGTATGTGAAATCAGAAATATCAGAATGAAATCATAATAGTCTATAAAAGCAGGAGACAAGTATGATAACCAAACTACGATACACACATAACAGCTTATATCAATTCGTGGTCTCACGCCCAACATCAATCCTCGCCTGCGGAGTACCTTTCTCACCGCCGCTTTGTCTATGATATGATAACAACAAGACAAAGAATCCAAATGGGAGCATACCCGTGCGCTACGATCGTGTCGAGATGTCCAAAGGAACAAATAAGACAACATTCCAAATGGAAGCATAACCGCAGCGCTACGATCGTGTCGTGAGGTCCAGCGGAAACAATAAGACATCATTCCAAATGGAAGCATACCCGTGCGCTACGCATCGTGTCAGTATGTCCAAAGGGAAACAATAAGACAAAAAGGCGGTAATCAAAGTGGAAGCATACCCGTGCGCTACACATCGTGTCAGTATGTCCAAAGCGATTAACAAAAGTAACACTATCAACAGGAACGCATCTGCGGAATTTATCCACACCGATCACGCCCAAGTAAGTTCCCAATAAGTCAACCGACCCTCCATCGAGAGACGCGGTAGTATAGAAACACAATTCTTGCACAACAAAGGCTATCACAACAAACATAGGCAAGTTTCACAACAACAAGCATAGGCAAGTTTCACAACAACAAGCATAGGCAAGTTTATACACAACTCGAAGTACTTTCATTTTATGCCCAAGTCCGGGTTTTAACCCTAAAGTACTACGTACGTTAAATTCCTTTTAAAGAGATCTATTCCTTTATAAAAGTCACCCGATACCCGTAGTATAAAATAGAGTGACTCATATCTTTTAAGTAGACCAAAACAACTTCCATACTTTCCTTTTTAAAACCAAATTAAGGCAACACTATGCCTTCTGTTTTTAGACCAAAACACTTCTCCTTTTAAAGTCACGTTACCACATTAAAACCAATGATAAAACCCTCCTTTGTTTTCATAAAGTCGTTATAACTATCTTCCTATAAAGCTGTTATAATACTTTATGTTTTAAACCAATTTAAGACAACACAATGCCTTTCTTTTCCCTAAAGTTCCAGTTTGCCTAATTTCAATACGCAAGTCTCTTTTTAGAAAAGTTTCATAGTTCAATGTCTTAATCTCTTTTTAAAACAATTGAGTAACATATGCCATAAAGTAGCAGTTATTCTTGTTCATAATAAATCTTATTAAGCGACCATGATCTAGGAAATGTAATATCATTTTGTCTCATCTTAGCTTCATGCATGGAGGTTTCTACCGGTTTTAATAATACTTCATTATTCAATACATTTCCTTTATTAGCGCTGCATGGATTATCGATACTCATTATCATTTCCGACATCAAGAAACATTATTCTTTAGAAACCAAGTACTCATTACTCACGAATGAGGTTTCATACATCTTACAACTTTCAAATCAATTCAATTAAGTTAAGTCTCTTATCTTATAAGATCAAGTCTCTTAACTTCTAAGATCAAATAGCCATTCTTTTTATCTCTTTTAGACGTTATACCTAACTTCCCATAAAGCTAGTATAACTCTTAAGTTCTCAAAACCAAGTATTACTCTTCTTAAAAAAAAGGGTTTCTTAAGGAAAGACTTCAAGTTCTTTATTATTACACATCAAGTCAGTTATAAGTCAAATCAGCTACCTTTTAACAATCACAAAGCACTTTCTTATATACATAAAGCTGTTATAACCAACTTCCCATAAAGCCGTTATAACCCTTTATGTTTTAAACCAATCAAATACATTTAACACATGTACGTCTACCGTACTACATAGTTATACACATATCATGCTAGAAAGATAGGAAGAGGTTCACATACCTCGCGACGATTATCGACTAATAGCAAAACGCTCCAAGTACCTCAAACCGCTGCCACACCTTGCCAAGCAGATCACGCCACACGTAGTACTTCAACCTATAGAGGCCACAAGGCGCCTATTAACATCTTAGATCTCAATGTAGAATATTCTACAGAAAATTCGGCAGCACCTCTCCCCCCCGCAACAGCGTAAATCTCCTCCTCTATCGAGGCCGGCTACCAAGCCAACCAGTGGGGTTACACGCTTAACCGACGTGTACAACTCTACTTCACAAGAATGCTATACAAGTCTCATCAGAATACACCCTAAGTAATTACAGTTCAGTTCTCATCTTAAAGTTCAGGCTTAAGTCGCAAGACATTGCCGTAAGTATTATTCAGGCTTAAGTCAAAAGACATTGCCGCACAACTATGTTCAATTCTATATATAGTATACCTTAACTATATATTCCACAATATGTAATTTCCAATTACAAATGTATGTTAAGAGTGTTTACCTCGATAAGCCCAAAATTATCCGAAGTTTATATGTCGATCCCGAGCAAGGTTTAGCTCCTACTCCGTGCGCTCCGACCGCCTCCAACCAACCCTTGAAGTTCTAACCAACTTCTACTTATAACTTCAACTACGGTGAAGATTTACTTAGGGTTTCGTTTTTGTGATTGAGGGAAGTATAATAGTATTTTCTGGGCTTTTGTATAAGTGTAACCTTGGGAAAACTACAAGGTATTTGGGCATTATAACAATACTAGGAGAGTATTTCTATACCACAACAAGGGGTATTATACTAAACAACTAGGCTATGGGGGGTATCCCACTACTAGCACCTCAAGGAGGGGGATACTTTCGGCTAGGCTAGGAGGGGCCTCACCAACCACTTAGGCTAGAGGGGAGAGGTGTTGACTAAAAGCTCAAGGAGAGTGAGGATTTTTCAAGACTTAGAACAATTTAGGATGAAGAAGTTCATCAACTTAGAGGGTATTTATAGGTCAAGCCATGGCCAACCAATGGCCAAGATCACACCAAGTGTAAGGCAAGTGTAGGCTAGATTTCAACCATGTGTACCTTATCCATCTACCACACAACTTTCACAAAATATCCTACCTACTACACAAGACCCAATCGCCCAAGCATTACCGTCTGCCTTCAATGTGAGGGTGACACATGTCACCCTCCCGTTGGTCCAAAATGTTACGCCTCTCTAAAAATCCGCAAAATTATTATTGACATAGCCGGAATTTTCCTACGAAAGTCGTGGAAACGCTTCGCCGAAAACGACTCCTTTTGGTAGTTATGCACAAATTCGAACCTATGCCTACTTTAAGGCTCAAATTGAATACGACGCCTCACGCATATACCGGAAATACGGGTATAACATTCTCTCCTTAGAAACATTCGTCCCGAATGTTCCTTCTCAAGACGGATAACGATGAAGTTCTTCTAACAAGTTGCCAACGCCACACCTGGCCACGAAATATCACACGTTCTCTTCCTTCCTTACTCGTCGTGCCCTTCTCGGACACTTGAACTCCTCTAGTATACGTACCACACTTCAGTCATCGCTTTCCCAAAACTTTGGAGTCACCACCTCCAAACTTGGTCATCTTACTAGCTTCAATCTCCCTTAAGGCCATTCCCGGCCTTCACGATCCGCTTCTGGTCGAACATATCCACGAACTCATACGATGGTTATCTAATCATGGGCCTAGCACCCTCGTGACCCTACCGCCTGGCGGGACCACCCAGAGCTGACCCACTTTGAAACGCCGCGGGTTGGCCCTCAACATGGCCCCAACCCGACCCACTTACGCATCACGCTCTGCTCCCGATCCGAACAATCTTACTTACAGTCATGAAAGCTACCACTTCCATTTTTTTACACTACCCAAGGAAATTTCCCCACAATTACTCTACGTATGATTATACATTCTGACAAAGATCACCCACAAGATCTTGTACTCAAGACGGCCTTACATCTAAGGTCTCAATCAATATTCTAAGGTTCATCCTTTCTCACCCCTGCTTACCCTTTTCACTAACTGTGTTTCTAAATCACATTTTAGCACAAAGCTATCCTAACATAACACTTAACACATTATCATAGCATCGATACATACAAGTCTCTGAGGGTTAAGGATATACTCAAAGTAGCGGTTCAAGGACCGCTAAAATCGGAACTTCCACCGCGACCTCTACCGTGGCCCGCCGGTGTATGAACATCCCGCCTAGCCGGAAGGTGAAGAACCCGCAATCGATCTCGTAGTCTGTGCTATCCTACCAAGCTACTCTGGTCGGACAGCTCCTAAATGGCCTCGCTGGCCGTGTAAAACAAACTCCTGACTAGCACGACACTCCCATCGCGAGTCTACCACAAGGGTCACAACGAGGTATGGGTGGCTTCAGGTTAACACCCCGCTTCTCCAAAATCAACCTCGAGCCCCGACCGCTTCCCAAAACTCGACGCTCAAGATTGTAGAGACCACTCAGATCGGGCGAGGCGCATAACTAGTCTCGCCGAGGCGGTTCGCTCAAAATCACCAGGACCTCAGCTTCGACCTCTTCACGACTTTCGTCATTCCGTCGATTTCTCCGCCTCACCTCCAAGTGCATAAGCTCGCATGCGGGCAATGTCCATGCCCACCAAGAGCTACACCAACAACTCTTCGCTAGGTAATCATCGAGCCCTGTAATATATCGGTGCACCCGATCCTCCATACTAGCTACCAACGCGGACGCATCTGCCAATGAGTCGAACTCCACATTGTACTTCAACCGCACGCCTGCTCGCCGCAACACCAAAAATCGCCGCCCGAGCCCTCCTCATCCGCGAGGCAAGAAATGTGCAAGAAAGGCCTCGAGAACTCGCCCCATAAAGCTGGAAGTGCATGCTCTCCCGACGGCTCCACGAATCAAACCCGATCATGCGGTATCACGCGGCCGATGCGAACCTAGGACCACCGACTCGGTCTCCGATGCCTTGACCACTCATGATCCAGAATCGCTTGATGAACTCCTGCGGATCATCCTCGTGCCTCGACCCATAAAACTCGCGGCTACAACTCGTAAAATCCCGTAGCCTCGAACTATCTCGATCTAGGGTGAACCATCGTGCATCGGAATCTGCCAAGGCCCTATCCTCAAGTCTCGCCACAACCACGCCATTAATCGGGCCCGTTCCTTGTAACTCATCTCCTCTCGCCTGCATCGTAGGATCGAGGCTCAGTATCGCGGTTCTCGAGATCGCCACGCTTTACTCAGATCTCCTCTCGCTGCCTTGCCCTTCGGGCCGGGTTGCCGCGGAGGCATAATCGTAAAACGAGATACGCCGAGGGTCCAACTTACAACACGGCTCTAAGGCACGATCTCGTAATGAGAAGAATGGAAACCAATCCTAAATGTCCTATAGCCTCTCGATTATAGATGTGGTGCACAACACACCGATAATCAAGACTTACTAGACACGGTCGTAGACACTTTCCGAGGACTAATCGCTCGATACCACTTTTGTCACGACCAACCGGCCCGTGGATCGTGCCTACCGGGCACCCTAGTGATACAACATCAGAGAAAATCAGCGGAACATAAAGCATAAATATGAAACAAGAGACATGATAAATAAAAGCAAATAGGCCAACCAAAACGGTTGCCTTCCAACATATTTATATAAACATTTGAACAGTTACAATCCTTACACCCTGCCCACAACAAAGGTTGCACTTAAGATTTATACAACAACTATGACGGGACAGGGCCCCGCCATACCCCTGAACGTACAAGAACTTACAGACTCAGGGTAACATACCAAAGATAAGCCTCCGACGAAACGAAGCTTCCCAAAACGCTGAAATGAGATCCTAAACGCGGATCGGCAATGATGTACTTCTACTGCGGATGAGCGCACTTCGAAGGAGGTCGATCTAACAGTACCAAGTATGTGAAATCAGAAATATCAGAAATGAAATCATAATAGTCTATAAAAGCAGGAGACAGGTATGATAACCAAACTACAGTACACACACATAACAGTTATATCAATTCAGGGTCTCACGCCCACAACATCAATCCTGCCCGTGGAGTACCTTCCTCACTGCCGGCTATGATATGATAACAACAAGACAACAATCCAAATGGGAGCATACCCGTGCGCTACGCATCGTGTCAGTATGTCCAAAGGGAACAAATAAGACAACATTCCAAATGGAAGCATACCCGTGCGCTACGCATCGTGTCAGTAGGTCCAAAGGGAAACAATAAGACAACATTCCAAATGGAAGCATACCCGTGCGCCACGATCGCGTGTCAAGATGTCCAAAGAAACAATAAGACAACAAGGCGGTAATCAAAGTGGAAGCATACCCGCGCGCCACGATCGTGGTGATGTCCAAAGCGATTAACAAAAGTAACACTATCAGCAGAACGCGTGCTGTGGAATTTATCCACATCGCCGATCACGCCCAAGTAAGTTCTCAATAAGTCAACCGACCTCCATCGAGACGCGTAGTATAGAAACACAATTCTTGCACAACAAAGGCTATCACAACAAGCATAGGCAAGTTTCACAACAACAAACATAGGCAAGTTTCACAACAACAAGCATAGGCAAGTTTATACACAACTCGAAGTACTTTCATTTTATGCCCAAGTCCGGGTTTTAACCCTCAAGTACTACGACGTTAAATTCCTTTTAAAGAGATCTATTCCTTTTATAAAGTCACCCGATACGTAGTATAAAAATAGAGTGACTCATATCTTTTAAGTAGACCAAAACAACTTCCATACTTTCCTTTTTAAAACCAAATTAAGGCAACACTATGCCTTCTGTTTTTAGACCAAAACACTTCTCCTTTTAAAGTCACGTTACCACATTAAAACCAATGATAAAACCCTCCTTTTGTTTTCATAAAGTCGTTATAACTATCTTCCTATAAATAATTAATAAAAATTTATGTTTTAAAGCAATTTAAGACAACACAATCCCTTTCATTACACTAAAGTACCAGTTTGCATAATTTCAATTACGCAAGTCTCTATTTAGAAAAGTTTCATAGTTCAATATCTTAATCTCTTTTTAAAACAATTTATTAACATATGCCATATTCTAGTAGGTTATTCTTGTTCATAATAAATCTTATTAAGCAGCCATGATCTAGGAAATGTAATATCATTTTGTCTCATCTTAGCTTCTATGCAGATGGAGGTTTCTACTGGTTTTAATAATACTTCATTATTCAATACATTTCCCTTTATTAGCGCTGCAGTGGATTGTCGATACTCATTATCATTTCCGACATCAGTAAAACATTATTCTTTAGAAACCAAGTACTCATTACTCACGAATGAGGTTTCATACATCTTACAACTTTCAAATCAATTCAATTAAGTTAAGTCTCTTATCTTATAAGATCAAGTCTCTTAACTTCTAAGATCAAATAGCCATTCTTTTTATCTCTTTTAGACGTTATACCTAACTTCCCATAAAGCTAGTATAACTCTTAAGTTCTCAAAACCAAGTATTACTCTTCTTAAAAAAAAAGGGGTTTCTTAAGGAAAGACTTCAAGTTCTTTATTATTACACATCAAGTCAGTTATAAGTCAAATCAGCTACCTTTTAACAATCACAAAGCACTTTCTTATATACATAAAGCTGTTATAACCAACTTCCCATAAAGCCGTTATAACCCTTTATGTTTTAAACCAATCAAATACATTTAACACATGTACGTCTACCGTACTACATAGTTATACACATATCATGCTAGAAAGATAGGAAGAGGTTCACATACCTCGCGACGATTATCGACTAATAGCAAAACGCTCCAAGTACCTCAAACCGTCGGCTACACCTTAAGCCAAGCAGATCACGCCACACGTAGTACTTCAACCTATAGAGGCCACAAGGCGCCTATTAACATCTTAGATCTCAATGTAGAATATTCTACAGAAAATTCGGCAGCACCTCCCCCCCCCGCAACAGCGTAAATCTCCTCCTCTATCGAGGCCGGCTACCAAGCCAACCAGGGGGTTTACGTTTAACGAGCGTGTACAACTCTACTTCACAAGAATGCTATACAAGTCTCATGTCTGATCTAAGTAATTATAGTTCAGTTCTCATCTTAAAGTTCAGGCTTAAGTCGCAAGACATTGCCGTAAGTATTATTCAGGCTTAAGTCAAAAGACATTGCCGCACAACTATGTTCAATTCTATATATATTATACCTTAACTATATATTCCACAACATGTAATTTCCAATTACAACAGAAGGTTAAGAGTGTTTACCTCGATAAGCCCAAAATTATCTGAGTTTATATGTCGATCACGAGCAAGGTTTAGCTCTACTCCGTGCGCTCAGGCCGGCTCCAACCAACCCTTAGAAGTTCTAACCAACTTCTACTTATAACTTCAACTACGGGTGAAGATTTACTTAGGGTTTCGTTTTTGTGACTGAGGGAAGTATAATAGTATTTTCTAGGCTTTTGTATAAGTGTAACCTTGGGAATACTACAAGGTATTTGGGCCAAGGTATTTGGGCATTATAACAATACTAGGAGAGTATTTCTATACCACAACAAGGGGTATTATGCTGAAACAACTAGGCTATGGGGTACCCACTGGCACACCTCGAGGAGGGGATACTTTCGGCTAGGCTAGGAGGGCCTCGGCCGAACCACTTAGGCTAGAGGGGAGAGGGTGTTGGACGAAAAGCTCAAGGAGAGGGAGGATTTTTCAAGACTTAGAACAATTTAGGATGAAGAAGTTCATCAACTTAGAGGGGTATTTATAGGTCAAGCCATGGCCAACCAATGGCCAAGATCACACCAAGTGTAAGGCAAGTGTAGGGCTAGATTTCAACCATGTGTACCTTATCCATCTACCACACAACTTGCACAAAATATCCTACCTACTACACAAGACCCAATCGTCCAAGCATTACCGTCGAGCCTTCCAATGTGAGGTGACACATGTCACCCTCCGTTAATCCAAAATGTTACGTCTCTCGGAAAAATCCGCAAAATTATTATTGACATAGCGGAATTTTCCTACGAAAGTGGAAAGCGTTTCGTCGAAAAAGCGACTCCTTTTGGTAGTTATGCACAAATTCGAACCTATGCCTACTTTAAGGCTCAAATTGAATACGTCGCCCTCACGCATACTGCGGAAATACGGTATAACATTCTCCTCCTCGCGAAACATTCGTCCCGAATGTTCCTTCTCAAGACGGATAACGATGAAGTTCTTCTAACAAGTTGCCAATGCCACACCTGGTCACGAAATATCACACGTTCTCTTCCTTCCTTACTCGTCGTGCCCTTCTCGGACACTTGAAATCCTCTAGTATACGTACCACACTTCAGTCATCGCTTTCCCAAAACTTTGAGTCACCACCTCCAAACTTGGTCATCTTACTAGCTTCAATCTCCCTTAAGGCCATTCCGGCCTTCACGATCCGCTCGGTCGAACATATCCACGAACTCATCGATGGTTATCTAATCATGGGCCTAGCACCCTCGTGACCCTACCACTGGCGGGACCACCCAGTGACCCCACTTTGAAATGGCGCGGGTTGGCCCTCAACATAGCCCCAACCCGACTTACGCATCACGCTCTTGTTCCCGATCCGAACAATCTTACCTCTGGTCATAAGCTACCACTTCCATTTTACACTACCCAGGAAATTTCCCCACAATTACTCTACGTATGATTATACATTCGACAAAGATCACCCGAGATCTTGTACTCAAGACCTTACATCTAAGGTCTCAATTGTAATATTCTAAGGTTCGTCCTTTCTACTTTGAGCTTACCCTTTTTCACTAACGAGTTTCTAAATCACATTTTAGCACAAAGCTATCCGAACATAACACTTAACACATTATCATAGCATCGATACATACAAGTCTCTGAGGTTAAGGATATACACGAAAGTAGGCGGTTGAAGGACCGCTAAAGCTGAGAACTTCCACCGCGACCTCTGCAGTGGCCGCGGTGTATGAACATCTGCCTAGGTGTGGAAGGTCAAGAACCCTCAACCGATCTCGTAGTCTGTGCTATCCTACCCAGTGCTACCCACAGTGGACAGTTTCTCCCAAAATGGCCCCGCCGCATGTAAAACAAACTCCCGGACTAGCACGACCTCCCACACGTGGAGTCTACCACGGTCGTCCAACGAGTATGGGTGGCTTGGTGGTTAACACCCCTGCTCTCCGAAAATCTGAACCCTTGGAGCCACGACTGCTCCACGAAAACTCGACGCTCAAGATTGTAGAGGACCACTCTGTACTGGCGGAGGCGCATAACTAGTCTGCTGCTGAGGCGGTCTGCCTCGAAAATCACCAAAGGACCTGCAGTTCTGGCCTCTTCTGCTGACTTTGGTCATTCCGTCGATTTCTCCGCTCCTCACCTCGAGTGCATAGCTGCATGCGAGCAATGTCCATGCCGGTGAAGAGCTACACCCAAACAACTCTCTGCAAGGCAATCATCGAGCCCTGTAATATATCGGTGCACTCGATCCTCCATACTAGCTACCAACGCGGGGACGTACCGGGCCAATGAGTCGAACTCCACATTGTACTCCCGAATGCGCCCGTTACGCGCAACACCAAAAATCTGTCGGCGAGCCCTCCTCATCTGTGGAGGCAAGAAATGTGCAAGAAAGGCCTCTGAGAACTCGTCCCATAAAGCTGGAAGTGCATGCTCTCCCCGGGACAGCTCCTACGAATCAAACCAGTCGACTGCGGTATCACGCAGCCGATGCGAACCTAGGTCCACCGACTCGGTCTCCGATGCCTTGATCACTCTCGCGATCCGAATGGCGCCGGATGAACTCCTGCGGATCATCCTCGAGCCTCGACCCATAAAACTCGGCGGCTCTGACTCGAGAAAATCCGTAGCCTCGAACTATCTCGATCTAGGGTGAACCACGGTGCTCGAAGGCTGCTGCGTCCGGCTATCCTCAAGTCCGCCTGACCACGGCCATTAATCGGGCCATTCCTTGTAACTCATCTCCTGCTGCTCCGGTAGGTGGAGGCTCGGTCTTCGGTCTCTCTGTAGAGGCTGCCGCTCTACTCGTATCTCCTCTGCTGCCTTGCCGCCAGGCGGGTTGCCTGGCGAGCATAAGCGGTAAAAGCGAGATCGTCGGAGCGGTCCAACTTACAACAGCTCTAAGGCACGATCTCGGAATGAGAAGAATGGAAACCAATCCTAAATGTCCTATAGCCTCACGATTATAGATGTGGTGCACAACACAGATAATCAAGACTCTACTGAACACGCGATGCGTAGACACTTTCCGAGGACTAACTGCTCTGATACCACTTTTGTCACGACCCGAACCGGGGCCCGTGACTGGTGCCTTACCCCGGGCACCCTAGTGATACAACATCAGAGAAAATCAGCGGAACATAAAGCATAAATATGAAACAAGAGACAGGATAAATAAAGCAAATAGGCAACCAAAGCGGTTGCCTTCCAACATATTTATATAAACATTTGAAAAGTTACAATCCTTACCTGCCCACTTGTGATCTGGACCTCTAAGATTTATACAACAACTATGGCGGACACGGGGCCCGCCATACCTGAGCGTCTGAGAACTTACGGACTCGGGGTAACATACCAAAGATAAGCCTCGCGAAGCGGAGCTTCCCAATGAAATGAGATCCTAGCGGGGATCGGCGGTAGATGTGCTTACTGCGGCGTGAACGGCCCCGAAGAAGTCGATCTGACAGTACCAAGTATGTGAATCGTAAAATCAGTAAATGAAATCATAATAGTCTATAAAAGCGGGAGACAAGTATGATAGCAAACTACAATACACATATATAACGATTATATCAATTCGGTCTCACGCCCGCAACATCAATCCCGCCGTGGAGTACCTTCCTCACTGCCGTGATGTGATATGATAACAACAAGACAGCAATCCAAATGGGAGCATACGTGCGCTACGCATCGTGTCGGTATGTCCAAAGGAACAAATAAGACAACATTCCAAATGGAAGCATACGTGCGCTACGCGTCGTGTCGATGAGTCGAAGAAACAATAAGACGGCGTTCCAAATGGAAGCATACGTGCGCTACGCATCGTGTCGATATGTCAAAGGAAACAATAAGACAACAAGCGGTAATCAAAGTGGAAGCATACCCGTGCGCTGCATCGTCGTGTCGGTATGTCAGCGATTAACAAAAGTAACACTATCAGCGAAGCGTGCACGTGGAATTTATCGTCACTTGCCGATCACGTCCAAGTAAGTTCTCAATCAGTCAACCGACCCTCCATCGAGAGACGCGGTAGTATAGAAACACAATTCTTGCACAACAAAGGCTATCACAACAAGCATAGGCATGTTTCACAACAACAAGCATAGGCAAGTTTCACAACAACAAGCATAGGCAAGTTTATACACAACTCAAGTACTTTCATTTATGCCCAGTCGGGTTTTAACCTAAAGTACTACGTCGTTAAATTCCTTTTAAAGAGATCTATTCCTTTTATAAAAGTCACCCGATACGTAGTATAAAAATAGAGTGACTCGTATCTTTTAAGTAGACCAAAACAACTTCCATACTTTCCTTTTTAAAACCAAATTAAGGCAACATTATGCCTTCTGTTTTTAGACCAAAACACTTCTCCTTTTAAAGTCACGTTACCACATTAAAACCAATGATAAAACCCTCCTTTTGTTTTCATAAAGTCGTTATAACTATCTTCCTATAAAGGCATTTATAATGCTTTATGTTTTAAACCAATTTAAGACAACACAATGCCTTTCTTTTCCTAAAGTTCGGTTTGCCTAATTTCAATTACGCAAGTCTCTTTTTAGAAAAGTTTCATAGTTCAATGTCTTAATCTCTTTTTAAAACAATTGAGTAACATATGCCATAGGCGAGTAGGTTATTCTTGTTCATAATAAATCTTATTAGCGACCATGATCTAGGAAATGTAATATCATTTTGTCTCATCTTAGCTTCATGCGGATGGAGGTTTCTTGGTTTTAATAATACTTCATTATTCAATACATTTCCCTTTATTAGTATGCGATGGATTGTCGATACTCATTATCATTTAGGCGTGATAAAACATTATTCTTTAGAAACCAGTACTCATTACTCACAAATGAGGTTTCATACATCTTACAACTTTCAAATCAATTCAATTAAGTTAAGTCTCTTATCTTATAAGATCAAGTCTCTTAACTTCTAAGATCAAATAGCCATTCTTTTTATCTCTTTTAGACGTTATACCTAACTTCCCATAAAGCTAGTATAACTCTTAAGTTCTCAAAACCAAGTATTACTCTTCTTAAAAAAAAAAGGGGTTTCTTAAGGAAAGACTTCAAGTTCTTTATTATTACACATCAAGTCAGTTATAAGTCAAATCAGCTACCTTTTAACAATCACAAAGCACTTTCTTATATACATAAAACTGTTATAACCAACTTCCCATAAAGCCGTTATAACCCTTTATGTTTTAAACCAATCAAATACATTTAACACGTATGCGTCTGCGTACTACATAGTTATACACATATCATGCTAGAAAGATAGGAAGAGGTTCACATACCTCGCGATGATTATCGACTAATAGCAAAAGCGCTCCAAGTACCTCAAACCGTCGGCTACACCTTAAGCCAAGCAGATCACGCCACACGTAGTACTTCAACCTATAGAGGCCACAAGGCGCCTATTAACATCGTAGATCTCAATGTAGAATATTCTACAGAAAATTCGTGACACCTCCCACACATGGCGTAAATCTCCTCTCTATCGAGGCGCTACCAAGCCAAGCGAGAGGTTTACACGTTAACCGGGCGTGTACAACTCTACTTCACGATAATGCTATACAAGTCTCATGTCTGATCCCTAAGTAATTACGATTCGGTTCTCATCTTAAAGTTAGGGCTTAAGTCGCGAGACATTGCAGTAAGTATTATTCGAGCTTAAGTCAAAAGACATTGCCGCACAACTATGTTCAATTCTATATATAGTATACCTTAACTATATATTCCACAACATGTAATTTCCAATTACAACAGAAGGTTAAGAGTGTTTACCTCGATAAGCCCAAAATTATCCGAGTTTATATGTCGATCCTGAGCAAGGTTTAGCTCTCTGCTCAGTGCGCTCAGGCCCTCTCCAACCAACCCTTAGAAGTTCTAACCAACCACTTATAACTTCAACTACGGGTGAAGATTTACTTAGGGTTTCGTTTTTGTGATTGAGGAAGTATAATAGTATTTTACGGGCTTTTGTATAAGTGTAACCTTGGGAAAACTACAAGGTATTTGGGCGAGTATTTGGGCATTATAACAATACTAGGAGAGTATTTCTTGTTATACCCGTATTTTTGAGTATGCGTATGGGACGTCGTCTGAAATTGAGCCTTAAGTTAGGCATTGGATTCGATTTGGGCACAAGTGCCGATTAAGTCGTTTTTAGAAAGCGTTTCCACGACTTTCGTGAGGAATTTGGCTATGTCATTTTTATTTTTGCGGATTTTTCCGAGAGGCGAAACATTTTGGACCAGCGGGAGGGTGACATGTGTCACCCTCACATTGAAGCAAATGGAAGGTTGGACGATTTGGGCGTCGAGGCCTTGGTTGGCCTTGGCCGATTGGCTCCCCCTTATGTGCCTAGTTTTGTGGCTTGTTTTGTGGAGTGTTTTGTGGAGTGTTTTGTGGGTGCACTTGGCTTGATCTTGGCCTTACACTTGCCTTGCACTTGGCTAAATCTTGGCCATTGGTTGGCCTTTGGGTTTGCTATAAATACCCCAGTTGATGAACTTTCTTCATCCAAAATCATTTCAAGTCTTGAAATCTCTCCCTTTGTGTGTTGAAATTCGTCCAAGCCCTCCCCCTTTTGTGGAGCTTGGCGAGAGGTCTCCCTCACTTGTGAGGTCTAGCCGTAGGGTACCCACTAGCCTAGTTGTTTCGTATAATACATCCCCTGTGGTATTGAAATACTCCTCCAAGTATTGTTATAATGCCCAAAATACCTTAGCCTTTTACCTTGTAGTATTCCAAAGTTACCTCTGTCGTAGAGTCAGGAAATACTACCTTTTGTCCCTTTAGTCTCAAACCGAAACCCTAAGAAAATCTTCGTTGATTGGTTGAAGTATTTAAGTAGAAGTTGGTTAGAACTTCTAAGGAGTTGTTTGGAGCGGTGGAGCACCGGAGTTGGAGCTAAGCGTTGCTGAGATCGACGTTTAACTTGGATAATTATGGGCTTATCGAGGTAAACACTCTTTGTCCTTCTATTGTAATTGGAAATTACATGTTGTTAGAATATATAGTTGAAGTATACTATATATAGAACTATACTTAATCTTGTGGCAATGTCTTTTGACTTAAGCTGAAGAAGTAAATGCCCAGGCTGTAATTACATAGGACTGTATTACAGTAGACTTGTGTAGTATTACTGTGTAGTAGAATTGTACACGTCCGGTTAGGCGTGTAAACCCCCCCCCCTGGTTGGCTTGGTAGCCGGCCTCGATAGAGAAGGAGATTTCTGTTGTGGCGGGAGATCTTTGCGAATTTTACGTAGAATATTCTTCGTTGTGGTCTAGATGATAATAGGCGCCTTGTGGCCTTATAGGTTGAAGTACCTACGTGTGGCGCGTTTTACTTGGCTTGAGGAGTAGCCGACTGTTTGGAGCTTTTTGCTTATTGTCGATAAATCGTCGCGAGGTATGTGAACCTCTTCCTATCTCTTACAGCATGATATGTGTGTAACTACGTGTGCGGTGAGCGTACGTGTGTTTAAAATACTTTGTGGTTTTAAAAGGCGTGTGAATTATAAGCGGCTTGTTATAATAAGGAAACTTAATGTATTTCAAAGGTTTATAAATAGTTTTGAAAAAGTGTAGTATTGTGTTTTGAAAACTTAAGAGTTATACTAGCTTTATGGGAAGTTAGGTATAACGGCTTAGAATAGTTTCTTGATGTTAGAAGTTAAGAGACTTGATCTTATAAGATAGAGACTTAACTTATTTGTGTTAATGTGGATGTTTGTGTGAAACCTCATTCGTGAGTAATGAGTACTTGGTTTTATGTTTCTTGATTTGAAATCGTAATGTGTATCGACGGACCAGCTGCGGCGTTAATAAAGAAATGTATTGAATAATGATGTATCGTATTAAAACCGATGAAACCTCCATCTGCATGAAACTAAGATGAGACAAAATGATATTACATTTTCTAGATCATTCTTTGTAATAAGAATGTTGTAAACAAGAATAACCTACTCTCGCGTAAGACATATATTACTCATTTGTTCTAAAAGGAATCAGTGATTAAGTTTATGAACTATGAAACCATTTGAAAATGAGAAACTTGAGTAATTGAAACTAGGCAATCTGGAACTTAGGAAAAGAATGTTGTTACTTGATTTTGAAAGGGAATGTGGGTTGGTCATTCTAATACTACGGGTATCGGGTGACTTTTATAAAAGTAATGGATCTCTTTTAAAAGGACTTAACGTATGAAGAACTTTGGGGTTAAAAACCCGGACTTTGGCATAAAATGAAAGTACCTTGAGTTGTGTGAAACTTGCCTATGCTTGTTGTTGTGAAACTTGCCTATGCTTGTTGTTGTGAAACTTGCCTATGCTTGTGATGATAGCCTTTGTTGTGCAGTGTGGTATTTACGTATTCTGGCGTCTCTCGATAGAGCGGTTGACTTGTTGAGAACTTACTTGGGCGTCTTTGGCGATGATGGAGAATTCCACGGGTATGTTTCCATTTTGATTCTTGTCTTATTGTTGATGTCACGTGGGCGTATCTGCCGATGTTGTATTAGGGGCATGTGGCGTGCGGCGGGTTGATTACCGATATATGGTTATTTACTGTTCCATGGGCGTGTCTACACGATGTTGTATTAGGGCATGTGGCCATGCGGCGGGTTGATTACCGATATATGGTTATTTGTTCCATGGGCGTGTCTACACGATGTTGTATTCGGGGCATGTGGCGTGCGGCGGGGTTGACTACAGTATATTGTTGTTGAGTAACATGGGCATATCTGCACCGTCTTTGTATTAGGGCATGTGGCCATGCGGCCTTGTGTGTGTTGCATCATGGGCATGTCTACTGCCGTCTTTGTATTCAGGGCATGTGGCCATGATCACGAACATGATGGATGTGGTGGGCGTGAGACCCGTAGTTATATTTGAGTGGTGACTTTGAGGCGTGAGTCACGACTTGGCTTCTTTATTATGTTGTGAAGCGTAGTTTGGTTATCATACATGTCTCTGCTTTATATAGACTAGTATGATTTCATTTCTGATATTTCTGATTTCACATGCTTGGTACTGTTATGCGACCTCGCCCGAAGTGAGCGTATAAAGGCGAGCCTACCACGAAACGGGCCCCGTGGCTCTCCGTATGGACGTCTGAGAAGGTCAAACCTCGGGGATCGCATGCAGCCGGTACCATTTGTTGGGTCGGCCGGAGTGACTAGACCTCGCGGCCAAAGTTACAAAAGTGGTATCGGCGATTAATCCTCGGAAAGTGTCTGACGGTGTCTAGTAAGTCTTGATTATCGGTGTGTTATGCACCACATCTATGTCGAGGAGGCTATAGGACATTTAGGATTAGTTTCCATTCTTCTCATTACGAGATCGTGCCTTAGAGTTGTGTTGTAAGTTGGACCCTCCGGCGTGTTTCGTTTTACGATTATGCCTCTGCGAAAGGCACCGGGGCCCGAAGGGCAAGGCGGCCGAGGAGGCGCTAGTGGGATTGAGAATGCAGCGCGAGCGGTCGATTACGAGTAGTGCTTGACGGCGAGTTTTGCGCCGCCCGGCCAGCGAGTTTAAGCGCGGCGATGCTGCTGAGACTCTGATACACGAGCCTCGGTCCACGATGCAGGCGGGAGATGAGTCACAAGAGATGGCGATTATTGGCGAGTTGTGGCGAGATATGAGATAAGTGGGCGCGGCGATTCCAGTTCAGCCGGCTGTAGTGCGCTGGCGAGCGATTTGAGGCTACGGGATTTCCTTAGTTGTAGCACTTTGAGTTTCTGGTCGGCGGGAGGATGATCGCGAGGAGTTCATCCGTCGATTCTGAGAGGATCGTCACGGGTGATCGAGCTTGAGGAGTGATGCATGACATTTAGTTCGCATCGGCTGCGTGACACCGCGATCGATTGGTTTTGACTTCGTGGGAGCTTTCGGGAGAGCATGCACTTCCGGCCGTTTGGGATGAGTTTTGAGAGCCTTCTGGCACATTTCTTGCCTCGCGGATGAGAGGGCTCGGTAAACAGTTTTGATGTTGAGGCGAGCAGGCGTCTGATTCGGAAGTACAATGTGGAGTTCGACTCATTGGCGGTATGTTCCGCGTTAGTAGCTAGTATGGAGGATCGAGTGCGGATATATTCTGAGGCTCGATGATTACCTAGCGAGAAGTTGTTGGTGTTTCCCCGGTAGGGCATGGACATTGCCAGCATCTGAGCTCGTGCGCGGAGTGCGAGGCCGCGGTCGGCAGGTGGGCCATTTCGGAGAAGAAGGCGAGCGGCCGGATATTTTAGCGACGCCGAGCGGACCGCCTCGGACATACTAGTTTTGTACCTCGCCATTCTGGTGGTCCTCGCGACGCCGGGACCGCAGGATATTGAGGCGGTCGGGGCTCGGGTTTGGAATGTTCGGGAGTAGGGGTGTTGGCGGATCGATCACCCTACCTCGGTGTGGTCGATGTAGTGAGCCGCGTTTGAAGTGTCGTAGTACGAGGAGCTTGTTATTCTGCGGCGTCGGGGCCATGTGAAGAGAGCGTGCTTATAAGAGAGGTTGAGCGACGACTCGACGCCGAGGATCGATGGTGGTTCATCACTACTGATTATCGCCTGCCAGTGGGCCTATGATTAGAAGTGGGCGGTAGCCAGTATATCCTTAACCCTCTAGAGTTTTGGTATGTTGATATGATGATCTCATTATTATGTGCTATGTGTGCGAAAAGCGTTGTGTTAATTGTGAGTTAGAAAACATGGTTAGTTGTGAGGCTAAGTATGTGGTCATGGTAAGTATGAACCACTGAGCGTGTCACGATTGAGACCTTACGGGTAAGGTCGTCTTGAGTAAAAGATCTATTTTATGTTTGGCCAGTTATCAGTCGTAGTGTCGTGGGATATGTTTGTGTGATCGATCCACAGGTAATGTGAAATGGAAGTGGTAGCTTTCGCGGCACTGTAGAGTAGAATGTTGGATCGAAACTAGGAAGTTGGCGCTCTGATGGGTCGGGTTGGGGCCGTGTTGCGGGCGACCAGCGTCCGTTCGAGGAAGGGTCAGCTCTGGGTGGTCGCCGGTGGCGAGTCGCGAGGTGCTAGGCCCAAGTTTAGATGACCGTCGTATGAGTTCATAGATCGTTCGATCGAGAATCTGTTAGTGAAGGCGGGAATGGCCTTAGGAAATCGAGGTTAGTGAGATGACCAAGTTTGGAAGTAGAGACTCGAGGGTTGGAAAGCGAGCGTTGGCGAAGTGTGATGCGGATACTAGAGCGAGTTCGAGTGTTGAGGCAGTACTACGAGAAAGGGGAGAAGTGAACGTGTGTTTTATGGCCAGGTGTGGCATGATCGTTTTCGTAAGTATAGCAGTGAAGACTCTACTGGTACCTGTTTGTTTTGAGACCTAGAAGGAACATTCGGGGCGAATGTGTCTAAGGGGAAGAATGTTATACCCGTATTTTTGAGTATATGCGTATGGGCGTGCGTCTGAAATTGAGCCTTAAGTTAGGCATTGGATTCGATTTGGGCACAAGTGCGATTAAGTCGTTTTTAAATGAAGCGTTTCCACGACTTTCGTAGGGAATTTCGGCTATGTCATTTTTATTTTTGCGGATTTTTAGAGGCGAAACATTTTGGACCAGCGGGAGGGTGGCATGTGTCACCTGCGTGAAAGCAAATGGAAGGTTGGGCGATTTGGGCGTCGAGGCCTTGGTTGGCCTTGGCCGATTGGCTCCCCCTTATGTGCCTAGTTTTGTGGCTTGTTTTGTGGAGTGTTTTGTGGAGTGTTTTGTGGGTGCACTTGGCTTGATCTTGGCCTTACACTTGCCTTGCACTTGGCTAAATCTTGGCCATTGGTTGGCCTTTGGGTTTGCTATAAATACCCCCTTAGTTGATGAACTTTCTTCGTCAAAAATCATTTCAAGTCTTGAAATCTCTCCCCTTTGTGTGTTGAAATTCGTCAAGCCCTCACTTTTGTGGAGCTTGGCAGAGGTATCCCTCACACTTTGTGAGGTCTAGCGTGGGGTACCCACTAGCCTAGTTGTTTAGTATAATACATCCCTGTGGTATTGAAATACTCCTCCAGTATTGTTATAATGCCCAAAATACCTTAGCCTTTTACCTTGTAGTATTCCAAAGTTACCTCTGTCGTGAGTCAGGAAATACTACCTTTTGTCCACTAGTCTCAAAGAAACCTAAGAAAATCTTCATTGATTGGTTGAAGTATTTAAGTAGAAGTTGGTTAGAACTTCTAAGGGTTGTTTGGGCGGGGTGGAGCACCGGAGTTGGAGCTAAGCGTTGCTAAGGATCGACGTTTAACTTGGATAATTATGGGCTTATCGAGGTAAACACTCTTTGTCCATATTGTAATTGGAAATTACATGTTGTTAGAATATATAGTTGAAGTATACTATATATAGAACTATACTTAATCTTTGTGGCAATGTCTTTTGACTTAAGCTGAAGAAGTAAGCCCAGGCATTTGTAATTACATGGGGTATTTGTAGAACTTGTAGTATTCTTGTGTAGTAGAATTGTACACGTCCGGTTAGGCGTGTAAACCCCCAGTTGGCTTGGTAGTGGCCTCGATAGAGAAGGAGATTTCTGTTGTGGCGGGAGATCTTTGCCGAATTTTACGTAGAATATTCTACGTTGTGGTCTAGATGATAATAGGCGCCTTGTGGCCTTATAGGTTGAAAGTACCTCGTGTGGCGCGATTTACTTGGCTTGAGGAGTAGCCATTGTTTGGAGCTTTTGCTTATTGTCGATAAATCGTCGCGAGGTATGTGAACCTCTTCCTATCTCTTCTAGCGTGATATGTGTGTAACTACGTAGTACGGTGAAGCGTCGTGTGTTTAAAATACTTTGTGGTTTTAAAGGGGATGTGAATTATAAGCGGCTTGTTATAATAAGGAAACTTAATGTATTTCAAAGGTTTATAAATAGTTTTGAAAAAGTGTAGTATTGTGTTTTGAAAACTTAAGAGTTATACTAGCTTTATGGGAAGTTAGGTATAGCGGCTTAGAATAGTTTCTTGATGTTAGAAGTTAAGAGACTTGATCTTATAAGATAAGAGACTTAACTTATTTGTGTTAATGTGGATGTTTGTGTGAAACCTCATTCGTGAGTAATGAGTACTTGGTTTTATGTTTCTTGATTTGGAAATCGAATGTGTATCGACAGACCAACTGCGGCGTTAATAAAGGAAATGTATTGAATAATGATGTATCGTATTAAAACCGGTAGAAACCTCATCTGCGTAGAAACTAAGATGAGACAAAATGATATTACATTTTCTAGATCATATTCTTTGTAATAAGAATGTTGTAAACAAGAATAACCTACTCTCACGTAAGACATATATTACTCATTTCTAAAGGAATCAGTGATTAAGTTTATGAACTATGAAACCATTTGAAAATGAAACTTGAGTAATTGAAACTAGGCAAAAATGGAACTTAGGAAAAGAATGTTGTTACTTGATTTTGAAAGGGAATGTGGGTTGGTCATTCTAATACTACGGGTGTCGGGTGACTTTTATAAAAGTAATGGATCTCTTTTAAAAGGACTTAACGTATGAAGAACTTTGGGGTTAAAAACCGGACTTTGGCGTAAAATGGAAGTACCTTGAGTTGTGTGAAACTTGCCTATGCTTGTTGTTGTGAAACTTGCCTATGCTTGTTGTTGTGAAACTTGCCTATGCTTGTGATGATAGCCTTTGTTGTGCAAGTGTGGTATTTACGTATTCTGGCGTCTCGATAGAGGCGGTTGACTTGTTGAGAACTTACTTGGGCGTCTTTGGCGGTGATGGAAATTCCGGGTATGTTTCCATTTTGATTCTTGTCTTATTGTTGATGTCACATGGGCGTATCTGCACGATGTTGTATTAGGGGCATGTGGCCGTGCGGCGGGTTGATTACGATATATGGTTATTTACATTCCATGGGCGATCTACACGATGTTGTATTAGGGCATGTGGCGTGCGGCGGGTTGATTGCCGATATATGGTTATTTGTTCCATGGGCGTGTCTCTGCGATGTTGTATTCGGGCGTGTGGCGTGCGGCGGGGGTTGACTACCAGTATATTGTTGTTGAGTAACATGGGCATGTCTACCGTCTTTGTATTAGGGGCATGTGGCCATGCGGCCTTATTGTGTGTTGCATCATGGACATGTCTACCGTCTTTGTATTAGGGCATGTGGCCATGATGCGAACATGATGGATGTGGTGGGCGTGAGACCCGTAGTTATATTTAGTGGTGACTTTGAGGCGTGAGTCCACGGCTTGGCTTCTTTGTTATGTTGTGAGCGTAGTTTGGTTATCATCATGTCTCTGCTTTATATAGACTAGTATGATTTCATTCTGATATTTCTGATTTCACATACTTGGTACTGTTATCTTGACCTCGCTTGAAGTGCGTTAAATCTGCGGTAGAAATACGTTGGTATCGATCCGGCTTGTAGGATCACGTTTCAGCGTTTTTGGAAGCTCCGTTTCGTCGGAGGCTTATCTTTGGTATGTGTTCCCTGAGTTGTAGGTTCTTGTACATTGGGGTATGGCGAGACCTGTCCGTCATAGTTGTTATATAAATCTTAAGTGCATGCCTTGTTGTGGCGGGGTTTGTAAAAGGATAAGCTGTTGGGTTTATGTATATACAGAAAGCAAGCTGTTTGGTTGCTTTGTTTATCTATGATATCTCTTGTTTCATGATTCATGTTTTATATTCGCTGATTTTCTCGATGTTGTATCACTAGGGTGCCGGGTAAGGCACGATGTGAACCGAGTTTGGGCGTTACATTTCTATACCTGACAAAGGGTATTATCTGAAAACAACTAGGCTATGGGGGTACCCCATGGCTGCACCTCGAGGAGGGGATACTTTCGGCTAGGCTGGGAGGGCCTCGGCCGAACCACTTAGGCTAGAGGGGAGAGGGTGTTGGGCCAGCTCGAGGGAGGGAGGATTTTCAAGACTTAGAACAATTTAGGATGAAGAAGTTCATCAACTTAGAGGGTATTTATAGGTCAAGCCATGGCGACCAATGGCGAATCACACCAAGTGTAAAGGCAAGTGTAGGGCTAGATTTCAACCATGTGTACCTTATCCATCTACCACCGCGACTTGCACAAAATATCCTACCTACTACAGAGACCCGATCGTCGGCATTACCGTCGAAGCCTTCCAATGTGAGGTGACACGTATCACCCTCGTTGATCCAAAATATTCGTCTCTCGGAAAAATCCATAAAAATTATTATTGACATGGCGGAATTTTCCTACGAAAATGGAAGCGTTTAGTCAACGACTCCTTTTGGTAGTTATGCACAAATTCGAACCTATGCCTGCTTTAAGGCTCAAATTGAATCGTGCGCCCTCGCGTCGTACTGCGGAAATCACGGTATAACATTCTCCCCTCGCCCGAAACATTGCGTCGAATGTTCCTTCTCAGAGCGGATAACGATGAAGTTCTTCTAACAAGTTGCCAATGCCACACTGGTCACGAAATATCACCGTTCTCTTCCTTCCTCGTCGTGCCGCTTCCGGACACTTGAACTCCTCAGTATCGTGCACGCCGATCGTCGGCTTTCCCGAAACTTTGGAGTCACCATCGAACTTGGTCATCTTACTAGCTTGATCTCCCTTAAGGCCATTCCGGCCTTCACGATCGGCTGCGGTCGAACATATCCACGAACTCATCGATGGTTATCTAATCGTGGGCCTAGCACCTCGTGACCTACCACTGGCGGGACCGCGAGTGACCCAGCTGAAACGGCGCGGGTTGGCCTCAGCGTAGCTGACCCGAGCCAGCACGCGTCACGCTCTTGTTCCCGATCAGGAACAATCTTACCTCTGAGTCATGAAAGCTACCACTTCCGTTTTACACTGCGAGAAATTTCCCCACAATTACTCTCGTATGATTATACATTACGACAAAGATCACATGAATCTTGTACTCGAAACGACCTTACATCTAAGGTCTCAGTGTAATATTCTAAGGTTCGTCCTTTCTACTTTGAGCTTACCCTTTTTCACTAACGGGTTTCTAAATCACATTTTAGCACAAGCTATCAGACATAACATAACACGTTATCATAGCATCGATACATCTGAGTCTCTGAGGGTTAAGGATATGCACGAAAGTAGGCGGTTCGAAGGGCCTTAAAGCCAGGAACTTCCACGCGACCTCTGCGTGGCCCGGTGTATGAACATCTGCCTGGCGTGGAAGGTGAAGAACCATGGCCCGATCTCGTAGTCTGTGCTATCTGCCGATGCTACCACAGTGGGACAGTTTCTCCCAAAATGGCCTGGCGCGCATGTAAAACAAACTCCGGACTAGCCGACCTCCCCTGTGGAGTCTACCACGGTGGTCGCAGCAGTATGGGTGGCTTGGTGGTTAACACCCTGCTCTCCGAAAATCTGAACCCTTGGAGCCACGACACTGCTCACAACTTCGGGGCGCTCACGAAGATTGTGAGGACCACTGCATGCTGGCGGAGCGCATAACTAGTCTGCTGAGGCGATGCGCCTCGAAAATCACCAAAGGACCTGCGATTACGGCCTGCCTGCGACTTTGGTCATTCGTCGATTTCTCCGCTCGCCTCCAGTGCATAAGCTGCGTGCATGCGGGCATATGTCCGTGCGGTGAAGAGCTACACGAACAACTCTGCTGGGTAATCGCCGAGCCTGTAATATATCGGTGCACTCGATCCTCGTACTAGCTACCAGCGGGGGCGTCTGGGCGATGGTCGAACTCACATTGTACTCGAGCGTGCGCGGATTACGCGCACACCAAAAATCTGCCGGCGAGCCCTCATCGTCTGTGGAGGCAAGAAATGTGCAAGAAAGGCCTCGAGAACTCGTCCCATAAAGTGGAAGTGCATGCTCTCCGGGGACAGCTCGCGAATCAAACGATCATTGCGGTATCGCGCGGCCGATGCGAACCTAGGACCACCGACTCGGTCTCGATGCCTTGACCACTCTCGCGATCGGCTATGGCGCCGGATGAACTCCTGCGGATCATCCTCGAGCCTCGACCCGTAAAACTGCGGCGACTCTGACTCGGAAAATCCGTAGCCTCGAACTATCGATCTGGTGAACCACGGTGCTCACTGGGCTGCTGCGTCCGGCTATCCTCGAAATCAGCCTGACCACGGCCGTTCGCGGGCCCGTTCGCTTGTAACTCATCTCCTCTGCTCCGGTGTGGGGTGGAGGCTCGAGTCTTGCGGTCTCTGTAGAGGCGCATTTGCTACTCGTATCTCCTCTGTTTGCGCGCCGCCGGGCGGGTTGCCTGCGGAGGCATGGCGGTAAAAGCGAGATCGTCGGAGGGTCGACTTACAACGACTCTGAGCGATCTCGGAATGAGAAGAATGGAAACCAATCCTAAATGTCCTATAGCCTCACGATTATAGATGTGGTGCCTGACACGCGATAATCAAGACTACTAGACGCAGTGCGTAGCACTTTCAGAGACTAAGCGCTCACGATACCACTTTTGTCACGACCGGCAGGGGCGTGCCAGTGCCTACCGGGCACCTGGTGATACAACATCGAGAAAATCAGCGGAACATAAAGCATAAATATGAAACAAGAGACATGATAAATAAAAGCAAATAGGCGACCAAAGCGGTTGCCTTCCAATATTTATATAAACATTTGAAAAGTTACAATCCTTACACCACACTTGTGCGGTCTACGGACCTCTAAGATTTATCTGACAACTATGGCCGGGGCGGGGCCGCCGTACCACTGAGCGTCTGAGAACTTACGGACTCGGGTACATGCAAAGATAAGCCTCGGCGAAATGGAGCTTCCCAGCAATGAAATGAGATCTAGCGCGAGGATCGGCGGTAGATGTATACTGCGGCGTGAGCGGCCCCGAAGGAGTCGATCTGGCAACGGTACCAAGTATGTGGCTGGCAAAATCACGTAAATGAAATCATAATAGTCTATAAGCGGAGACAAGTATGATAACCAAACTACAATACTGCGCATATGATTATATCGATTCGGTCTCGCCATGGCATCAATCACGCGTGGAGTACCTTCGCCGGCTGGCGATGCATGATATGATAACAACAAGACGGCAATCCAAATGGGAGCATGCGTGCGCTACGCATCGTGTCAGTATGTCGAAAGTGAACAAATAAGACAACATTCCAAATGGAATCATACGATGCGCTACGCGTCGTGTCGATGAGTCGAAGGAAAGCAATAAAACGGCATTCCAAATGGAAGCATGCGTGCGCTACGCGTCGTGTCGGTATGTCGAAGAAACAATAAGACAACAGCGGTAATCAAAGTGGAAGCATGCGTGCGCTACGCGTCGTGTCGATATGTCAGCGATTAACAAAGTAACTATCAGCGAAGCGTGCGTGGAATTTATCGTCGCTGCCGATCACGTCGAGTAAGTTCTCGATAAGTCAACCGACCCTCGTGAGGCAGCGGTAGTATAGAAACACAATTCTTGCACAACAAAGGCTATCCAACAAGCGTAGGCAAGTTTCACAACAACAAGCATGGCGAGTTTCCGCAACAACAAGCATAGGCGGTTTATACCTGACTCGAAGTACTTTCATTTTATGCCCAGTCGGGTTTTAACCTAAAAGTACTCGTCGTTAAATTCCTTTTAAAGAGATCTATTCCTTTTATAAAAGTCACGATACGTAGTATAAAAATAGAGTGACTCGTATCTTTTAAGTAGACCAAAACAACTTCCGTACTTTCCTTTTTAAAACCAAATTAAAGCGACACTATGCATACGTTTTAGACAAAACACTTCTCCTTTTAAAGTCACGTTACCATTAAAACCAATGATAAAACCCTCCTTTTGTTTTCATAAAGTCGTTATAACTATCTTCTATAAAGGCATTATAATACTTTATGTTTTAAACAATTTAAGACAACCTGATGCCTTTCTTTTCCTAAAGTTCGGTTGCCTAATTTCAATTCATGAGTCTCTTTTTAGAAAAGTTTCATAGTTCAATGTCTTAATCTCTTTTTAAAACAATTGAGTAACATATGCCATAGGCGAGTAGGTTATTCTTGTTCATAATAAATCTTATTAGCGACCATGATCTAGGAAATGTAATATCATTTTGTCTAAATGCCTTAGCTTACATGCGGATGGAGGTTTCTCTTGGTTTTAATAATACTTCATTATTCAATACATTTCCACTTTATTAGCTGCGATGGATTATCGATACTCATTATCATTTAAACGTCGATAAAACATTATTCTTTAGAAACCAGTACTCATTACTCACGAATGAGGTTTCATACATCTTCTGACTTTCAAATCAATTGATTAAGTTAAGTCTCTTATCTTATAAGATCAAGTCTCTTAACTTCTAAGATCAAATAGCCATTCTTTTTATCTCTTTTAGGCGTTATACCTAACTTCCCATAAAGCTAGTATAACTCTTAAGTTCTCAAAACCAAGTATTACTCTTCTTAAAAAAGGGGTTTCTTAGGAAAGACTTGAGTTCTTTATTATTACACATCAAGTCGGTTATAAGTCAAATCATTACCTTTTAACAATCACAAGCACTTTCTTATATCATAAAGTGTTATAACCAACTTCCCGTAAAGCGTTATAACCCTTTATGTTTTAAACCAATCAAATACATTTAACACGTATGCGTCTACAGTACTACATAGTTATACATATCATGCTAGAAAGATAGGAAGAGGTTCGCATACCTGCGGCGATTATCGACTAATAGCAAAGCGCTCCAAGTACCTCAGCGTCGGCTCGCGCTTAAGCGGCGGATCACGCCACGCGTAGTACTTGACCTATAGAGGCCCTGGCGCTGTTAACATCTTAGATCTCGATGTAGAATATTACGAGAAAATTGGCGACCTCCCCGCCATGGCGTAAATCTCCTCTCTATCGAGTGCTACGAAGCCGAAGCGGGGTTTACGTTGCTTGGGCGTGTACAACTCTACTTCACGATAATGCTATACAAGTCTCATGTCTGATCTAAGTAATTCTGATTCGGTTCTCATCTTAAAGTTAGGGCTTAAGTCGCGAACATTCTGTAAGTATTAATCGAGCTTAAGTCGAAAGGCATTGCCGCATGACTATGTTCAATTCTATATATAGTATACCTTAACTATATATTCCTGACATGTAATTTCCAATTACAACGAAGGTTAGAGTGTTTACCTCGATAAGCCCAAAATTATCAGAGTTTATATGTCGATCTGAGCGAGGTTTAGCTCTACTCGTGCGCTCAGGCCAGCTCAACCAACCCTTAGAAGTTCTAACCAACTTAGCCTTATAACTTCAACTACGGGTGAAGATTTACTTAGGGTTTCGTTTTTGTGATTGAGGAAGTATAATAGTATTTTACAGGCTTTTGTATAAGTGTAACCTTGGGAAAACTACAAGGTATTTGGGCGAGTATTTGGGCATTATAACAATACTAGGAGAGTATTTCTATACCTGACAAGGGTATTATCACGAAAACAACTAGGCATGGGGTGCCCAGCAGTGCCTCGAGGAGGGGATACTTTCGGCTAGGCTGGGAGGGGCCTCGGCCGAACCACTTAGGCTAGAGGGGAGAGGGTGTTGGGACCAGCTCGAGGGAGAGGAGGATTTTCAAGACTTAGAACAATTTAGGATGAAGAAGTTCATCAACTTAGAGGGTATTTATAGGTCAAGCCATGGCGACCAATGGCGAATCACACCAAGTGTAAGGTAAGTGTAGGGCTAGATTTCAACCATGTGTACCTTATCCATCTACCACACAACTTGCACAAAATATCTACCTACTACCACAGACCCGATCGTCCAAGCATTACCGTCGAGCCTTCAATGTGAGGGTGACACATGTCACCCTCCGTTGATCCAAAATATTCGTCTCTCGGAAAAATCCGCAAAAATTATTATTGACATAGCCGGAATTTTCCCTACGAAAGCTGTGGAAACGTTTCGTCGAAAAACGACTCCTTTTGGTAGTTATGCACAAATTCGAACCTATGCCTACTTTAAGGCTCAAATTGAATACGTACGCCCTCACGTACATACTCTGGAAATATGGGGTATAACATTGAAGGTGTCACCCATGAAGTGTGTGATGAGATTCGGTAAGAAGGGGAAACTCAGCCCAAGGTTCATTGGGCCCTACCAGATCGTTCGTAGAGTGGGCAAGGTTGCCTACGAGTTGGATCTGCCATCAGAGTTAGAGGCAGTACATCCGGTCTTCCATGTTTCTATGTTGCGGAAGTGTATCGGAGATCGGCGAGTTTTCCCTACTAGTGAGGTCCGGTGTGAGAGGGTTGCTCGTATGAGGAGAGTCATAGCGATACTCGATGCGTCAGTCGGTGACTGCGGACCAAGGATGTAGCATCCGTTAAAGTCTGTGGAGGAATGATAGCAGGAGAGATGACTTGGGAAGCGGAGGAGGACATGTTGAGGAAGTATACTCACTTATTTCCTATACCTTCAGGTAATTCATCTTCCCTTACTTGTCAAGTTTTAATTGAAGTATTTCTTTTGCTTAAATGCTATTATGTGGCCATGTGTGACCTTCTTGGTATGTCGGGGTTGTGAAAGGAAACTATATGCGCTAATTATAAGTTTGACTCAGAAAGAACATTCGAGGATGAATGTTTCTAAAGGGGAAGAATGTTACACCCATGTTTATAGGGCGTGTTTAAGAGCGTCGTAAGAACTCATGAGTGTTAAGATTTGAGACTTGCAAAAATTTAGCGGAATTATGAAATTTTGGAAAGCGTATTATGTGTGAATGGGAGGGCGACATGTGTCACCCCCTTTTGTGATGCCTTGGTCGATTTATGCAAGGGCAAGAAGGTCATTGGACCTTTGTTGCAAGACAAGTCTTGCAACTTGTGAGCATGAGAAATTTGACTAAGTCAAATGGTCAATTAGTCTTGATATTTTGTAAGACTACATCCAAGCCTCGCATTTGTTTATATCTTGACCACCCATTGCTATATAATACTAGTAGTGCTAGAGAGCCAACACTTAGAAAAATTTCACTAAAAATTGGATGAGCATAGAGCTAAGCTCTGGGTTCTATAAAAAAAAAGGAAAAATCTTTGTTTGTGATCCATTTAGCTCCCAGCTAAACCAAGGTTCTTATGTGTATTGTAAGCATGTCTCAATAGAAACATCTTGGAAAAGATAGTTTTCGGGTTAGCATGGCGAAAACCTAGTTGTCTTTCTAGGTTTTGGTTGGAGATTTGAAGGATATTTGTTGGTGTTGTTCTAAGGGTCTCAAAGCGGATTGAAGTGTCTTGGAGAGGCTCACAAACTACTAAGGAAGCGACATCAGTTGGAGTTGGATTAAGGTTCATTGAGGTATAATCTTGTCTTTTAAAGGTGTTACAAGATTATATGTTTATATTGTTGTTATTAGCTCTACATGTTGTTAGCATGAAGTTGATATGTTGAAGTTTATAAGTATTATGGATTGCTTGTAGCTTAAATCCGAAATGTTATACAAGCCACGAAAATTGGATTACTAATTGGTCGTTTATTAGAAATGTCGCATGTTACCTACTCGGAGATTATGGTTGTTATAATCAAATGCGACTTGATATCATGTATGCTACCAATTTGGATTGAAATGGAAATTGGATAAGAATTGGTATTGTTGAACTCAATATGGCGAATTTGGACTTGTAGTTTGTATTAGTTTGTTATCGTTTGTGGGGCGGAATTTTACCGTCTAGTAGGCGTGTAATCCTGATTGATTAATTGCTTTGATTGTGCCTTAAATGTGGCGTGTTTGGTTATTGTATTCGGCCTTGAAAAAGGTGGCAGCGTTAGTAAAAACAAATGAGGTCTTTGTCAGATTTTAGTAGAAATTGGAGACTTAACACTTATAATATTCTACGTTTGAAGTAAGGCTTTAATAGGCGTATTGTGAATATTATAGGTTGACATACTCTGAGCGGGACTTTGTACTTGGCAAGTGGTTTGACCGTGAGGTATGTAGAACTTTTCCTATCTTTTGAGCATGACTAGTTTCACGTATATAGTGCGGTAGACATCTGAGACTTTGACATTCTTTACTAGCTTTATGAAATGCCAAGTCGGGTGAGTTAGAGGATTTACTCATGCTTTGAAAATATTAAGGATGTCTTAAGTTTTATTAAAGTTAAGGGACTTGAAGAGTTTCAAAGTATGTGATACTTGTTTCGTTTTAATGTATAAGTCCTTGGATAGGAAATGGTACTTGACTAAGGTATAAAGTGAATATAACGACTTTATGGGAGTTGGTTATATTGGCTTTACGGAAAGGTAAATGGCTTGATTTAATGGAAGGCGATTCGATTTTAAGGTATCAATTGCCTAAGGTTTTATAAGAAAATGAGTCAACGATTTAGAAACCTAACTTTATTTCTAAGGGTGTTGTGACTTACCTTGAAATGTAATTTGGACTTGATACTAGGATTAATAATATCTTGGAAGTTTTCTACTAAAAAGAGTCATTTGTTTTAAGAGTAGAAGTCGTAGTACTTAGGTTAAATTCAGGATTTTTATAAAAGACATGTTAGTGCCTTAGATAAACTAATATGAGAGTGTATGTATAACAAGAATAATAAGAAGTTAGGGATTTCTTAACTTGCTTACATATTGTATGATAAGCGGTAGTGCTTATGTTATGTGTGATAAGCGGTTGGGCTAGTGATATATTATTCGTTGCGGGTCGTTCCGGGATTGTGGCATTGCATATTTAGTGGATTTGCTACCGCGATCGAGGAATACCTCGTGCGAGTCGTAAGGGCTTATGCGGGTGAAATAGTCCCGTGCGGCGGATCCGACTATCACGAGAATACCTCATGCGAGTCAGAAAGGGCTTATGCGGGTGAAATAGTCCCGTGCGATGAATACCTCACGCGGGTCACTGGACCTATGCGGGTGAAATAGTCCCGAGTAGGATTTCAATCTATTTTTAGTTGTAAGTATACACTATTTTACTCTCATTGTTAGTAAAGCACGATTATCTTGTAATTTGATTATCATACGTGTCTCGGCTTTGATTTAGACTTATGGCGTAATTACGGTATTTTCGATTTACATACTTGGTACATATTGTGTCTTGACCCGCTTCGGCTGCGTTAAATCTGCGCGAGAAAGAGTGGCGGTGGCGGATCCACGTTCTTAGTATCACTTATCGGGCGTCGAAGCTCAGTTTATCAGGAGGCTTGTCTCTTTTAGGTCTGATCTTTTCCACAGTGTTGTAGATTTTGTGTACATTCGAGGGTATGGCGGGAACCTGTCCATACGATTATTATTCTAAGTGCATATTCACGTATGTGGTTGAAGCGATTATCTGATTGTACTTTTGAGTATGTTTATATTATGGAAGCGGCACTTATCGGCTGATGCGTGATGTTTTTATTTACACGTGTGTTTATGTTGTGTATGTTCATTGCTATTCTCGATGTGTGCACAGGCAGGGTGCCTAGGTAAGGCACGATCGCGGCGAGGTGGTCGTGACACTGAAATCACCTTCCCTTTCCTTACACCTTCCTGGCGACATTTCCCGCGACGGTGGTTCTCCATCATTGATGACTTGGTAAGATGAAAGCATGTCGCCTGCGAACATACATGCCTTGTAGCACGTGTCCGTCACGATCGGTTGAATTTGTAACAAGATTTGCTTGGCGACCTGACCCGATAAATTGGTTCTTAGTTTGACCTATTGGTTTGGTTGACATTACTCGAACCTCGACACGCCTTGACTCTTGCGAAAGCGACAATATTTTCCATGGGCCCAGGTTTGCCACATACCCAACATAGTCCCGGATGTGGTTTCTTGAATGCATTGGTCCTTTGTGGGGCTAGGGTATTCCTTCCGGTTGCAAAAGATGGCTTGGCACCAACAAATTTGCTCTTGCATTTCTGAAACTTGGCCTTGGAAGCATTGCCTTCTACTATGTTGGCATTATGCTCTAATGAAAGCTGCATCGACCACTTTCATTCTTAGGTTGTCCTCTTGACACGAATTTTCAGAACCGGTTGCTCAAACTCATCTCGCCGGTTAGATCTTCAAATAAACCTTAAAATCCTTCCAAGAAGGAGGTAATTTTTCAATAATAGTACCAAAAAGGAAATATTGGTAGGCCCATACCTTCAACCTCTAGTTCATGAACAATGACTTGGAGTTCCTCCACTTGCTTGACAACTTGCTTTGCATCGCTCATCTTGAAGTTTAAAAACTTTCCGATGACGAACTTCTTCGAACAAGCAACCTCAGTTTTGTACTTGTTCTCGATGGCGCCATAATTCCGTGATGATCAGAACATGGGTATATGTCATATAGAGTATCATCAGCGTTGAGAATGTAGTTCTTGCAAAGAAACTCTTGGCTCCATCAAGTCTCAATAGCCTTCAGCCTTTTGGCTCTCTCTGCATCAGTAGGAGCATTCTCCCCTTCTCATTCCGGCAATTCCGTTGGAGCCTCAGCAGTCAAAATATTTGTCATATGAAGAGTGGTCAAATAAAACAGCATCTTTTGTTGCCAGCGTTTGAAATCAGAACCCTTAAATTTCTCGAGTTTCTCCACATGGTTTTTCACCATTGATGATTCAGATTGATCCATATTTGCAAATCAGGAAAATGTATTCTCTGAATTGTTTTGCAAACTCAACGAATCAGAAAATAAAATTTTCTGAGAATTTTTGTCTTGGATTGTTATTGCCAATCTAGACTAATCAATGAATAAGCATAATAAAATTCAAGTAATTCAAGTAATTCAAGATAACTTTATGTTATACCCCGTATTTCCAGAGTATGTACGTAAGGGCGTACGTACAAAAGTTTAAGCCTTAAGTAGGCAAAGTGGCGAAATTTGTGCACAACTAGCAAAAAGAATCGTTTTCCGACGAAACGTTTTCGGGACTTTGCGAAGGGAAAAATACGGTTGCAACATTTATAATTTTTGCGGATTTTTCCGAGAGATGAAATATTTTGGACCAACGAGAGTTGGTAGGAAAAATACGGTTGCAAATCGTTTTGGCCTTGATTTTTGTCAAGGAGTTGGTAGGATATTTTGTGTAGTTGATGAGCAAGTGGGACCCACAAACACATGTCCAAATCTTGACCTCAGCTTGCCCACTTGTCTTAATCCTAGCCCTTGAAAGTCCTATAAATACCCCACAAGTTGAAGGATTTCTTCAGCACTTGTGAAATTTCAAAGCAAAAATCCCTCCCTCTTGTAGCTCTCGTCCAGAGCACCACTCCCCCTTTGTGAGCCTTGGCGAAACCAACCCCACTTTGAGTTGTTTTTAGTAAATACACCACACTTTGGTGAAAAATACTCTCAGTATTGTTGCTATTCAAAATACCTTGGCCCGAATACCTTGTAGTATTCCAAGGTTACCACTTATACTAAAAGCCAGAAATACTATTATACTTCCTTTAGCCCTAAGCGAAACCAAGGAAATCTTCATGCGAGTTGAAGTATTAAGAAGAAGTTGTGTAGAACTTCAGGGTTGTTTGGAGGCGGGTTGGGCGCCAGTAGGAGCTAAGCGTTGCTCGGGATCGACATTAAATCTTGGATAATTTTGGGCTTACCGAGGTAAATACTCTTGTCCTTCTATTGTAATTGGAAATTACATACTGTAGTAGTATAGAAATGAATTGGATTGTAATAGAAGGATATTACAAAAAGGAATTGAATTGAAATCACATCAGAAGAATATTAAAGAAGAGAATTAAACTGTACTTACATGGAATTTGTATTCTGATGAACTTGTGTAGTTGGCGGGTAGGAAGTCTTGCCCGATTTTAGTAGAATAAAGGAATGCGTATCTAGAAATATTTTCTGAGAATAGTCTAGACATTGATAGACTTATATGACCGATATAGGTTGAAGTACTGCGAGTAGCATATTCTACTCGAAGGGTGGAAAAGGCTAACAGGATTACAGTACTTTGGAGCTATTTTCTAATAGTCGATAAATCGTCGCGAGGTATGTGATTCTTCCTATCCTCTTGAGCATGATATTTTAAAAGAATATATATAGTACGGTAGACGTACGTGTGTTAACTGAACATGGTTTTACTCCGATGACTTTTGACTTGAGTTTTAAATAATAAGAATCTTGAAGTATTTCAAAAGAATTAAGAATCGTTTTTGAAAGAAGAGTAATACTTGGTTTTAAAAGTTTAAGAGTTATACTAGCTTTATGGGAAGTTAGGTATAACGACTTAAGAAAGATAAAAGAAGCGTTTATTGATTTTAGAAGTTAAGAGGCTTAATCTTAAGAGACTTGACATAATTGAATTAATATGAAGGTTGTTAAGAAGTGTGAAACCTCATTCGTGAGTAATGAGTGCTTGGTTTTTAAAGAATAATGTTTTACTGATTTCGGAAATGAGAATAAGAATCGAACGAACCACTGCAGCGTTAATAAAGGAAAATGTATTGACAAATAAGTAATTTTATTAAAAACAGTAGAAACCTCCATCTGCATAGAAGCTAAGATAAGACAAGATTGTATTACATTTCCTAGAACATGGCTGCTTTAATAAGATTGTTATAAACAAGAATAACCTGCTCCCACATAAGGAATATGTTGCTCAAATTGTTTTAAAAGAGAATTACGTTATTAAATGATTAAGACTATGAACTATGAAATCTTTCGAAAATAAGAGACGTGAATATTTGAAATTAGGCAAACTTGAACTTTGGAAAAGAATGTTGTAACTTGATTTTAAAAAGGAGAAGTGTTTTGGTTTAAAAAGGAAAGTATGGAAGTTGTTTACTTAAAAAGGATAGTCACTCTATTTTTATAATACGGGCATCGGGTGACCTTTGTAAAAGAAATAGATCTTTTAAAAAGAATTTAACGTATGTAGTACTTTGGGGTTAAAACCTGGACTTTGGCATAAAATGAAAGTACCTTGAGTTGTGTGTAACTTGCCTATGTTTGCGTGTGATAGCCTTGTCGTGTTAGCATTGTATTTCTATACCACCGCGTCTCTCAATGGAGGGCCGGCTGATTTGTTATGATATTACTTGGACGTCTGGCGGTGGCGGATAATTCCGCAGTGCGCTCATTGATTGTGTTATTCCATGGACTAGCTCTCCGTGAGGTTTCTTGGTCGGCCTTGGTATGCGGTGGTTGGCTTTCGTACTTGCCGTCTCGTGGCTGATTCGGCCTTAGTACAGTAGTTAGCCTTCGCACTTGCCGATTCGGTTTAGTGGCGAAGTCTCGTGATCTGACGCGGTATCGGTAGTTAGCCTCGTACTTGCCGGTCATTCGTGACCGCGGCGCGGTATTTGGAAGTCGGCTTCGTACTTGCCGTGTCGACCGTGGCGGAGTCTCGTGTCTGACCTTGGTATCTGGTAGTTAGCCACCGTACTTGCCGGTCATTTCGTGACCACGGCCTTGGTATCTGGTAGTCGGCTTTCGTACTTGCCCCGTATCAGCTCCGTGGTTTGATTGTATAGTATTGTTAGTACGACTTTGGTATCTGGTAGTTGGCTTTCGTACTTGCCCCGGTCAGTTGATGATGCGGCTTTGGTATCTGGTAGTTAGCCTTCGTACTTGCCCTGTACGGTTTTTATGACTCAGGTAGGGACTTGGTGTTCATGTGTACTCCTTGGTGTTATTATATCATAGACTGCCGGCAGTGAGGAAGGTATTCCACGGGCATGATTTATGTTGAGGGCATCAGACCCATAGTTATATTTGAGTGATGACTTTGAGGGCGAGTCCCTGACTTACATAACTGCTTATTTATTGTGGACTGTAGTTTGGTTATCATACATGTCTCCTGCTTTATATAGACTACTATGATTTCATTTACAGTATTTTCAGTTTCGCATACTTGGTACCTGTTGTACTGACCTCGCCCGGGGTTGCGTTCATCTGCGGTAGAAGTACGCGATCGTTGATCCTCGCTCTTAGGATCACAGTTCAGCGTATTGGGAAGCTCCGTTTCTCCGGAGGCTTATCTTTTTGTATAGTCCCCTGTCCTTTGTAGGTACTTGTACATTCGAGGTATGGCGAGCCTATCGTCATGTTGTATAAAAACTCTTAGAAGTGCATGAAATCTTTGTTGTGGCGGGGTTTGTAAGGATATAAGCTATTCGATTTTTAATTATTTATACAAGAAGGTAGCAGTTTGGTTGCTTTGTTTTATTATGATATCTCTTGTTCATGTTTAAAGTTTTTATTTCGCTGATTTTCTCGATGTTGTATCACTAGGGTGCGGGGTAAGGCACGATCCACGGAGGATCGGTCGTGACAAAAGTGGTATCGAGCGATTAATCCTCGGAAAGTGTCTACAGCCGTGTCTAGTAAGTCTTGATTATCGGTGTGTTGTGCACCATCTATGTCGGAAATTGCGGGACATTTAGGATTAGTTTCCATTCTTCTCATTACGAGATCGTGCCTTAGAAATGTGTTGTAAGTTGGACCCCTGCAGCGCATTTCGTTTTACGATTATGCCTCTGCGCGGCAACGGGCCCGAATGGGCAAAGCGGCGAAGCTTCTGGTAGGATCTGAGGAGAGAATGCGAGCGCGAGCCGGTCATTACGAATAGTGCTTGACGGCGAGTTTTGCGCGCCGCGGCCTGATAGAGTTTAGAACGCGGCGATTCTGCTTTGAGACCTGATACACGAGCCTCGGTCCGGCTGGAAGCGAGAGAATAGGTTACAAGGAGATGGCGATTATTGGCGGAGATAGTGGCAAGGCACGAGGATAAATTTGGATCTGGCGATTCGATGCCGTGGTACCGTGGATTCACGAAGCGAATAGTTTGAGGCTGCGGGACTTTACGAGTTGCGACCGCGGTGTTTATGGATCGAGGCCTAGGATGATCGCGGAGTTCATCGAGCGATTCTGGATCGTAGAGTGATCATCGAGCTTGGAGACAGTCGATGGTCTTAGGTTCACATCAGTGCGTAATCTGCGATCGGCCAGTTTTGGTCGTGGGAGCTGTCGGGGAGCATGCGCCTCCGGTATTTGGGGCGAGTTCTCGGAGGCATTTCTTGCCTCACGAGACAAGGCTCGGGCCACAGATTTTTAGTCTTTGGCGAGGCGGGCGTATTGGGAGTCTGATGTGAGTTCGACTCATTGGCTCGGTATGTCCCGCGTTAGTGCCAATATGGAGGGCGAGTGCACCGCTACGTCACGGGCTAGATGACTACTTGGCGAGGCTTGTTGGTGTAGTTCTTGGTAGGGCATGGACATTGCCGCATGCGACTTATGCGCAGGTGTGAGGCGGAAGGTCGGCGGAATGACGAATCAGCGAGAAGAGGCGGCAGCGAGGTCTTTTGGCGACTTTGAGCGGACCGCCTCAGCGGCGAACTATTTATGCGCCTCCGCCCGATCTGAGCGGTCCTCGCGATCCGGGATGTTTGGGATATTCGGGAAGCGGTCGGGCTCCCGAGTTTGAGTTTTCGGGAGTAGGAATGCTCGCGGATAAGGTCACCCCTTGTCTCGGTGTGGCGTTGTGGAAAACTTCATAAGGGAGAATGTCGTACTAATTTGGGAGATTGTTATGCTTGCGGCCAGCGGGGCCATTTGGCGAGAAGCGTCTACCGAGGGTAGCAGTAGGATAACCTGACTCTGAGATCGATTGCGGGTTCTTCACCTTCCATAGCTAGGCGGGATGTTTGTTACACCAGTAAGTCGAGGACATGTATAAGAGAATATGCGTAAGAAACAAGACTTGGAAATTAGTGCGAAAGGAATAATTATTTTTAAACGGAAAATCTTAGAAAGTCGGAAAGGAAAAATGTTAGATTATCGAGAATTGGATTCTCAAAATGCATTATTTGAAGAGTATGGAACTTATAAATAATATGGAAATTTATTTTTACGGATTTGGTCATGTGGGGCCACAGAAATTTTACATTTTTGTGGGGCCATGAGGTCTGAATTTTATGGGCGAATGAGAGGCGACACGTGGCACCCCGTAAGTGGTCTTGGTCGAATTAGAGGAGGGTAATATGGTCATTGAACATCTTGGAAGATAAGTCTTGAAGCTTGGCATAATTGACTAGTCGACTTGCCACGTAAAGCTTGATCCATTGTGATTTTAATCCTAGCCTCGCATTTGTTTAAGTCTAAGCCCTCGATATGTGTTATATACTAACTAGTAGCAAGACTAGCTCATTTTAACACTTAGAGAAATTAGAAGACCTTGTGTTCTTGAAAGCTCTCGGCTTAGTGTAATTTCCACACAAAATTTTATAGTTTTGATCCATTAGCCACAGACTTTAACCCTTGATGTCACTAGGGGTATTGTAAGGATATCTCGATAGAAAGATTTGGAAAAAGCGTATTTTTACGTTAGTCAAGCGGAAACTAAGGGAGTTCTTGACTTTGAAGTTGGAACTTGAAGATGGGTTAACCGTAGGCCTCTAGGAGTGCTTGGGCGGATTGGAACCTAAGGAAAGGAGCTAAGAATTGCTAAGCGCGACTTTGGAATCTTGGAAATTTTAAGGGCTTTAAAGGTATATTAACATCGTTGTAGCAATTAAGGTTTACTTATCATTGTAGCTATGGTTTTATGGCATGAGTTATAGTATGAAGTTTGATATGTTTATTGGCTATTGGAACCCTAATCCGAAATCTAGCATGTTTAACTTTAAGATTTCAATTATAGTCGACTATTAGTCTAAGCGTCGCATGTTGTTTAAAGAAGGAAATTGTAGTTGTTGAAGTTGTTTAGACTATATAACATGTTAGACCTTAGAACTTGGAATTTGTAAGAAGGATTGAAAAAGACTTAGTGTTGTTCTAGAGGTTGGCCGAGAATGGCTTTTGGCATATTCACTATTTCGTATGAATTGTGGGGCGGAATTTTACACGTATTGTAAGGCGTGTAATCCACTGTTTGGTTGTTGTTTGGAGCCTTAAATGTGGCTTGTTGGTTATTGTATTCGGCCTTGAAAAGGTGGCAAAGTAAGTAGAAACAAAGGAGGTCTTTGCCCAGATTTTCCGTAGAATTAGAGGCAGTATACTTAGTATTATTCTCGTAGAGACTAGAAGTTGATAGTCTTGTTGTGACCATTATAGGTTGACAACTTCTGCGTCAGCGTATTCGGCTTAGCTTGTGGATATTAGCCAAAAGGTATGTGAACTATCTCATCTTCTAGCATGATTCCTTAGAATAAAGAAAGTAAGTTCTACTCGCTTGAATGGTCCGTTCCTTGCTTGTATTTGGATTGCCTAAAATAGAATTTGTTCTATGTACTTCCTTGAGTGTACTTTGATGTTTAAATTGTAAGTAGTATAATCCATTTCCTTAGGGAAGTTTGGATTCTTAAAAGTGAAGGTATTTTCTTAAAGTACATAGAGAATTGAAAAGGAAGTGGTTTCCAAATCTTTTGGCTAGTGCCTTAGTTCTAAAACCTAAAGGTCATTATAATGACTTTAGGGGAGTCAAAGGAGTGATTTACTTATTTGATTTAAAAGAGGAGAAATGACATGATTTAAGAGAAGTAACTTGCGTTAAGGGTGAAGTTACTTGAGGTTTAAAAAGTACAAGAAAACTTGTTTTCTAACTATTAAGAGACTTGAAGTATTTTTAAAGTTGAGAACTTGATTTGTAAGTATGTGATACTTGGTTTTAATAGTATAAGTCTCTTGGTTATTGAAGGAATGTATACGTCTAAAACCATAAAGGGTTATAACGGCTTTATGGGAAGTTGGTTATAACGGCTTTATGGAAGGTTTAGAAAGTTGTCTATTTTGATTAAATCGGCATAAGTTGCCTAGATTGTGAAAATTTGGAGTTACTTGATTTCAAGCTTTGAAATGAGTTTTCTAAAAGTGTAGTAACTTACTTTGAAAAATAGACACGCCTTGATACTACGGTGTTAGTATCTTGGGGCTTTACATAGAAAGAGTCTTTTATAAAGGAATGCGTGCGTAGTACTTTGGCTTGTTAAAGAGAATTATTCTATGTATAACTTGATTAGTACTTTGGCTTGATAAATTGAGGATTTGTCTAAGTGTGCCTTGATAAGTACTTTGGCTTGTTAAAGAGAATTATTCTAAGTGTGCCTTGATAAGTACTTTGGCTTGTTAAAGAGAATTATTCTATGTATGCCTTGATTAGTACTTTGGCTTGTTAAAGAGAATTATTCTAAGTGTGCCTTGATAAGTACTTTGGCTTGTTAAAGAGAATTATTCTATGTATAACTTGATTAGTACCTTGGCTTGATAAATTGAGGATTTGTCTAAGTGTGCCTTGATAAGTACTTTGGCTTGTTAAAAAGAATTATTCTAAGTGTGCCTTGATAAGTACTTTGGCTTGTTAAAGAGAATTATTCTATGTATGCCTTGATTAGTACTTTGGCTTGATAAATTGAGAATTTGTCTAAGTATGCGTGATAAGTACTTGGGCTTGTTAATTGAGAATTGCCTATGTGTCTTGGAAATAGCGGTTGTGTGCTTTATTAGTATATCGATGGAGGTTTGTGGTTGCTACCCGCGATCTGAGAATACCTCGTGCGAGTCGTAGGGCTTATGCGGGTGAAATAGTCCCGTGCGGGTCCGGCCGATATCAGAGGAATACCTCATCTAGTCGTGGGGCTTATGCGGGTGAAATAGTCTATGTGAGGAATACCTCATGCGGGTCAGAAAGGGCTTATGCGGGTGAAATAGTCCCGTGCGGGCGGGTCCGACCTATCACGAGGAATACCTCGCGGGCCCAGCGCGACTATCGGGTGAAATAGTCGAGAATAGGATTGCTAAATGATCTTTGCGGGCGGATGGTCTGCTTGATCATGAGCTTCTAGTTTATATTGTAAGGATACTCTGTTTACTCTCATTGTTAGTAAGGCACAATGTGTTGTATTTTGATTATCATATATGTCCCGGTTGTTTGTGTTACCCTATGGTCGTGCTTTTCTGAGGTGGGATTAGGGCATGGGACCACAGGTATTGAGGACACGAGGTGGGACTTGGTGTTCATGTATCCTTATTGGTGTTATTACATCATGGGCTTAGGCGGTGAGGAAGGATTCCACGGGCATGATTGATATTATGGCGTGAGACCCGTGGTTATATTGAGTAATGACTTTAAGGGCTGCGTCACGACTTGATATATGGCTTATGTGTTATATCTTGTAGGTTGGATATCATCATGTCTCTGTGTTATTTAGCTGCTATGATTTTATTACAGTACTTCTGTTCACCTACTTGGTACATTCCCGTCTTGACCTCGCCCTTGAGGCTGCGTTATCTGCCGTAGGTTTAGGTCTGATTCGGTGATCGGCAGTGTAGGATCTGCTCGGGGTTTTGGATAAGCTCCTTCATTCGAGTTTATCTTTGGTATATGTCCTTGATTCGGGCTTTGTATAGTTTTGGAGTGCAGCGGGGCCTTGTCGTCGTAGTTGATTTAACTCACAAGTGCGTATTCGTATGTGGGATTGGACTCGTATGCGGTGTAGTGTCTTTAGTTTATGTATATATGGCGCGCTTGTCGGCTTTGCCGCTTGCGCGTCGTTCGTTTTAAAAAAATGAGGTGTTATTTCGATTCATGACTTACTTGTATTGTTAAGGTAGAAGGGTGCCCGGGTAGGGCACGATCCGCAGCTTGAGGTTGGGTTGTGGCGAGTGGTATCGAGCGATCGATCCTCGGAATGTCTGAGGCCGTGTCTAGTAGAGTCTTGATTATCGGTGTGTTGCGCGCCACACCTATAAGCGAGGCTACGGGACATTTAGGAGTTAGTTTCTATTCTTTTCACTCTAAGATCGTGCCATAGAATTTGTGTTAGTAAGAAAATTCCTCTCGCGTATTGTTGTGTTACGGTATGCCTCGAGGAGAACCTTGGCCTTGAAGGGCAAAGGAGTAGCGAGAGCTACTAGTCGGACTCGAGAGAGTTGATAGGGCTTATGCCCGAAGTGCCGGATGTTGTTCATGATCGGCGAGTTCTTCTGCGCGAGTTTTGAGGCCCGGCACGAGCCTCGGTTTCGGTTAGGAGAAGACTATAGGGTCATAAGAAAGCGTTGTGTTATTGACCAAGATAAGCGGTGCTAGCGGTTGTAAGTGATAGTACCCAGGAGTGCGGATACTTTGATTAGTAAATGAGAAGTAAGAATGTTGACAAGAATGATAGGTGGCGAGACTATAGTTGTATAAAAAGTTCACAAGTTGTAATTGCAGTGATGTAAGACGATAGGGAAGATTATGCAGTAGAAATACTTTGGCTTATGTGTGAACCTCTAGTGAATAGGGGATAGGGTAAGAAGTACCTTGAGATAAGAGAGATTTATTCGGACTAAGAGCGAGAAGTTAAGTGTGGCGATGAGTCGGGTTATAGACTCATTTGGGTCAGATAGTATGGAATCGGGTGATGTCGGTTAGAAATAGTCAGTTAAGTGATAGGGTCACAGGGATGCAGGCCCAGTTTGAATGTCGTTATGCGAGTTTGTGGGCCAGCGTTCCACGAACTAGGTCGTAACGACCGAGAAGAGCCTTAGCGGAAATTCAAGTAGCTTAATGGCGAGTTTGATTAGTAACTCAGTGGAGAAGCATAAGCGATATTGAGATTTTATGCGTGTACTAGATAAGTTTGAAATGCGAGAAAATATGACTAGTATGGAAAGAAAGGAACCTCTAAGGATCCGTGTTTTGGGAAAAGCGTAACGCCGAGTTTTGTGAGAAGCGAAGTCGCGGACGGAAGGTCCGTTGTTATGTTCACGTATGTTGTGGTGGCGTGTGTGGCATCGATGGTCTTGTGCGATTTTGATCGATAGGCATAGTATAGAGATTGTCTTGGAGTGTGTATAGCTTAGCAAGGCTAAGAACATTCGGGGCGAATGTTTCTAAGGGAAGAATGTTACACCAGTAAGTCGGGACATGTATAAGAGAATATGCGTAAGGAAACAAGACTTGGAAATTAGTGCGAAAGGAAGAATTGTTTTAGACGGAAAATCTTAGAAAGTCGGAAAGGAAAAATGTTAGATTATCGAGAATTGGATTCTCAAAATGCATTATTTGAAGAGTATGGAACTTATAAATAATATGGAAATTTATTTTTCTGGTTGGTCATGTGGGGCCCACAGAAATTTTACATTTTGTGGGGCCCATGAGGTTCTGAATTTTATGGGCGAATGAGAGGCGACCGTGGCACCCCGTAAATGGTCTTGGTCGAATTAGAAGAGGGTAATATGGTCATTGAACATCTTGGAAGATAAGTCTTGAAGCTTGACATAATTGACTAGTCGATTTGCCACGTAAGCGATCCGTGTGATTTTAATCCTAGCCTCGCATTTGTTTAAGTCTAAGCCCTCGATATGTGTTATATACTAACTAGTAGCAAGACTAGCTCATTTTAACACTTAGAAATTAGAAGACCTTGTGTTCTTGAAAGCTCTCGGCTTAGTGTAATTTCCCACAAAAAATTTATAATTTTGATCCATTAGCCAGACTTTAACTTGATGTCACTAGGGGTATTGTAAGGATATCTCGATAGAAAGATTTGGAAAAAGCGTATTTTTACGTTAGTAGCGGAAACTAAGGAGTTCTTGACTTTGAAGTTGGAACTTGAAGATGGGTTCTTGTAGGCCTCTAGGAGTGCTTGGGCGGATTGGAACCTAACGAAAGGAGCTAAGAATTGCTAAGGCGCGACTTTGGAATCTTGGAAATTTTAAGGGCTTTAAAGGTATATTCTTGTCGTTGTAGCAATTAAGGTTTACTTATCATTGTAGCTATGGTTTTAGCAAGAATGAGTTATATAGTATGAAGTTTGATATGTTTATTGGCTATTGGAACCCTAATCCGAAATCTAGCATGTTTAACTTTAAGATTTCAATTCTAGTCGACTATTAGTCTAAGCGTCGCATGTTGTTTAAAGAAGGAAATTATAGTTGTTGAAGTTGTTTAGACTATATAACATGTTAGACCTTAGAACTTGGAATTTGTAAGAAGGATTGAAAAAGACTTAGTGTTGTTCTAGAGGTTGGCCGAGAATGGCTTTTGGCATATTCACTATTTCGTATGAATTGTGAGGCGGAATTTTACACGTATTGTAAGGCGTGTAATCCCCTTTGTTTGGTTGTTGTTTGGAGCCTTAAATGTGGCTTGTTGGTTATTGTATTCGGCCTTGAAAAGGTGGCAAAGTAAGTAGAAACAAAGGAGGTCTTTGCCCGATTTTCCGTAGAATTAGAGGCAGTATACTTAGTATTATTCTACGTAGAGACTAGAAGTTGATAGTCTTGTTGTGACCATTATAGGTTGACAACTACGTCAGCGTATTCGGCAGCTTGTGGATATTAGCGAAAAGGTATGTGAACTATCTCTCTTCTAGCATGATTCCTTAGAATAAAGAAAGTAAGTTCTACTCATGAATGGTCCGTTCCTTGCTTGTATTTGGATTGCCTAAAATAGAATTTGTTCTATGTACTTCTTGAGTGTTCTTTGATGTTTAAATTGTAAGTAGTATAATCCGTTTCCTTAGGAAGTTTGGATTCTTAAAAGTGAAGGTATTTTCTTAAAGTACATAGAGACTTGAAAAGGAAGTGGTTTCCAAATCTTTTGGCTAGTGCCTTAGTTCTAAAACCTAAAGGTCATTATAATGACTTTAGAAGTCAAAGAGTGATTTACTTATTTGATTTAAAGAGGAGAAATGGCATGATTTAAGAGAAGTAACTTGCGTTAAGGGTGAAGTTACTTGAGGTTTAAAAAGTCTGAAAACTTGTTTTCTAACTATTAAGAGACTTGAAGTATTTTTAAAGTTGAGAACTTGATTTGTAAGTATGTGATACTTGGTTTTAATAGTATAAGTCTCTTGGTTATTGAAGGAATGGATACGTCTAAAACCATAAAGGGTTATAACGGCTTTATGGGAAGTTGGTTATAACGGCTTTATGGAAGGTTTAACAAGTTGTCTATTTTGATTAAATCGGCATAAGTTGCCTAGATTGTGAAAATTTGGAGTTACTTGATTTCAAGCTTTGAAATGAGTTTTCTAAAAGTGTAGTAACTTACTTTGAAAAATAGACACGCCTTGATACTACGGGTGTTAGTATCTTGGGGCTTTACATAGAAAGGAGTCTTTTATAAAGGAATGTACGTACGTAGTACTTTGGCTTGTTAAAAGAGAATTATTCTATGTATAACTTGATTAGTACTTTGGCTTGATATATTGAGGATTTGTCTAAGTGTGCCTTGATAAGTACTTTGGCTTGTTAAAAGAGAATTATTCTAAGTGTGCCTTGATAAGTACTTTGGCTTGTTAAAAGAGAATTATTCTATGTATGCCTTGATTAGTACTTTGGCTTGTTAAAAGAGAATTATTCTAAGTGTGCCTTGATAAGTACTTTGGCTTGTTAAAAGATAATTATTCTATGTATAACTTGATTAGTACCTTGGCTTGATAAATTGAGGATTTGTCTAAGTGTGCCTTGATAAGTACTTTGCCTTGTTAAAAGAGAATTATTCTAAGTGTGCCTTGATAAGTACTTTGGCTTGTTAAAAGAGAATTATTCTAAGTGTGCCTTGATAAGTACTTTGGCTTGTTAAAAGAGAATTATTCTATGTATGCCTTGATTAGTACTTTGGCTTGATAAATTGAGAATTTGTCTAAGTATCAGTGATAAGTACTTGGGCTTGTTAATTGAGAATTGCCTATGTGTCTTTGAAATAGCCGGTTGTGTGCTATTGGTATATCGGTCGTTTGGGGTCATTCCGGGTTTGTAACATTGCGTAATTAGTGGATTTGCTACCCGCGATCACGAGGAATACCTAAATGCGGTCAGTAGGGCTTAGCGGGTGAAATAGTCCCGTGCGGGCGGGTCCGACCTATGCGAGGAATACCTCATGCGAGTCAAGTAAGGGCTTATCGGGTGAAATAGTCTATCACGAGGAATACCTCATGCGGGTCAGAAAGGGCTTATGCGGGTGAAATAGTCCCGTGCGGGCGGGTCCGACCTATCACGAGGAATACCTCGAGCGGGTCGCGCGACTATCACGGGTGAAATAGTCCCGGGAATAGGATTGCTAAATGATCTGCGGGCGGATGGTCTTGATCATGAGCTTCTAGTTTATATTGTAAGGATACTCTGTTTACTCTGCATTGTTAGTAAGGCCTGATGTGTTGTATTTTGATAATCATATATGTCCGGTTGTTTGTGTTACCACTATGGTCATGCTTTTACGAGGTGGGATTAGGGGCATGGGACCGAGGTATTGAGGACACGAGGTGGGACTTGGTGTTCATGTATCCTTATTGGTGTTATTACATCATAGATGCGGTGAGGAAGGATTCCACGGCGTGATTGATATTATGGCGTGAGACCCGTGGTTATATTGAGTAATGACTTTGAGGGCTGCGTCACGACTTGATATATTTGCTTATGTGTTATGTCGTAGGTTGGATATCATACATGTCTCTGTGTTATTTAGCGCTATGATTTTATTACGGTACTACTGTTCCCCTACTTAGTACGTGCCCGTCTTGACCTCGCCCGAGTGCGTTAAATCTTGCGTAGAGTTTAGATGCCTTGATTCGGTGATCGGCAGTGTAGGATCTGCTCGGGGTTTTGGATAAGCTCGCTTTATTAGGAGTTTATCTTTGGTATATATCCTTGATTCGGGCTTTGTATAGTTTTGGAGTGCGGCGGGGCCTTGTCGTCATAGTTGATTTAACTCAGAAGTGCAGTATTCGTATGTGGGATTGGACTGCGTATGCGGTGTAGTGTCTTTAGTTTATGTATATATGGCGACTTATCGGCTTTGCCTTGCACGTCGTTCATTTTAAAAAAAAATGAGGTGTTATTTGATTCATGACTTACTTGTATTGTTAAGGTAGAAGGGTGCCGGGTAGGGCACGATCCGCGAGCTTGAGGTTGGTGTGACAATGTTCATACACCCGAGCCACGGCGGTCGCGGTGGAAGTTCGATTTTAGCGGTCCTTTGAGCCTATCTTTCAGTATATCCTTAACCTCTAGAGTTTTGCATGCGTGATCGATAATTATATGTTGAGTACTATGTACAAATGGCGTTGTGTATATTGTGTTTTAGAGACATGGTTAGTTGAGCGAATAAGTGTGGGGCGGGGAAGGTATGAACCTTAGAGTATTACGTTGAGACGCTTAGGCGTAAGGCGGCTTGAATAAAAGATTTTACGGTAAGTCTTTGTCAAAATACTCGGTTTGCGTATAAATGTATAGTGGGATAATTCTGTGGGTTGTGTAAGATGAAAGTGGTAGCTTTCTGGACTTGGATAGGTAAGATTGTTCCGGATAGGGGAACAAGTGTTTGGCGCGATAGCGGGTCGGGTTGAGGACCAATCGCGGGTCAATCCGCGGCATGAAATGTGGTGGGGTCAGTTCGAGGTGGTCCCGCGGTGGTAAGTCACGAGTGCAGGCCAGTTTAGATGACCATCGTATGAGTTCGTGGATTTGTTTGACGAGCGGTCGTGAAGGCGGGAATGGCTTTAAGGAGATTGAGGCTAGTAAGATGACCAAGTTTGGAGGTGGTGACTCCGAAGTTTTGAAGCGAAGCGATGGTGAAGTATGAGTGCGTATACTAGAAGAGTTCAAGTGTTGAGAAAGTCTGACGAGTAAGGAAAGAAGTGAACATGTGCTGAGAGGAACTGTATCGTTATCTGTGTTGAGAAGGAACATTCGGGACGAATGTTTCTAAGGAGGAGAATGTTATACCCGTATTTCGGTATGTATGCGTAGGCGTGCGGACAAAGTTTAAGCCTTAAGTAGGCAAAGTGGCGAAATTTGTGCCTGACTAGCAAAAGAATGGTTTCAGGCGAAGCGTTTTCGGGACTTTGCGAAGGGAAAAATCTGGTTGCAACATTTATAATTTTTGCGGATTTTTAGAGATGAAATATTTTGGACCAGCGAGAGGGTGACAAGTGTCACCCTCAGTGAAGCGAGAGTTATGGGGCGAAAAGGGTCACGTTTTTGGCCTTGATTTTTTGTCGAGAGTTGGTAGGATATTTTGTGTAGTTGATGAGAAAGTGGGACCCACAAACACGTGTCCAAATCTTGCCCCTCCACCCCCAGCTTGTCTTAATCCTAGCCCTTGAAAGTCTATAAATACCCACAAGTTGAAGAATTTCTTCACCCAACTTGTGAAATTTCAAAGCAAAAATCCTCCCTCTTGTAAAGCTCTCGTCCGAGCACCCTCCTTTGTGAGCCTTGGCGAAACCAACCCACTTTGAGTTGTTTTTAGTAAATACACCCCCTTTGGTAGAAAAATACTCTCAGTATTGTTGCTATTCCAAAATACATTGGCCCAAATACCTTGTAGTATTCAGGTTACCACTTATACTAAAAGCCCGAAATACTATTATACTTCCTTTAGCCACTAAGCGAAACCCTAAGGAAATCTTCATAGCGAGTTGAAGTATTAAGAAGAAGTTGTGTAGAACTTCTAAGGGTTGTTTGGAGGCGGGTTGGGCGCCAGTAGGAGTTAAGCGTTGCTCGGGATCGACGTTAAATCTTGGATAATTTTGGGCTTCACAGAGTAAATACTCTTGTCCTTCTATTGTAATTGGAAATTACATCTTGTAGTAGTATAGAAATGAATTGGATTGTAATAGAAGGATATTACAAAAGGAATTGAATTGAAATCACATCGAAGAATATTAAAGAAGAGAATTAAGTATACTTACATAGAATTTGTATTCTGATGAACTTGTGTAGTTGGCGGGTAGGAAGTCTTGATTTTCAGTAGAATAAAGGAATGCGTATCTAGAAATATTTTCTGAGAATAGTCTAGACATTGATAGACTTATATGGCCGATATAGGTTGGAAATCTGCAGTAGCATATTACTCGAAGGGTGGAAAAGGCTAACGAGATTCTGATGCTTTGGAGCTATTTGCTAATAGTCGATAAATCGTCGCGGTATGTGATTCTTCCTATCCTCTTGAGCATGATATTTTAAAAGAATATATATAGTGCGGTGAGCGTCGTGTGTTAAGCTGAGCGTGGTTTTACTCCGATGTCTTTTGACTTGAGTTTTAAATAATAAGAATCTTGAAGTATTTCAAAAGAATTAAGAATCGTTTTTGAAAGAAGAGTAATACTTGGTTTTAAAAGCTTAAGAGTTATACTAGCTTTATGGGAAGTTAGGTATAACGACTTAAGAAAGATAAAATAAGGGTTTATTGATTTTAGAAGTTAAGAGGCTTAATCTTAAGAGACTTGACATAATTGAATTAATATGAAGGTTGTTAAGAAGTGTGAAACCTCATTCGTGAGTAATGAGTGCTTGGTTTTTAAAGAATAATGTTTTACTGATTTCGGAAATGAGAATAAGAATCGAACGAACCACTGCAGCGTTAATAAAGGAAAATGTATTGACAAATAAGTAATTTTATTAAAAACAGTAGAAACCTCCATCTGCATAGAAGCTAAGATAAGACAAGATTGTATTACATTTCCTAGAACATGGCTGCTTTAATAAGATTGTTATAAACAAGAATAACTTTGCTCCAGCATAAGGAATATGTTGCTCAAATTGTTTTAAAAAGAATTACGTTATTAAATGATTAAGACTATGAACTATTAAATCTTTCGAAAATAAGAGACGTTAATATTTGAAATTAGGCAAACTTGAACTTTGGAAAAGAATGTTGTAACTTGATTTTAAAAGGAGAAGTGTTTTGGTTTAAAAGGAAAGTATGGAAGTTGTTTACTTAAAAGGATAGTCACTCTATTTTTATAATACGGGCATCGGGTGACCTTTGTAAAAGAAATAGATCTTTTAAAAAAGAATTTAACGTACGTAGTACTTTGGGGTTAAAACCTGGACTTTGGCATAAAATGAAAGTACCTTGAGTTGTGTGTAACTTGCCTATGTTTGCGTGTGATAGCCTTGTCGTGTTAGCATTGTATTTCTATACTCTGCGTCTCTCGATGGAGGCGGTGATTTGTTATGATATTACTTGGGCGTCTGGCGGTGTGAGATAATTCCGCAGTGCGCTCGCATTGATAGTGTTATTCCATGGACTAGCTCTCCGGCGAGTTTCTTGGTCGGCCTTGGTATCACGGTGGTTGGCTTTCGTACTTGCCGTCTCGTGGCTGATTCGGCCTTAGTACAGTAGTTAGCCTTGCACTTGCCCGTTCGGTTTAGTGGCGAAGTCTCGTGTCTGACCTTGGTATCGGTAGTTAGCCCTCGTGCTTGCCGGTCGACTCGTGACCGCGGCGCTTGGTATCTGATAGTCGGCTTTCGTACTTGCCGTATCAACCGTGGCGGTCTCGTGTCTGACCTTAGTATCTGGTAGTTAGCCCTCGTACTTGCCCCGGTCAGCTACGTGACACGGCCTTGGTATCTGGTAGTCGGCTTTCATACTTGCCCCGTATCAGCTCCGTGGTTTGATTGTTTAGTATTGTTAATGCGGCTTTGGTATCGGTAGTTGGCTTTTACTTGCCGGTCGATTGATGATCGACTTTGGTATCGGTAGTTAGCCCGTACTTGCCTGTCACGGTTTTATGACTCGGTAGGGACTTGGTGTTCATGTGTACTCCTTGGTGTTATTATATCATAGGCTGGCGATGAGGAAGGTATTCCACGGGCGTGATTTATGTTGAGGGCATGAGACCCGTAGTTATATTTGAGTGATGACTTTGGCGAGTCACGACTTACATGCTTGCTTATTTATTGTGGGTAGTTTGGTTATCATACATGTCTCTGCTTTATATAGACTACTATGATTTCATTTCACAGTATTTTTGATTTCACATACTTGGTACTGTTGTCTTGACCTCCTTGGGGGTTGCGTTAAATCTGCGGTAGAAGTACGCGATCGTTGATCCTCGCTCTTGAGATCACGATTCGGCGTATTAGGAAGCTCCGTTTCTCGGAGCTTATTTTTAGTATAGTCCCTGTCCTTTGTAGGTACTTGTACATCCGAGGGTATGGCGAGCCACTGTCCGTCATGTTGTATAAAAACTCTTAAGTGCATAGTATTGTTGTAGGCGGGGTTTGTAAGGATATGCTTGTTCGATTTTAATTATTTATACAAGAAGGTAGCAGTTTGGTTGGCTTTGTTTTATTATGATATCTCTTGTTCATGTTTAAAGTTTTTATTTCATGATTTTCTCGATGTTGTATCCTAGGGTGCCCGGGGTACGGCACCAGTCACGGGCCCGGGATCGGGTCGTGACACTTTAAATCAACAACAATAAATACAACAAATACTTAAACACATACTAACTTGGTGTAGATAGAGGCCTGCTTGATGCAGTGTTCAAATACAAAAATTCATCCCCACTTGTGTTGTAGTTCTACGGACGTCTGCCTTGAGGATACAACTATCTAAGTGAGAGTTCTAGCACAAGAACTTCACTTCTGGCGAATTTACTTTATGTGTTTTTCAGAAATGTTCTTGAGGTAGAAGATGAAGATCAAGCAACAATCTTAGATCATTAATTGTGTCTAATGATTAATTGTTATGTGTATTGTGTTGTATATATTCTAACAAGTGATCAACATGCTTTATAAAGCATAAAATTCGACCATAAATAACTGTCACGACCCGACCTGGGCCATGTTGGTGCCTTACCAGGCACCGTAGTGATATCATCGAGAAAATCATGGAAATAAAACTCATAGACATGGAACAATATAAAAGAAGAAAGCAGGCTAACCAATAAGGTCACCTTTACTGCGTATATATATAAAACGAGCAGTTATCCTTTATTGACTCACTGATGCTACGGACCTCAGAGTTTTTATAACAACTATGGCGGGACGGGGCCACCGTACCTGAATGTACAAGTACCTATAATGAGAGAATCATACCAAAGATAAGCCTCAGAAAGCGAGCTTCCCGATACGAAGCAGTGATCCTATGGCGAGGATCGACAACGGTGTACCTGCACGTGGCATGAGCGGCCCGAAGGAGGTCAACCTGGTACAGTATGCGGCGAAAATCGTAATGAAATCATAACGATCTATATAAAGCGAAGACATGTATGATAACAAACTACAATACCTGATATATAAGCGATGCGTGTCAAGTGGGGACTAATTCCCTCAAAGTCATCACTCAAACATAACCATGGGTCTCGCGCATGATATCAATCATGCGGTGGAACTCGCCAGCTCCTGGCGATCTATGATATAATACAACTAAAAGTACTGCATGAACACTAGGTCCCACTGTGTCATAAAAACCATCTGGGCAAGTAGGAAAGCTAACCACGGATCGGCTGCATCATAAAGCGGCCGGGGCAATGCGAAGGCATAGCTACGAGATCGGCTGCATCGTGTTGATCGGGGCAATGAAAGCAGCTACGATCGACTGCCACGAGATATGGCCAAGGCGAAAAACCATCTACGAGCCTATGTTACAGTAAGTCGGGACATGTATAAGAGAATGTACGTAAGGAAACAAGACTTGGAAATTGATACGAAAGGAAGAATTGTTTTTCCGACGGAAAATCTTCCGGACGTCGGTAAGGGAAAAATGTTCGTTATTGAGAATTGGATTCTCAAAATGCATTATTTGAAGAGTATGGAACTTATTAATATTAAGGAAATTTATTTTTACGGATTTGGTCACGTGGGGCCCAGAAATTTTACATTTTGTGGGGCCCATGAGGGTTCTAATTTTATGGGCCGAATGAGAGGCGACACGTGGCACCCCGTAAGTGGTCTTGGTCGAATTAGAGGAGGGTAATTTGGTCATTGAACCTCTTGGAAGATAAGTCTTGAAAGCTTGACATAATTGACTAGTCGGCTTGCCTTAAGCGATCCGTATGATTTTAATCCTAACCTCACATTTGTGGACATCTAAACCCTCCAATGTGTTATATATACATAGCTAGTGCAATACTTGGCATTTTCTACACTTAGAAAAAATTAGAACCCTTAGAGAGAGGAGATGAGCTCTCGGGTTCACTATAATTCCAGCAAAAAAATTTAGTTTGTGATACATTAGCCTGAGACTTTAACACAATGTCCTAAGGGTTTTGTAAGGATATCTCGATAGAAAGATTTGGAAAAGCGGAGTTTTCACGTTAGTCATAATCACGGAAACTAATGGAGTTCTTGACTTTGAAGTTGGAACTTGAAGAGGCGTTCTTCATAGGCTTCTAAGGAGTGCTTGGAGCGGTTTGGAACCTAAGGAAAGGAGCTAAGAATTGCTAAGGCGTGACTTTGGAATCTTGGAAATTTTAAGGGCTTTGAAAGGTATATTCTTGTCGTTTTAGCAATTAAGTTTACTTATTGTTGTAGCTATGGTTATTAGCAAGCATGAGATGTATATTATATAGTTGGATTAGTGTATTGGCTATTGGAACCCTAAATCCGAAAACTAGCATGTTTAGCCTTAAGATTACAATTCAAGTCGACTATTGGTCTAAGCGTCGCATGTGGTATAAAGAAGGAAATTGTAGTTGTAGAAGTAGTTTATAACTATATAACATGTTAGACCTTGGAACTTGGAAATTGAAAAGGGTTGGAAAAGACTTAGTGTTGCTATGTAAGTTGGCCGAGAATTGGCTAGTGTGCATTAAACTACGCCATTATGAATTGTGGGGCGGAATTTTACGTATTGTAAGGCGTGTAATCCCCTTTGTTTGGTTGTTGTTTGGAGCCTTAAATGTGGCTTGTTGGTTATTGTATTCGGCCTTGAAAAGGTGGCAAAGTGAGTAGAAACAAAGGAAGTCTTTGCCCGATTTTCCGTAGAATTAGAGACGAATACTTAGTATTATTCTCGTTAGAGACTTGAAGTTGATAGTCTTGTTGTGACCATTATAGGTTGACAACTTCGTGCGGCGTATTAGGCAACTTGTGGATTTAGCGAAAGGTATGTGAACTATCTCTCTTAGCATGATTCCTTAGAATAAAGAAAGTAAGTTTTACTCCTTAAATGATCCATCCCTTGGTTGTACTTTGATTGCCTAGAATAGAATATGTTCTATGTACTTCATTGATTGTACTTTGATGTTTAGATTGTAAGTTGTATAATCCATTTTCTTGATGAAGTTTGGATTCTTAAAAGTGAAGGTATTTTACTTAAAGTACATGGAGTCTTAAAAAGGAAGTGGTTTCCAAATCTTTTGGCTAGTGCCTTAATTCTAAAACCTAAAGGTCATTATAAGGACTTTAGGGGAGTCAAAGGAGTGATTTACTTATTTGATTTAAAAGAGGAGAAATGACATGTTTTAAGAGAAGTAACTTGTGTTAAGGGTGAAGTTACTTGAGGTTTAAAAGGTAGAAGAAAACTTGTTTTCTAACTATTAAGAGACTTGGAGTATTTTGAAAGTTAAGAACTTGATTTGTAAGTATGTGATACTTGGTTTTAATAGTATAAGTCTCTTGGTTATTGAAGGAATGAATATGTCTAAAACCATAAAGGGTTATAACGGCTTTATGGGAAGTTGGTTATAACGGCTTTATGGAATGTTTAGAAAGTTGTCTATTTTGATTAATCGGCATAAGTTGCCTAGATTGTGAAAAATTTGGAGTTACTTGATTTCAAGCTTTGAAATGAGTTTTCTAAAAGTGTAGTAACTTACTTTAAAAAAAATAGACACGCCTTGATACTACGGGTGTTAGTATCTTGGGGCTTTACATAGAAAGTAGTCTTTTATAAAAGAATATGCGTCGTAGTACTTTGGCTTGTTAAAGAGAATTATTCTATGTATGCCTTGATAAATACTGGCTTGTTAAAGATAATTATTCTATGTATGCCTTGATTAGTACTTTGGCTTGATAAATTGAGGATTTGTCTAAGTGTGCCTTGATAAGTACTTTGGCTTGTTAAAAGAGAATTATTCTATGTATGCCTTGATTAGTACTTTGGCTTGATAAATTGAGGATTTGTCTAAGTGTTCCTTGATAAGTACTTTGGCTTGTTAAAGAGAATTATTCTATGTATGCCTTGATTAGTACTTTGGCTTGATAAATTGAGGATTTGTCTAAGTGTGCCTTGATAAGTACTTTGGCTTGTTAATTGAGAATTGCCTATGTGTCTTTGAAATAGCGGTTGTGCTTTATTGGTATATCGGTCGTTCGGGGTCATTCCGGGTTTGTAACATTTGCGTAATTAGTGGATTCTTTGCCACGATCACGAGAATACCTCATGCGAGTCAGTAGGGCTTATGCGGGTGAAATAGTCCCGTGCGGGCGGTCGACTATCACGAGAATACCTGTGCGAGTCGTAAGGGCTTATGCGGGTGAAATAGTCTATCTGAGGAATACCTCATGCAGTCAGAAAGGGCTTATGCGGGTGAAATAGTCCCGTGCGGCGGGTCGACCTATCACGAGGAATACCTCGCGTGGGTCCACGCGACCTATGCGGGTGAAATAGTCGGGAATAGGATTCTTTGAATAATCTGCGAGCGGATGGTCTGCTTTGATCATGAGCTTCCTATTTTATATTGTAAGGATACTCTGTTTACTCTCGTTGTAGTAAGGCACGAGGTGTTGTATTTTGAGTATCATATATGTCCCGGTTGTTGTGTTACCACATGGTCATGCTTTTTAGGTAGGATTAGGGCATGAGACCACGAGGTATTTAAGACACAGGTGGGACTTGGTGTTCATGTATCCTTATGGGTGTTGTTACATCGTAGATTTGGCGGTGAGGAAGGATTCCACGGGCATGATTGATATTATGGGTGTGAGACCCGTGGTTATATTTGAGTAATGACCTTGAGGGCTGCGTCACGACTTGATATATTTGCTTATGTGTTATGTCTGTAGGTTGGATATCATACATGTCTCTGTTTTATTTAGGTATTATGATTTTATTACGATACTTCTGTATGCTTGATACATTCTTACGTCTTGACCTCGCCGAGGCTGCGTTAAATGTCGCGAGTTTAGATCTGCGATTTGGTGATCGGCGGTGTAGGACCACGCTCGAGTTTTGGATAGCTCCCTGTTCGAGGAGTTTATCATTTTGGTATAGTTCTTGATGAGCTTTTGTACATTTATGGAGTGCAGCGGGGCCTTGTCCGTCATGGTTGATTTAACTCCTAAGTGCATGATTCATATGTAGGATTGGACTGCGTTATGCAGTGTAGTGTCTTTTGTTTATGTATATTATATGGCGGCTAGTCGGCTTTGCCTTATGCGTCGTTAGTTTTAAAAAAAAAATTATTATTATTTTGATGTACTTAGTTGTTAAGGTAGAAGGGTGCGGTAGGGCACGATCCGGGCGAGGTTCGGGCGTGGAGTGGTATCGAGCGATCGATCCTCGGAATGTCTGAGCCGTGTCTAGTAGAGTCTTGATTATCGTTGTGTTGCGCGCCACGCCCATGCAGGAGGCTACAGGACATTTAGGAATTAGTTTCTATTCTTCTCACTCTAGATCGTGCCATAGAGGCATGTTAGTAAGAAAATTCCTCTCGGCGTATTGTTGTATTCTGATTATGCCTCGAGGAGCAGCGGCCGCGAGAAGGGCAAAGGAGTAGCGAGGCTACTAGTCGGACTCGAGAGAGTTGATAGGGATTATGCAGGGTATATCGGATGTTGTTCATGATCGGCGAGTTAACCTGCGCCGAGTTTTGAGGCCAAGCACGAGCCTCGGTTTCGGTTAGGAGAAGACTATAGGGTCATGAGGAAGCGATTATGTTATTGACCAAGATAGCGGTGCTAGCAGTTGTAAGTGATAGTACCCCAGAGGTAGGGATACTTTGATTAGTAAAGTGAGAAGTAGGAATGTTGACAAGAATGATATGTGAACTAAGACTATAGTTGTGTAGAGTTCACAAGTTGTAATTACCAGTATAAGTGTAAGGCGATAGGGAAGATTATCTGATGAAATACTTTGGCTTATGTGGCGAACCTCTAGTGAATAGGGGATAGGGTAAGAAGTACCTTGAGATAAGAGAGATGTATTTCGGACTAAGAGCGAGAAGTTAAGGGTGGCGATGAGTCGGGTTGTGGACTCATTTAGAATTGTGATAGTATGGAATAAGGTGATGTCGATTAGAAATGGTCAGATTATGTGATAGGGTCAGGATCTGAGCCCGGTTTAGTAAATTGTTATGCGAGTTTGTGGATGCGTTCCTGGAACTAGGTCGTAAGGGCCAGGAGAGCCTTGCGGGGAAATTCAAGTAGCATAATGGCGAGTTCGATTAGTAACTCGAGTTGGAGAAGCGAAACAATATTTGAGAATTTATGCGTGTACTAGATAAGTTTGAAAATCACGAGAAAGTATGACAAGTAAGGAAAGAAAGGAACCTCTAAGGATCCGTGTTTGGGAAAAGCGTAACCTTGAGTTTATGAGAAGGGACCACGGACGGAAGGACCATTATTATGTTTCACGTATGTTATGTGGTGGCCGTATGTGGCATCGTTGGTCTTGTGCATCGATTGATAGGCATAGTATAGAGATTGTGCGGAGTGTGTATAGCAGCAGCGAGCTAAGAACGTTCGGGGGCGAATGTTTCTAAGGGAAGAATGTTACACCAGTAATTCGGGACATGTATAAGAGAGATATGCGTAGAAACAAGACTTGAAATTGATCTGAAAGGAAGAATTGTTTTAAGCGGAAAATCTTCCGGACGTCGGTAAGGGAAAAATGTTCGTTATTGAGAATTGGATTCTCAAAATGCATTATTTGAAGAGTATGGAACTTATTAATATTAAGGAAATTTATTTTTACGGATTTGGTCACGTGGGGCCACAGAAATTTTACATTTTTGTGGGGCCCATGAGGTTCTGAATTTTATGGGCGAATGAGAGGCGACACGTGGCACCCGTAAGTGGTCTTGGTCGAATTAGAGGAGGGTAATTTGGTCATTGAACCTCTTGGAAGATAAGTCTTGAAGCTTGACATAATTGACTAGTCGACTTGCGGCAGGCTTGATCCGTGTGATTTTAATCCTAACCTCACATTTGTGGACATCTAAACCCTCCAATGTGTTATATATACATAGCTAGTGCAAGACTTGGCATTTTCTACACTTAGAAAAAATTAGAACCCTTAGAGAGAGGAGATGAGCTATCGGGTTCACTATAATTCCCACACAAAAAAATTTAGTTTGTGATCCATTAGCCACAAGACTTTAACGATGTCCTAAGGGTTTTGTAAGGATATCTCGATAGAAAGATTTGGAAAAGCGGAGTTTTCACGTTAGTCGCAATCACGGAAACTAATGGAGTTCTTGACTTTGAAGTTGGAACTTGAAGAGGGGTTAACTTCAGGAACTGGGAGTGCTTGGAGCGGGTTGGAACCTAAGGAAAGGAGCTAAGAATTGCTAAGGCGTGACTTTGGAATCTTGGAAATTTTAAGGGCTTTGAAAGGTATATTCTTGTCGTTTTAGCAATTAAGTTTACTTATTGTTGTAGCTATGGTTATTAGCAAGCATGAGATGTATATTATATAGTTGGATTAGTGTATTGGCTATTGGAACCCTAAATCCGAAAACTAGCATGTTTAGCCTTAAGATTACAATTCAAGTCGACTATTGGTCTAAGCGTCGCATGTGGTATAAAGAAGGAAATTGTGGTTGTAGAAGTAGTTTATAACTATATAACATGTTAGACCTTGGAACTTGGAATTTGAAAAGGGTTGGAAAAGACTTAGTGTTCTTTATGTAAGTTGGCGAAATTGGCTAGTGTCGTTAAACTCTTCATTATGAATTGTGGGGCGGAATTTTACGTATTGTAAGGCGTGTAATCCCGCTGTTTGGTTGTTGTTTGGAGCCTTAAATGTGGCTTGTTGGTTATTGTATTCGGCGCTTGAAAAGGTGGCAAAGTGAGTAGAAACAAAGGAAGTCTTTGCCCGATTTTCCGTAGAATTAGAGACGAATACTTAGTATTATTCTCGTTAGAGACTTGAAGTTGATAGTCTTGTTGTGACCATTATAGGTTGACAACTACGTGCGGCGTATTCGGCAGCTTGTGGATTTAGCGAAAGGTATGTGAACTATCTCTCTTACAGCATGATTCCTTAGAATAAAGAAAGTAAGTTTTACTCGTAAATGATCCGTCCCTTGGTTGTACTTTGATTGCCTAGAATAGAATATGTTACATGTACTTGATTGTACTTTGATGTTTAGATTGTAAGTTGTATAATCCATTTTCTTGATGAAGTTTGGATTCTTAAAAGTGAAGGTATTTTACTTAAAGTACATGGAGTCTTAAAAAGGAAGTGGTTTCCAAATCTTTTGGCTAGTGCCTTAATTCTAAAACCAGAGGTCATTATAAGGACTTTAGGGGAGTCAAAGGAGTGATTTACTTATTTGATTTAAAAGAGGAGAAATGGCATGTTTTAAGAAAAGTAACTTGTGTTAAGGGTGAAGTTACTTGAGGTTTAAAAGGTAGAAGAAAACTTGTTTTCTAACTATTAAGAGACTTGGAGTATTTTGAAAGTTAAGAACTTGCTTTGTAAGTATGTGATACTTGGTTTTAATAGTATAAGTCTCTTGGTTATTGAAGGAATGAATATGTCTAAAACCATAAAGGGTTATAACGGCTTTATGGGAAGTTGGTTATAACGACTTTATGGAAGGTTTAGAAAGTAGTCTATTTTGATTAATCGGCATAAGTTGCCTAGATTGTGAAAAATTTGGAGTTACTTGATTTCAAGCTTTGAAATGAGTTTTCTAAAAGTGTAGTAACTTACTTTAAAAAAAATAGACACGCCTTGATACTACGGGTGTTAGTATCTTGGGGCTTTACATAGAAAGGAGTCTTTTATAAAAGAATGTACGTACGTAGTACTTTGGCTTGTTAAAAGAGAATTATTCTATGTATTCCATGATAAGTACTTTGGCTTGTTAAAAGATAATTATTCTATGTATGCCTTGATTAGTACTTTGGCTTGATAAATTGTGGATTTGTCTAAGTGTGCCTTGATAAGTACTTTGTCTTGTTAAAAGAGAATTATTCTATGTATGCCTTGATTAGTACTTTGGCTTGATAAATTGAGGATTTGTCTAAGTGTGCCTTGATAAGTACTTTGGCTTGTTAAAAGAGAATTATTCTATGTATGCCTTGATTAGTACTTTGGCTTGATAAATTGAGGATTTGTCTAAGTGTGCCTTGATAAGTACTTTGGCTTGTTAATTGAGAATTGCCTATGTGTGCTGGAAATAGCCGGTTGTGTGCTATTGGTATATCAGTCGTTTCGGGGTCATTCCCCGGGTTTGTAACATTGCGTAATTAGTGGATTTGCTACCCGCGATCACGAGGAATACCTCGTGTGAGTCCGTAGGGCTTATGCGGGTGAAATAGTCCCGTGCGGGCGGGTCCGACCTATCACGAGGAATACCTCGTGCGGTCGTAAGGGCTTATGCGGGTGAAATAGTCCTATCACGAGGAATACCTCATGTGAGTCAGAAAGGGCTTATGCGGGTGAAATAGTCCCGTGCGGGCGGGTCCGACCTATCTGAGGAATACCTCGCGGGTCCACGCGACCTATCACGGGTGAAATAGTCCCGAATAGGATTCTTTGAATAATCTGCAGGCGGATGGTCTGCTTTGATCATGAGCTTCCTATTTTATATTGTAAGGATACTCTTTTACTCTCGTTGTAGTAAGGCCTGAAGTGTTGTATTTTGAGTATCATATATGTCCCGGTTGTTGTGTTACCTATGGTCATGCTTTTTACGGTAGGATTAGGGGCATGAGACGCGAGTATTTAGGACACAGGTGGGACTTGGTGTTCATGTATCCTTATGGGTGTTGTTACATCATGGTGTGCGGTGAGGAAGGATTCCACGGGCATGATTGATATTATGGGCGTGAGACCCGTGGTTATATTTGAGTAATGACCTTGAGAACTGCGTCCACGACTTGATATATTTGGCTTATGTGTTATGTCTTGTAGGTTGGATATCATACATGTCTCTGTTTTATTTAGTATTATGATTTTATTCAGTACTTCTTGCATTACTTGAATGCGTTCTTGTCTTGACCTCGCTTGAGTGCGTTAAATCTGCGAGTTTAGGTCTGTGATTTGGTGATCGGCAGTGTAGGACCTTTCGAGTTTTGGATAGCTCCCTGTTCGGGAGTTTATCATTTTGGTATAGTTCCTTGATCTGAGGCTTTTGTACATTTATGGGTGCGGAGCCTTGTCCGTCATAGTTGATTTAACTCCTAAGTGCTGTATTCATATGTGGGATTGGACTGCGTATGCAGTGTAGTGTCTTTTGTTTATGTATATTATATGGCGGCTAGTCGGCTTTGCCTTATCGTCGTTAGTTTTAAAAAAATGGTGTTATTAATTTCATGATGTACTTAGTTGTTAAGGTAGAAGGTGCCCGGGTAGGGCACGATCCAGCCGGGGTTGGGCGTGGAGTGGTATCAAGCGGTCGATCCTCGGAATGTCTGAGGCCGTGTCTAGTAGAGTCTTGATTATCGGTGTGTTGCGCCACGCCCGTAAGCGAGAGCTACGGGACATTTAGGAATTAGTTTCTATTCTTCTCACTCTAAGATCGTGCCATAGATTTGTGTTAGTAAGAAAATTCCTCTGACGTATTGTTGTGTTCTGATTATGCCTCGAGGAGAACGCGGCCGGAAGGGCAAAAGAGTAGCGAGAGCTACTAGTCGGACTCGAGAGTTGATAGGGATTATGCTGGGTATATCGGATGTTGTTCATGATCGTCGAGTTCTTGCGCCAGTTTTGAGGCCCGGCACGAGCCTCGGTTTCGGTTAGGAGAAGACTATAGGGTCGTGAGAGCGATTATATTCTTGACCAAGATAAGCGGTGCTAGCGGTTGTAAGTGATAGTACCCAGGTAGGGATACTTTGATTAGTAAAGTGAGAAGTAGGAATGTTGACAAGAATGATAGGTGGGCGAGACTATAGTTGTGTAGAGTTCACAAGTTGTAATTACCAGTATAAGTGTAAGGCCAGATAGGGAAGATTGTCTGATAGAAATACTTTGGCTTATGTGGCGAACCTCTAGTGAATGGGGATAGGGTAAGAAGTACCTTGAGATAAGAGAGATGTATTTGGACTAAGAGCGAGAAGTTAAGGGTGACGATGAGTCGGGTTGTGGACTCATTTAGATTGGAAGATAGTATGGAATAGGGTGATGTCGGTTAGAAATGGTCAGATTATGTGATAGGGTCCAGGGATGCAAGGCCCAGTTTAGTAAATTGTTATGCGAGTTTGTGGATCGTTCCACGGAACTAGGTCGTAAGGGCCAGGAGAGCCTTGCGGGAAATTCAAGTAGCATAATGGCGAGTTAGATTAGTAACTCGAGTTGGAGAAGCGAAACAATATTTGAGAATTTATGCGTGTACTAGATAAGTTTGAAAATGCAGAAAGTATGACAAGTAAGGAAAGAAAGGAACCTCTAAGGATCCGTGTTTGGGAAAAGCGTAACCTTGAGTTTATGAGAAGGGACCACGAACGGAAGGACCATTATTATGTTTCGTATGTTATGTGGTGGCCGTGTGGCATCGTTGGTCTTGTCGTCGATTGATAGGCATAGTATAGAGATTGTGGCGGAGTGTGTATGGCAGCAGCGACTAAGAACATTCGAGGACAAATGTTTCTAAGGAGGAAGAATGTTACACCCAGTAAGTCCGGGACATGTATAAGAGAATGTGCGTAAGGAAACAAGACTTGGAAATTGATCACGAAAGGAAGAATTGTTTTTAAGCGGAAAATCTTAGGACGTCGGTAAAGGAAAAATGTTCGTTATTGAAATTGGATTCTCAAAATGCATTATTTGAAGAGTATGGAACTTATTAATATTAAGAAATTTATTTTTCTGGATTTGGTCACGTGGGGCCACAGAAATTTTACATTTTGTGGGGCCATGAGGTTTCTAATTTTATGGACGAATGAGAGAGGCGACACGTGGCACCCATAAGTGGTCTTGGTCGAATTAGAGGAGGGTAATTTGGTCATTGAACCTCTTGGAAGATAAGTCTTGAAGCTTGACATAATTGGTAGTCGAGCTGCCAGGCTTGATCCATTGTGATTTTAATCCTAACCTCACATTTGTGGACATTTAAACCCTCGATGTGTTATATATACATAGCTAGTGCAAGACTTGGCATTTCTACACTTAGAAAAAATTAGAACCATAGAGAGGAGATGAGCTCTCGGGTTCACTATAATTCCACAAAAAATTATTTTGTGATCCATTAGCCAAGACTTTAACTTGATGTACCTAAGGGTTTTGTAAGGATATCTCGATAGAAAGATTTGGAAGCGGAGTTTTCACGTTAGTCAATCACGGAAACTAATGGAGTTCTTCAACTTTGAAGTTGGAACTTGAAGAGGGGTTCTTCATAGGCTTCTAAGGAGTGCTTGGAGCGGGTTGGAACCTAAGGAAAGGAGCTAAGAATTGCTAAGGCGTGACTTTGGAATCTTGGAAATTTTAAGGGCTTTGAAAGGTATATTCTTGTCGTTTTAGCAATTAAGTTTACTTATTGTTGTAGCTATGGTTATTAGCAAGCATGAGATGTATATTATATAGTTGGATTAGTGTATTGGCTATTGGAACCCTAAATCCGAAAACTAGCATGTTTAGCCTTAAGATTACAATTCAAGTCGACTATTGGTCTAAGCGTCGCATGTGGTATAAAGAAGGAAATTGTAGTTGTAGAAGTAGTTTATAACTATATAACATGTTAGACCTTGGAACTTGGAATTTGAAAAGGGTTGGAAAAGACTTAGTGTTCTTTATGTAAGTTGGCGAGAATTGGCTAGTGTCGTTAAACTACCATTATGAATTGTGGGGCGAATTTTACGTATTGTAGGCGTGTAATCCACTGTTTGGTTGTTGTTTGGAGCCTTAAATGTGGCTTGTTGGTTATTGTATTCGGCCTTGAAAAGGTGGCAAAGTGAGTAGAAACAAAGGAAGTCTTTGCCCGATTTTCCGTAGAATTAGAGACCAAATACTTAGTATTATTCTCGTTAGAGACTTGAAGTTGATAGTCTTGTTGTGACCATTATAGATTGACAACTTCGTGCAGCGTATTCGGCAGCTTGTGGATTTAGCGAAAGGTATGTGAACTATCTCTTCTGGCATGATTCCTTAGAATAAAGAAAGTAAGTTTTACTCTTAAATGATCCGTCCCTTGGTTGTACTTTGATTGCACAGAATAGAATATGTTACATGTACTTGATTGTACTTTGATGTTTAGATTGTAAGTTGTATAATCCATTTTCTTGATGAAGTTTGGATTCTTAAAAGTGAAGGTATTTTACTTAAAGTACATGGAGTCTTAAAAGGAAGTGGTTTCAAATCTTTTGGCTAGTGCCTTAATTCTAAAACCTAAAGGTCATTATAAGGACTTTAGGGGAGTCAATGGAGTGATTTACGTATTTGATTTAAAAGAGGAGAAATGACATGTTTTAAGAGAGCTAACTGGTGTTAAGGGTGAAGTTACTTGAGGTTTAAAAGGTAGAAAGCTTGTTTTCTAACTATTAAGAGACTTGGAGTATATTGAAAGTTAAGAACTTGATTTGTAAGTATGTGATACTTGGTTTTAATAGTATAAGTCTCTTGGTTATTGAAGGAATGAATATGTCTAAAACCATAAAGGGTTATAACGGCTTTATGGGAAGTTGGTTATAACGGCTTTATGGAAGGTTTAGAAAGTAGTCTATTTTGATTAATCGGCATAAGTTGCCTAGATTGTGAAAAATTTGGAGTTATGATTTGAAGCTTTGAAATGAGTTTTCTAAAAGTGTAGTAACTTACTTTAAAAAAATAGACACGCTTGATACTACGGTGTTAGTATCTTGGGGCTTTACATAGAAAGGAGTCTTTTATAAAAGAATGTCGTCGTAGTACTTTGGCTTGTTAAAGAGAATTATTCTATGTATGCCTTGATAAATACTTTGGCTTGTTAAAGAGAATTATTCTATGTATGCCTTGATTAGTACTTTGGCTTGATAAATTGAGGATTTGTCTAAGTGTGCCTTGATAAGTACTTTGGCTTGTTAAAGAGAATTATTCTATGTATGCCTTGATTAGTACTTTGGCTTGATAAATTGAGGATTTGTCTAAGTGTGCCTTGATAAGTACTTTGGCTTGTTAAAGAGAATTATTCTATGTATGCCTTGATTAGTACTTTGGCTTGATAAATTGAGGATTTGTCTAAGTGTGCCTTGATAAATGCTGGCTTGTTAATTGAGAATTGCCTATGTGTCTTTGAAATAGCCGGTTGTGTGCTATTGGTATATCGGTCGTTTGGGTCATTCCGGGTTTGTAACATTTGCGTAATTAGGTGGATTTGCTAGCCACGATGCGAGAATACCTCGTGCGGTCAGTAGGGCTTATCACGGGTGAAATAGTCCCGTGCGGCGGGTCCACCTATCACGAGGAATACCTCGTGCGAGTCGTAAGGGCTTATGCGGGTGAAATAGTCCTATCACGAGGAATACCTCATGCAGTGCGAAAGGGCTTATGCGGGTGAAATAGTCCCGTGCGGGCGGGTCCAGCCTATCGAGAATACCTGCGGGTCCACGCGACCTATGCGGGTGAAATAGTCCCGGGAATAGGATTCTTTGAATAATCTGCGGGCGGATGGTCTGCTTTGATCATGAGCTTCTATTTTATATTGTAAGGATACTCTGTTTACTCTCGTTGTAGTAAGGCACAGTGTTGTATTTTGAGTATCATATATGTCCCGGTTGTTGTGTTACCTATGGTCATGCTTTTTACGAGGTAGGATTAGGGGCGTGAGACCACGGTATTTAGGACACGAGTGGGACTTGGTGTTCATGTATCCTTATGGGTGTTGTTACATCATGGACTACAAGCGGTGAGGAAGGATTACGGGCATGATTGATATTATGGCGTGAGACCCGTGGTTATATTTGAGTAATGACCTTGAGGGCTGCGTCCACGACTTGATATATTTGCTTATGTGTTATATCTTGTAGGTTGGATATCATACATGTCTCTGTTTTATTTAATTTGTTATGATTTTATTCTGATACTTCATGTGCATGCAGTACATTGCGTCTTGACCTCGCCCGGCTGCGTTAAATGTCGCGAGTTTAGATGCGGATTTGGTGATCGGCGGTGTAGGACCTGCTTTCGAGTTTTGGATAGCTCCTGCATTCGGGAGTTTATCATTTTGGTATAGTTCCTTGATGCGAGCTTTTGTACATTTATGGATGCAGCGGGGCCTTGTCGTCGTAGTTCGATTTAACTCCTGAAGTGCATGTATTCATATGTAGGATTGGACTGCGTATGCAGTGTAGTGTCTTTTGTTTATGTATATTATATGGCGGCTAGTCGGCTTTGCCTTGTCATCGTTGGTTTTAAAAAAATGAGTGTTATTAATTTCCATGATGTACTTAGTTGTTAAGGTAGAAGGGTGCGGGTAGGGCACGATCCACGAGCGGGGTTCGGGCGTGACGACCTACCGTGACTATGCTATAAAGCCCGGGGCAATCACGAAGGCCAACTACCGGTACTTCTGCGTCGCGCGGTGGCCAGGCAATCACGAGCGACTACGGATCTGCTGAGTCGACAACGATTCCACTGCGTCCGCGAAGGCGGCACAGGCAAATCTGCTAACTACCGGTACCTCTGCGTCACGTCGTGGCCAGGCAATCACAACTAACTACGGTACCTCACATCACAAAACTTCATGGGAGCTAGTCAGTGGAATCTGATAACAATGGAGGCATGCAGTGGGCCACCAGCGTGTCGGTATGTCGAGTAAATAACACTATAAAGAAGCGGCGGGGCAAATCTGAAGGCCGACTACGATGTTACACCGTATTCTGAGGACATGCTTTAGAGCGTGCGTAAGAACTTCATGAGTGTTAAGATTTGAGACTTGTAAGAATTTATCGGAATTGTGAAATTGTCGAAAAGCGTAATATTGTGTGAATGGGAGGCGACATGTGTCACCCCTTATGGTGCCTTGGGCGAATTGTAGCATGGGCCTGAGGGTCGTTTGACCACTTGTTAGGAAGACAAGTCTTGCTAATAGAGAGCTTGACAATATTGACTAAGTCAAAGGGTCGAAGTCTTGATATTTATTAGAGATCATCAAACCACCCAATTGTTTGCATCTTGACCCTCAGTGTCACTTTATAATACTAGTAGTAGCAAGACTTTGTCCAGCCTTAGAAAATTTTCACAAAATTGGAAGACCAACTATTGAAGCTCTCGGGTTTGGGTTTAACAAGGAAGAAAAAATTTGTTTCTTGATCATTGAGCTCGCACTTTAAACCAAGTTTCATGAGTGTATTGTAAGCACGTCTCGATAGAAAAATCTCGGAAAAGATAGTTTTTGGGTTAGTCGCAAAGTGAAAACCTAGTTGCTTTCTAGGTTTTGGATTGGAAGTTTGAAGGAAAGTTGTTGGTATGGTTCTAAGGGTCTCAGTAGCGGATTGAAGTGTCTTGAAGAGTCTAAGTTGCTAGGAGCAAATTCGGATTTGGAGTTGGATTGAGATTCGTTGAGGTATAATCTTGTTCTTTGAAAGTGTTACAAGATTATTTATATTATTAAGCTTTACTTGTTGCTAGCATGAAGTATATGTGTTGAAGTTTATAAGGATTATGGAATGATTGTAGCCTTGAAAATCCGAATGTAATGTAAGCCGTGATTAGTTGGATTACAATTTGGTGCGTTATTAGAATCGTCGCGTGTTAATTACTTGGAGATTATAGTAGTTATAATCGTTTGCGACTTGATATCATGTTAGGCTAATAACTTGGATTGAAATGGAAATTGGATAAATTGATGTTGTAGTACTTGAGTTAGCGAATTGGCCTAGTAAGTTGTATTTATTTGATATCGTTTGTGGGGCGGAATTTTACACGTCTAGTAGGCGTGTAATCCTGTGTTGATTACTTTGATTGGGCCTTAAATGTGGAGTGTTTGGTTATTGTATTCGGCCTTGAAAAGGTGGCAAAGTGAGTAGAAACAAAGGAGGTCTTTGTCCAGATTTTCCGTAGAATTTAGCGACTAAGCACTTAGAATATTCTACGTTTGAAGTAAGAGGTTAATGGACATATTGTGACCATTTTAGGTTGAAGTACTAAGTATAGTGTATCCTACTTGGAGGGTGGAATACCTATCAAGGTTGGAGTACTTTGGAGCATTTTGCTACTTGTCGATAATCATCGCGAGGTATGTGAACCTCTTCCTTCCTTTGGCATGATTCTATGTATGGAATATACCTGTGGTATCATTTCATGTTTCCTTCTACTCTTAGAAGTTAAGAGGTAGTGGTGTGATTTGCTCTATGTAGAACTTTTCCTATCTTTTGAGCATGACTAGTTGCATGTATGTAGTACGGTAGATGTACAACACCTTGATATCCTTTACTAGTTTTATAAATAGCCAAGTCAGGTGAGTTAGGAGATTAACTCATTTCTTTGAAAGAATAAAGGATGCCTTAAGTTTTATTAAAGTTAAGGGACTTGAAGAGTTTTAAAGTATGTGATACTTGTTTCGTTTTAAACGTATAAGTCCCTTGGATAGGAAATTATATTTGTGGCTAAGGCATAAAGTGAATGTAACGACTTTATGGGGAGTTGGTTATATTTGCTTTATGGAAAGATAAATGACTTGATTTTAGTAAAAAGGCAACTTGATTTTAAGGCATCAATTGCCTAAGGTTTTATAATAAAAGGAGTCACTTGAGTTCTAAAGGTTAAGAGACTAATTGTATTTTTTGAAAGTTAAGAGAATTGATTTGAAAGTATACAATACTTGGTTTTTAAAAGTAGAAGTCTCTTGGTTATAAAAGAAAATAGTTTTGTCTAAAACCATAAAGGGTTATAACGGCTTTATGGAAAGTTAAGAGAATGGTTTTCTCTAATAAAGTAATCACAGAATTAACTTGTATTAAGGAAGGGCAACGTGATTTAAAGGTATCACTTGCTTAAAGCTTTTAAGTAAGGGTCACTTGATTTTAGAAGCCGAGAAATGTATTTCTAAAAGTATCGTGCCTTATGTGAAATGTACCTGACACGGATACTACGGTTGTTAGTATCATGGGGTTTTACACAAAAAGGAGTCTCTTAAAAAGAATGTACGTACGTAGTACTTTGGCCTGTTTAATTGAGAATAATTCTATGTGATGCCTTGATTAGTACTTTGTCTTGATAAATTGAGAATTTGTCTAAGTGTGCCTTGATTAGTACTTTGGCTTGTTAAATGAGAATTATTCTATTTGTGCCTTGATAAGTACTTTGGCTTGATTAAATGAGAATTATTCTATTTGTGCCTTGATAAGTATTTTGGCTTGATTAATTGAGAATTAGTCTAAGTGTGCCTTGATAAGTACTTTGGCTTGTTAGTTGAGAATTAGCCTATGTGTGCTGGTGATAGCCTTTGAGTGCAAGTATTATGTTTTATTACGTTCTTGCGACTCTCGGTTGGAGAAGTCGTGTCTTGTTATAAAGTACTTGGAGCGTCACAAGCGGTGATGTGGGATTCATTGGGTATGCTTAGTTATTAGTAGTACTTGGGTTAAATTCTGGATTTTATAGAAGACATGGTAGTGCTTACATTTGTTTGTGGAGTCGAGATAGGGTAAGAGTATAAGTGAGGGTAAACCCCAGATGCTATACCATACTCCCGAGTAAGAGTATAAGTGAGGGTAAACCCCAGACATTATACCCACTGCTTGTTTTGTTTGATGGTCGGTCGAGATAGGGTAAGAGTATAAGTGAGGGTAAATCCCAGATGCTATACCATACTCCGGGGTAGAGTATAAGTGAGGGTAGACCCCAGATGCTATACCACCTCTTTACCACTTTCTCGGGGTAGAGTATAAGTGAGGGTAGACCCAGGCTATACCAGGTGGGACTTGGTGTTCATGTATGCCTATTGGTGTATTATTATACCACAGGTATCGGCGGTGATGTGGGATTCCACGGGCGGGAGATATATATATATGTGTTGTGTATGTATGCAAGCGGTGAGGTGGGATGCCGCAGGGCATCACGTGATTATATTTTACACTTATAGTATCGGCGTTGATGGGGATTCCACGGACAGCTTGATATTTGTGTGACTTGATCGCGTCCCAGTTGGGTAGTGTAGTAAATGTTCCTCGCCAAAGGGCCGAATTATACTTATGAAAGATAAGTAAGTTATATAGAAATGAACTTAATGATTTTTACTAATCATGTGCGTAAGAATGTGACTATAACCTTTATTGAAAATGGGAAAAAGGATTGATGTGAAATTAAGTTCATAAGTGGTAATGACACGGCAGGATCTGGTATGTACTTTTTATACTTGTCCCTGTCATTCTTTTATCTGATTATGTACATTTCTTATGCGTTATTTACATTCCATATTAAATTTTTGTTATGCGGACCCGCCGAAGTGCGTTCATACTGCGAGTTTTAGGTACCAGGTTGGTGATCCTTGCTCATAGGATCTCGGTTGATTTAGAAAAGCTCCATTTGCTCGGAGGCTTATCTCTTGTACGATTTCCACGAGGTAGTACATTAGTATATTGGGTATGGCGGAACCTGTCACGATTGTTCGATTGTTATTCTAAGTGCAGTATTCACGTATATGGTTGGTGTAGAAGCGGGTTGTACTCTTGATTATGTTTATATTATGGAAGCGGCTGATCGGCTAGCACGTGGCGTTTTATTTACATGTGTTTATGTTGTGTATGTTCATTGCTATTCTCGATGTATACAGATGGGGTGCCCGGGTAGGGCACGATCAGCCCGGGTTGGTCGTGACAAAAGTGGTATCGAGCGATTAGTCCTCGGAAAGTGTCTACGACCGTGTCTAGTAGAGTCTTGATTATCGGTGTGTTGTGGACCACAGCTATAATCAGGAGGCTGCGGACATTTTGGATTAGTTTCCATTCTTCTCACTCTGAGATCGTGCGATAGAGGCGTGTTGTTAGGTCGTCTCTCACTGCGAGTTATATTGATTGCATTACGAGAAAGCGTGATGACCGGGAAGGACTATGTGGATTGCGTATCCGGGTTGTTAATGATATAGTATAGTTGGTATTGTGACATACATCTATACGGAGTTATGTATGAAGTCGTTTATGGGTTGCCTAGAATGGTTTTAGATTTACCAAGAGTGGTAAAACTAACTAGATCTTAGGGAAGGTATGGAATAGTTAATGAATTCTCGAGATCTTATGTGTTGTTTTGAGATAATTAGGAAGGGATGAGGTATGCGATAGGGTAGTGAACCCAGAAACCATGTTAGGAACTTAAAGGAATGTCATGTAAATAGATTAAGGCTGCGTAGTAGGCTTAAGAGAATTGTGCGGATGAGGTCATTATAGAGTAAGTAATGGTGGTTGTGATCAAGGCAGCACGATTATGGTATTATGAGGAGTTTTGTACCGTTTGCTGAGACTAATAAGATAGGCTTGGGCATGGAAATTGCGAGCCTAAGAATGTTGAAGACCGAGACCTTAGATGTACAAGGTCTTCGGGTAGAAAGATTTATTATAGACCAAAAATAAGAGTTAAGTGCGATGGCGGGTCGGGTGAGGACACATTGCAGGTCTCCCAGCACTGGAATGGAGTGGGATCGGTTGGTAGTAATTCCGCTCGTGGCGGGGCCACGAGTCTGCAAGGCCAAGTCTAGCTAATTGTTTCTGGGTTCGTGGGCGCGTTCCACGGAACAGTCGTGAGTCGGAAATGACCTTATGTTGTTTAAGGAGAGTGACTCCAGATTGGAGGCCAACATCGGTATGGAAGTTATGTATACTAGTATGAGTTGGAAATGCGGAAAGAGTGCGACCGATGAAAGATAACAACCAAGTGTAAAGGAATAGAGCACGAATCCATAAGAACGCTTTCGAGGTAACTACACGTGGGTGTGTGTGGGAGTGGTAGCTTAGCGGGAATATGAGGTTTTCCGGTGATGATCTGATCGTCGGACCACTAGTAGACCTAGTAGAGAGGATTGTGACGGACTTTGAGGTCATTATAAGTATGGGCTAGTTGGCCGTGAGTGCGAGGTTGACATCTTAGTATAAATATTGTTATGTGGTCATGGGTGGCATATGTCGTAAGAAGGGTGTAGTATAAGGAGACTATGTCGCGCTTTAATTAGATTGGACTCCGAAAGAACATTCGAGGACGAATGTTTCTAAGGGGGGAAGAATGTTACACCCCGTATTTACAGGACATGCTTTAAGAACGTGCGTAAGAACTCGCAAGTGTTAAGATTTGAGACTTGTAAGAATTTATCGGAATTCTGAAATTGTCGGAAAACGTAATATTGTGACGAATGGGAGGGCGACACGTGTCACCCCTTATGGTGCCTTGGACGAATTGTAGCATGGGCACAAGGGTCATTTGACCCTTGTTAGGAAGACAAGTCTTGCTAATAGAGAGCTTGACAATATTGACTAAGTCAAAGGGTCCAAAGTCTTGATATTTATTAAGAGATCATCCAAAACCCCCAATTGTTTGCATCTTGACCCTCCATGTCCCTTTATAATACTAGTAGTAGCAAGACTTTGTCCAACACTTAGAAAATTTTCACAAAATTGGAAGACCAACTATTGAAGCTCTCGGGTTTGGGTTTATGAGGAAGAAAAAATTTGTTTCTTGATCATTGAGCTCACACTTTAAACCAAGGTTCATGAGTGTATTGTAAGCACGTCTCAATAGAAAAATCTCGGAAAAGATAGTTTTGGGTTAGTCATGAAGTGAAAACCTAGTTGCTTTCTAGGTTTTGGATTGGAAGTTTGAAGGAAAGTTGTTGGTATGGTTCTAAGGGTCTCAGTAGCGGATTGAAGTGTCTTGAAGAGTCTCTAAGTTGCTAGGGAGCAAATTCGGATTTGGAGTTGGATTGAGATTCGTTGAGGTATAATCTTGTTCTTTGAAAGTGTTACAAGATTATTTATATTGTTATTAGCTTTACTTGTTGCTAGCATGAAGTATATGTGTTGAAGTTTATAAGGATTATGGAATGATTGTAGCCTTGAAAATCCGAATGTAATGTAAGCCATGATTAGTTGGATTACAATTTGGTCGTTATTAGAATAATCGTCGTGTTAATTACTTGGAGATTATAGTAGTTATAATCGTTTGCGACTTGATATCATGTTAGGCTAATAACTTGGATTGAAATGGAAATTGGATAAGAATTGATGTTGTAGTACTTGAGTTAGCGAATTGGCCTAGTAAGTTGTATTTATTTGATATCGTTTGTGGGCGGAATTTTACCGTCTAGTAGGCGTGTAATCCCTATTGTTGATTACTTTGATTGGGCCTTAAATGTGGCGTGTTTGGTTATTGTATTCGGCCTTGAAAAGGTGGCAAAGTGAGTAGAAACAAAGGAGGTCTTTGTCAGATTTTTAGTAGAATTTAGTGACTAAGCACTTAGAATATTCTACGTTTGAAGTAAGAGGTTAATGGACATATTGTGGCCATTTTAGGTTGAAGTACTAAGTATAGCGTATCCTACTTGGAGGGTGGAATAGCTATCAAGGTTGGAGTACTTTGGAGCATTTTGCTACTTGTCGATAATCATCGCGAGGTATGTGAACCTCTTCCTTCCTTTGGCATGATTCTATGTATGGAATATACACGTGGTATCATTTCATGTTTCCTTACTCTTAGAAGTTAAGAGGTAGTGGTGTGATTTGCTCTATGTAGAACTTTTCCTATCTTTTGAGCATGACTAGTTGCATGTATGTAGTACGGTGAGCGTCTGACACCTTGATATCCTTTACTAGTTTGATAAATAGCCAAGTCAGGTGAGTGAGGAGATTAACTCATTTCTTTGAAAGAATAAATGATGTCTTAAGTTTTATTAAAGTTAAGGGACTTGAAGAGTTTTAAAGTATGTGATACTTGTTTCGTTTTAAATGTATAAGTCCCTTGGATAGGAAATTATATTTGTGGCTAAGGCATAAAGTGAATGTAACGACTTTATGGGGAGTTGGTTATATTTGCTTTATGGAAAGATAAATGACTTGATTTTAGTAAAAAGGCAACTTGATTTTAAGGCATCAATTGCCTAAGGTTTTATAATAAAAGGAGTCACTTGAGTTCTAAAGGTTAAGAGACTAATTGTATTTTTTGAAAGTTAAGAGAATTGATTTGAAAGTATACAATACTTGGTTTTTAAAAGTAGAAGTCTCTTGGTTATAAAAGAAAATAGTTTTGTCTAAAACCATAAAGGGTTATAACGGCTTTATGGAAAGTTGGTTATAACGGCTTTATGGAAAGTTAAGAGAATGGTTTTCTCTAATAAAGTAATCACATAATTAACTTATATTAAGGAAGGGCAATGTGATTTAAAGGTATCACTTGCTTAAAGCTTTTAAGTAAGGGTCACTTGATTTTAGAAGCCGAGAAATGTATTTCTAAAAGTATCGTGACTTATGTGAAATGTACACAAGCCTGGATACTACGGGTGTTAGTATCATAGGGTTTTACACAAAAAAGAGTCTCTTGAAAAGAATGTACGTACGTAGTACTTTGGCCTGTTTAATTGAGAATAATTCTAAGTGATGCCTTGATTAGTACTTTGGCTTGATAAATTGAGAATTTGTCTAAGTGTGCCTTGATTAGTACTTTGGCTTGTTAAATGAGAATTATTCTATTTGTGCCTTGATAAGTACTTTGGCTTGATTAAATGAGAATTATTCTATTTGTGCCTTGATAAGTACTTTGGCTTGATTAATTGAGAATTAGTCTAAGTGTGCCTTGATAAGTACTTTGGCTTGTTAGTTGAGAATTAGCCTATGTGTGCTGGTGATAGCCTTTGAGTGCAAGTATTATGTTTTATTACGTTGCCGCGACTCTCGGTTGGAGAAGCATTTGTCTTGTTGTAAAGTACTTGGGCGTCTGAAGCGGTGATGTGGGATTCCACGGGTATGCTTAGTTATTAGTAGTACTTGGGTTAAATTCTGGATTTTTATAGAAGACATGGTAGTGTTTACATTTGTTTGTGGGTCGAGATAGGGTAAGAGTATAAGTGAGGGTAAACCCCAGATGCTATATCACATTCTCGAGTAGAGTATAAGTGAGGTAAAACCCGAGACATTATAACCACTGCTTGTTTTGTTTGATGGTCGGTCGAGATAGGGTAAGAGTATAAGTGTGGGTAAATCCCGAGATGCTATACCACTACTCCCGGTAAGAGTATAAGTGAGGGTAGACCCCCAGATGCTATACCACTGCTTTACCACATACTCCGAGGTAAGAGTATAAGTGAGGTAGACCCCGAGGCTATACCAGGTGGGACTTGGTGTTCATGTATGCTATTGGTGTATTATTATACCCTGGACTGTCGGCAGTGATGTGGGATTCCACGGGCAGGAGATATATATATATGTGTTGTGTATGTGTATGCCGACAGTGAGGTGGGATGCCACGGGCGCATCACATGATTATATTTTACACTTATAGCTGTCGGCAGTGATGGGGGATTCCACGGACACGCTTGATATTTGTGTGACTTGATCGCGTCCCAGATTGGGCCGTGTAGTAAATGTGCCCTCCTTAAAGGGTCGGATTATACTTATGAAAGATAAGTAAGTTATATAGAATGAACTTAATGATTTTTCCTAATCATGTGCGTAAGAATGTGACTATAACCTTTATTGAAAATGGGAAAAAGGATTGATGTGAAATTAAGTTCATAAGTGGTAATGACACGGCAGGATCTAGTATGTACTTTTTATACTTGTCCCTGTCATTCTTTTGTCTGATTATAGTACATTTCTTGTCGTTATTTATTCCATATTAAATTTTTGTTATGCGACCCCGCCGAAGTGCGTTAAATACTGCGAGTTTTAGGTACCCAGGTTGGTGATCCTTGCTCATAGGATCTCGGTTCAGTTTAGAGAAAAGCTCCATTTGCTCCGGAGGCTTATCTCTTGGTACAGTTTCCACGAGGTAGTACATTCGTATATTCGAGGTATGGCGGAACCTGTCCCACGATTATTCGATTATTATTCTAAGTGCGTATTCACGTATGTGGTTGGTATGAAGCGAGTTGTACTCTTGATTATGTTTATATTATGGAAGCGGCTGATCGGCTAGCTGTGGCGTTTTATTTACACATGTTTTATGTTGTGTATGTTCATTGCTATTCTCGATGTATACAGATAGGTGCCCGGGTAGGGCACCGATCGCGCTTTCCCGAGGTGGTCGTGACAAAAGTGGTATCGAAGCGATTAGTCTCGAGAAAGTGTCTGAGCCGTGTCTAGTAGAGTCTTGATTATCGGTGTGTTGTGCACCACATCTATAATCGGAGGTGCGGGACATTTAGGATTAGTTTCCATTCTTCTCACTCTGAGATCGTGCGATAGAGGCTGTGTTGTTAGGGTCGTCTCTCACCTAACGAGTTATGTTGATTGCATTTACGAGAAGCGTGATGACCGGGAAGGACTATGTGGATTGCGTATCGGGTTGGTAATGATATAGTATAGTTGGTATTGTGACATACATCTATACGGAGTTATGTATGAGTCATTTATGGGTTGCCTAGAATGGTTTTAGATTTACGAGAATGGTAAAGACTAACTAGATCACAGGAAGGTATGGAATAGTTAATGAATTCTACTTGAGATCTTATGTGTTGTTTTGAGATAATTAGGAAGGGATGAGTTATGCGATAGGGTAGTGAACCCTTAAGAAGCCATGTTAGGAACTTAAAGGAATGTCATGTAAATAGATTAAGGCTGCGTAGTAGGATTAAGAGAATTATGCGGATGAGGTCAGGTATAGAGTAAGTAATGGTGGTTGTGATCAAGGCAGCACGATTATGGTATTATGAGGAGTTTTGTACCCGTTTGCTGAGACTAATAAGATAGGCTTGGGCATGGAAATTGCGAGCCTAAGAATGTTGAAGACATTGAGACCTTAGATGTACAAGGTCTTCTCGGGTAGAAAGATTTATTATAGACGAGAATAAGAGTTAAGTGCGGCGGGTGGGGTGAGGACTGTTCTGGGTCTCCCACGGCTGGAATGGAGTGGGATCAGTTGGTAGTAATTCCGCTACGTGACGGGGCCACGAGGTGCAAGGCCCAAGTCTAGCTAATTGTTTCTGGGTTCGTGGGCGCGTTCCACGGAACAGTCGTGGAAGTCGGAAATGGCCTTATGTTGTTTAAGAGTGACTCCAGATTGGAGGCCAACATCGGTATGGAAGTTATGTATACTAGTATGAGTTGGAAATACGGAAAGAGTCGACCGATGAAAGATAACAACCAAGTGTAAAGGAATAGAGCACTGAATCCATAAGAACCTTTCGAGGTAACTACACAGTGGGTGTGTGTGGGAGTAGTAGGCGGGAATATGAGGTTTTCCGGTGATGATCTGATCGTCGGACCCTAGTAGTATTATACCCGTATTTCAGTATATGCGTGAGGCGTGCGTATAAAAGTTTAAGCCTTAAAGTAGTCAGTAGAAAATTTTGTTCCAACTACCTAAAGGAATCGTTTTTTCGCGAAGCGTTTTACAAAAGCGTGCGAAGGAAAATTCGGCTATGTCATTATAATTTTTGCGGATTTTTCCGAGAGACGAAATATTTTGGACCAACGAGAGGGCGACACTTGTCACTCTCAAGTTGGTGGATGTGGGGCGGCAAGTTGGACGATTGCAAGTCAAGGGTTGGTAGGATATTTTGTAGATATTTTGTGTGGAAGATGAGCAAGTGGGACCCAGCGCACACTTGTCCAAATCCTCACTTTACACTTGCCCACCACTTGGCTTAATCTTGGCCTTTGATTTCCCTATAAATACCCCCCCTTTGTGAAGACTTCTTCATCCACAAAAATCCCTAAGTCTTGAAAACCTTCTCCCTCCCTCTCAATGGTTCGTCCAAGCCTTCCCCCTCCCCCTTTGAGTAGGCCTTTGGCGAAGTACACCACTCCTAGTGGCCTTGGCGAGAGTACCACTCTCTTGAGTTGTCTCGTATAAATACCCCTCTTGGTAGAAAATAATCTCAGTATTATTCTTATTCAAAATACCTTGGCCCAATACCTTGTAGTATTCCAAGGTTACACTTATACTAAAAGCCGGAAATACTATTATACTTCCCTTGATCACTGCGAAACCACAAGGAAAATCTTCATAGTCGGTTGAAGTGTTAAGTAGAAGTTGCGTAGAACTTCTAAGGGTTGTTTGAAGCGGGTTGGAGCACCGGAGTAGGAGCTAAGCGTTGCTCGGGATCGACGTTAAACTTGGATAATTTTGGGCTTCAGGTAAATAATCCTATCCTTCTATTGTAATTGGAAATTACATCATGTAGTTGTATAGAAATGAATATAAGATTCATAGAAGAGATTTGAAGCTGTAATAGAAGGATATTCTGAAATGACTTGAGCGAAATCACATCGGAAGAATAATCTGAGTAGTCTAGGCATTGATAGACTTGTATAACCTTTATAGGTTGAATGTTATGCGAGTAGCATGTACTACTTGAATGGTGGACAAGGCTAAATGGGTTATAACCGTGGGCGTTTTGCTAATATTCGATAATCGTCGCGAGGTATGTGATTCTTCCTATCCTCTTGAGCATGATATTTTAAAAGGATATATATATAGTACGGTAGGCGTGCGTATGTAATAGCGAAACGTAGTTTTCACGGCAATGTCTTTTGACTTAAGCTGAATAATAAGAATCTTGAAGTAATTCAAAGAGTTAAGAAACCTTTTGAAAGAAGAGTAATGCTTGGTTTTAAAAGCTTAAGAGTTATACTAGCTTTATGGGAAATTAGGTATAACGACTTAAGAGAAGTAAAAGAATGGTTTACTGATTTTAGAAGTTAAGAGACTTGATCTTAAAAGATAAGAGACTTGACTTAATTATATTAATGTGAATTTTGTTAAAAGGTGTGAAACCTCGTTCGTGAGTAATGAGTATTTTGGTTTTCAAAAGGAATGATGTTTCTTGATTTGAAATCGAATAAGTGTCGAACAAACCACGCGTGCTAATAAAGGAAATGTATTGACTAATAAAGTATTATTAAAACCGGTAGAAACCTCCATCTGCATAGAAGCTAAGATGAGACAAAATGATATTACATTTCCTAGATCATGTGCTTTAATAAGATTGTTATGAACAAGAATAACTACTCACATAAGACATATGTTTCTCAAATTGTTTTAAAGGATTAAAACTATGGACTCTGAAACCTTTCAAAATGAGAAACTTGAGTATTTGAAATTAGGCAAACTTGAACATTTGGAAAGAATATTGTTACTTGATTTTACAAAGAGAAGTGTTTTGGTTTACTTAAAAGATAGTCCTCTATTTTTATACTACGGGTATTGTGTGACTTTTGTGAAAGAAACGGATCTTTTAAAGGGTTAATGTATGAAGTACTTTGGGGATAAAAACCCGAACTTGTTAACATAAAGTAGAAAGTACCTTGTGTGAATAACTTGATTGTATTGGTTTGTGATAGCCTTGTAATACTTTCTTGTTGATTTGATAAGTAAACATGTTAGGATGCTACGTGTGTTAGTATCTTGTGATGTTTTTGTAAAGGGGTTTCCCTTGTTGTGCTTATGTTGTTTAACGATAAACTGTTATGTTAGTATTATATCACTCACCTCTTGACATGATTCCGGGGGTTAAGCGCCTCCGTCTGCGGGGTAGACTTCGGTAGTCTGTGTGACCTATGATTCGAGAATACCTCATGCGGGTCTGTGTGGCCTATGCAGAGCTACGGGAGTTCCATGTTAGTGTGCGGCCTTTATGGTCATGCGGTCTATGTGGCCATGCGGACTGCGAGTCCAGGACGTTGCCGGGGAGTAGCTACCCTCGATGCGAGGAATACCTCATGCGGGCCATTGGAGTGGCCTATGCGGAGCTGCGGAAGTTCCAGGACTAGGCAGCGCATTAGATCTTTGCGGCGGTGGCGGCTTAGATCATGTGGCGGTCTAGGCGAATCTCGTGATCTGATTTATGACCCTGTTGATGCGTGGGTTTTAGTAGTCGGCTATGCCTTCGCCGTACTTACCGTGCGGTTTTATTATGACACAGGTGGGACTGACTGTTCATGTGTGTTCCTTGGTGCTTTTATATCATAGACTTAGGCGGTGAGGAAGGTATTCCAGGCATGATTGATGTTGTGGGCGTGAGACCCATAGTTGTATTTAAGTGATGACTTTGAGGCGTGAGTCACGACTTGACATATTTGCTTATTTATTGTGAGCGTAGTTTGGTTATCATCATGTCTCTGCTTTATATAGACTACTATGATTTCATTCTGATATTTTTAGTTTCACATACTTGGTACTGTTATGCGACCTCCTTGAAGCTGCGTTCATGCGCGGGAAGAGTACGCGATGTTGATCCTCGCTCTTAGGAGTCGCGATTCGGCGTTTGGGAAGCTCCGTTTCTCGGAGGCTTATCGATGGTATAGTCCCTGTCGTTGTAAGTGCTTACATTCGGGTATGGCGAACCACTGTCCGCCATTGTTGTCATATCATTCTTAGAGGTCTGTAGTACTGTTGTGGGCAGAGTTTTAAAAGGGATGTAACTGTTCAGAGTTAAGTTTATATATATATATATATATATGCCGAAAGACAAGTTTTCTCAGATAACTGTTTCACATTTCATATTATATCATTTCTTATTTTATGTTCCGCTGATTACTCTGATGTATGTCTACTTGGGTGCAGGGTAAGGCACGATCCACGGGAGTTGGTCGTGACAAAAGTGGTATCGAGCGATTAATCCTCGGAAAGTGTCTACAGACCGTATCTATTAGAGTCTTGATTATCGGTGTGTTGTGCACCACACCAATAATCAGGAGGCTATAAGATATTTAGGATTGGTTTCCATTCTTCTCACTCTGAGATCGTTCTTAGAGTTGTGATATAGGTTGGACCCTCTAACGTATTTCTTTCCACTACGTTATGCCTCGCGTAAAGGCAGCCGGGCGAAGGCAAGCGGTAGGAGGCTGCGAGTTGAGCACGAAGGTTCACGAGGCAGGCCCGATCATCACTGAGGTGGTGCTTCGTTCGGGGAGTTACTGCGGCGTCGCCCGGCCGTGAGTTTGCACAATGCAGTTCCTCTGCGGCGGAGATAGTTGAACCTTGGTTCCACGACCCGATGGCGAGAAGTATGGATTGCAAAGAGCGACCGGTTTCTAGCTATGGATTTAGCAACGAGAGTATTTTATGTATTGATTTATCGCGGGCCTTGATGAATATCTAAGAAAGGGTGGTGCAAGAGTAGCTCTTGATCGAGGCATGAGCATGGCTGCGTCTGAGCTTATGCGGCAGTCGAAAGCGTAGGATCGGCAGGTTAACGAATGTCGGCGAAGAGGCGAGCAGCGAGTCCTTTGGTAACTATCGGCGGACCTTCTCGTGGCAGATTGGTTATACGCCTCCGCCCGAGCGAGTGGTTCTCCACGGGGTTGGGGCGTTTGGGGTATCGGAGTTGGTGAGCTCCGGGGCTTAGGTTCGCGGTGTGGCGGCGTCGTCGGGAATGTCATCTTTTAGTTGGTACTTGTTTTACCTGCAGCCGTCAGGGCCATGTGTCGAAAGGATGTCCTAGTAGGAGGGATGTAAGTAGGAGGACTCGACGCCGGGATCGGTGGCTAGTTCGTCACCTTCCACAGATATGTCATGACCGAGGCGGGATTGATTAGAGCAGCGGAGGAGTGAAGCGGTAGAGACAGGTATATCCTTAACCTCAGAGATTTGTATGTGTGATAGTATGAGTATCTCTTAAGTGTTGTGTCGGATAGCATTATGTGAATTGTGGTTAGAAATCATGGTTAGTTAAAGGGTAAGATTGGGGATAAGGAAAGTGTGAGCCTTAGAGTTTTATACGTGGAGACCTTAGAGGCAAGGCCATCTCGAGTAAGAGATCTATATTTTTATGTTTAACCCTTATCGGAGTGCATAGTATAAATGAGATATATTTGTGGGGTAAGTCCCTGAGTAGTGTGGAATGAAAGAGGGTAGTTGAGCTAAGAAGACCGCTAGGTTTTCGTAGCGTGATTAGTGAGATTGTTCGGATCGGGAGCTAGTGTTTTCTTGCGAAAGTGGGTCGGGTTGAGGCCATGTTGCGGGTCAGCCCGCATCTGTTTTTTGATGATGGGGTCGATTCGGGTGGTCACCGGTGGTAAGGGAATTCTGAGGGTGTTAGGCCCAGTTTAGTTAACCATCGTGCGAGTTTGTGGATGCGTTCGACCGATGAGTCGGGCGGTGGGGTTAGCCCTCTTGTCTTTTAGTCGAGACCGTTTACTCGCGAGAGGTTATGCGAGATGTTATATACGGAAGGTTGTGAGGCTGCGCGAGTGCCTACTTTCACCTTATGTGACGGTGGAGCCAGTTCGACTATTTCTTTTGGAAATTTTACGAGCGAGTTAGGAACTTCGGTGAGTCTCGTATCACATTCATCCTCGGGCGGTGTTTGGATTTGAGGGTAGTTGTGAGGATTGTTGCCTCCGTTGAGGAGTGTTTTTGCTACCATTTGGTGTTGGATATTGCCTTATGGCGTCTTGTAGGGGCGGAAGTGTAAGTTCTTGGTCGATTGGTTCGATGTTGGCAAGGTTGGATAGTTGGTTCATACTTGTTTGGCGGGATGTGGATAGGGTGAAGCTTATCCGGGAGAGATTATTGGCGGCTCGAGTCAGCAGTCGTGCGGATAATCGGCGGCAGCAGGTTGAGTTGGCGGTGGGTCTTGAAGGTACCACCCGGAAAGGGTGTGGCGAGTTTTGGAAAGCAGAGAAACTTAGCCCGAGTTACTTTGGGCCTTTTCAGGTTATGTGAAGAATAAGCTAGGTTGCCTATAAGTTAGAATTGTCGTCCGACTTAGGGGGCAGTACGTCCGGTCTTTCGTGTTGTTAGATTCGGAAGAGTATCGGAGATCCATCGAGTGATCGATTAATGATGACCAAGTTGGATATAGTAACCAGATTTTGAAGGCGGGCGATAGAAATGTGGTAAGATTATGAGAAAGAGTTCAAATGTGCGAGAAGAGTCGGCGAGTAAGGGAGAAGCGAGCATGTGTTAAGAACATAGATGTGATCATTGCTTTTGTAAAGTGAAGATCTGAAGGAGTATCTCTTAACCCTTGGGTGGGAGCTTTGTAGTGATGGAGGTGATTCCTCGTGGACTTGGATGTAAGTATTTCGCATGTTGTATTGTGGCGGTGTGGCATAATTGTTTAAGTAAGTATAGCGGTGAAGACTATCTTTGGCGCATGTTTGTTTGAGACTTAGAAGGAACATTCGGGACGAATGTTTCTAAGAGGAGAATGTTATACCGTATTTCAGTATATGCGTGAGGCGTGCGTATAAAATTTTAAGCCTTAAAGTAGGCGAGGGCCAAAAATTTTGTTCTGACTACCTAAAGGAATCGTTTTTGACGAAAGGTTTTACAAAACTTGCGAAGGAAAATTCGGCTATGTCGTTATAATTTTTGCGGATTTTTAGAGGCGAAATATTTTGGACCAGCGAGAGGCGACACTTGTCACCCTCGAGTTGAGTGGATGTGAGGCGACAAGTTGGGCGATTGCAAGTCAAGGGTTGGTAGGATATTTTGTAGATATTTTGTGTGGTAGATGAGCAAGTGGGACCCGCGCACACTTGTCCAAATCCTCACTACACTTGCCCACCAGCTTAATCTTGGCCTTTGATTTCCCTATAAATACCACTTTGTGAAGACTTCTTCATCCACAAAAATCCTAAGTCTTGAAAACCTTCTCCCTCCTCTCGATGGATTCGTCAAGCCTTCCTCCCTTTGAGTAGGCCTTTGGCGAGTGTACACCCTCCTGAGTGGCCTTGGCGAGAGTACCCACTCTCTTGAGTTGTCTCGTATAAATACCCCCCTTGGTAGAAAATACTCTCAGTATTGTTACTATTCCAAAATACCTTAGCCCCAAATACCTTGTAGTATTCCAAGGTTACACTTATACTAAAAGCCGAAATACTATTATACTTCCCTTGATCACTAAGCGAAACCCTAAGGAAAATCTTCATAGTCGGTTGAAGTGTTAAGTAGAAGTTACGTAGAACTTCTAAGGGTTGTTTGGAGCGGGTTGGAGCACCGGAGTAGGAGCTAAGCGTTGCTCGGGATCGACATTAAACTTGGATAATTTTGGGCTTCAGGGTAAATAATCCTATCCTTACATTGTAATTGGAAATTACATCTGTAGTTGTATAGAAATGAATATAAGATTCATAGAAGAGATTTGAAGCTGTAATAGAAGGATATTACGAGAAAAGACTTGGCGAAATCACATCGGAAGAATAATCTACTGAGTAGTCTAGGCATTGATAGACTTGTATAACCTTTATAGGTTGAATGTTTTCTGAGTAGCATGTACTACTTGAATGGTGGACAAGGCTAGCGGGTTATAACCATAGGCGTTTTGCTAATAGTCGATAATCGTCGCGAGGTATGTGATTCTTCCTATCCTCTTGAGCATGATATTTTAAAAGGATATATATATAGTGCGGTAGGCGTGCGTATGTAGCTGAGCGTAGTTTTACGGCAATGTCTTTTGACTTAAGCTGAATAATAAGAATCTTGAAGTAATTCAAAGAGTTAAGAAACCTTTTGAAAGAAGAGTAATGCTTGGTTTTAAAAGCTTAGAGTTATACTAGCTTTATGGGAAATTAGGTATAACGACTTAAGAAGTAAAAAAATGGTTTATTGATTTTAGAAGTTAAGAGACTTGATCTTAAAGATAAGAGACTTGACTTAATTATATTAATGTGAATTTTGTTAAAAGGTGTGAAACCTCATTCGTGAGTAATGAGTATTTTGGTTTTCAAAGGAATGATGTTTCTTGATTTGGAAATCGAGAATAAGTGTCGAACAAACCACGTAGCGCTAATAAAGGAAATGTATTGACTAATAAAGTATTATTAAAACGGTAGAAACCTCATCTGCATAGAAGCTAGATGAGACAAAATGATATTACATTTCCTAGATCATGCATTTGCTTTAATAAGATTGTTATGAACAAGAATAACCTACTCACACATAAGACATATGTTTCTCAAATTGTTTTAAAGGATTAAAACTATGGACTACGAAACCTTTCAAAAATGAGAAACTTGAGTATTTGAAATTAGGCAAACTTGAACATTTGGAAAGAATATTGTTACTTGATTTTACAAAGAGAAGTGTTTTGGTTTACTTAAAAAGATAGTCCCTCTATTTTTATACTACGGGTATTGTGTGACTTTTGTGAAAGAAACGGATCTTTTAAAGGGTTAATGTATGAAGTACTTTGGGGATAAAAACCCGAACTTGTTAACATAAAGTAAAAAAAGTGAAAGAGTTCTCTTTCCAACTTCTCGCGATATTCTGTAAGAAGAATGATGCACTAATGGAGTAAGGAGACTTTTTGGATAATTGACTTCCACGAATAGACTGTTAGGCTAGAAAGTACCTTGTGTGAATAACTTGATTGTATTGGTTTGTGATAGCCTTGTAATACTTTCTTGTTGATTTGATAAGTAAACATGTTAGGATGCTACGTGTGTTAGTATCTTGTGATGTTTTTGTAAAGGGGTTTCCCTTGTTGTGCTTATGTTGTTTAACGATAATTTGTTATGTTAGTATTATATCACTCGCTCTTGACATGATTAGGGGGTTGGCGCCTCCGTCTGCGGGGTAGACTTCGGTAGTGCGTGTGACATATGATTCGAGAATACCTCATGCGGGTCTGTGTGGCCTATGCGGAGCTACGGGAGTTCCAGGTTAGTGTGCGGCCTTTATGGTCATGCGGTCTATGTAGCCATGCGGACTGCGAGTCGGGGCGTTCTTTGAGGAGTAGCTACCCTCGATCGAGGAATACCTCATGCGGGCCATTGGGTGGCCTATGCGGGCTGCGGAAGTTCGGGGACTAGGCGCGCACGTTAGATCTGCGAGCGAGTGGCGAACCGATCATGTGGCGGTCTAGATAGATCTCGTGATCTGATTTATGACCACTGTTAGTGCGTAGGTTTTAGTAGTCGGCTATGCCTTACGTACTTACCGTGCGGTTTTATTATGACACAGGTGGGACACGGTGTTCATGTGTTCCTTGGTGCTTTTATATCATAGGCTGGCGGTGAGAAAGGTATTCCACGGGCATGATTGATGTTGTGGGCGTGAGACCCATAGTTGTATTTAAGTGATGACTTTGAGGCGTGAGTCACGACTTGACATGACTACTTATTCATTGTGAGCGTAGTTTGGTTATCATACATGTCTCACCTTTATATAGACTACTATGATTTCATTTACAGTATTTTTAGTTTCACATACTTGGTACCTGTTGTACTGACCTCTTTCGGGGGGCTGCGTTCATGCCGCAGGAAGAGGTACACCAGTGTTGATCCTCGCTCTTAGGGTCACGATTCGGCGTTTGGGAAGCTCCGTTTCTCGGAGGCTTATCGGTGATATAGTCCCGTATCGTTGTAAGTGCTTACATTCGGGGTATGGCGGGGCCACTGTCCGCATTGTTATCATATCTTTCTTAAGTGCATGTAATCTTGTTGTGGCGAGAGTTGTAAAAGGGATATAGCTGTTGAGTTAAGTTTTATATATATATATATCTTAGAAAGGCAAGTTTTCTCAGATAAACTGTTTCACATTTCATATTATATCATGTCTTGTTCCGCTGATTACTCTGATGTATGTCTACTTGGGTGCCCGGGGTAAGGCACCAGTCACGGGCCCGGGTTCGGGTCGTGACAAGACCCTAATGAACTAGTAGAGAGGATTATATGAGACTTTTAGGTCATTATAAGTATGGGCTAGTTGGCCGTGAGTTCGAGGTTGACATCTTAGTATAAATATTGTTATGTAGTCATGGGTGGCATATGTCGTAAGAAGGGTGTAGTATAAGGAGACTATGTCGCTTTAATTAGATTGGACTCAGAAAGAACATTCGAGGGCGAATGTTTCTAAGGGGAAGAATGTTACACCCGTATTTACAGGACATGCTTTAGAGCGTGCGTAAGAACTTCGCAAGTGTTAAGATTTGAGACTTGTAAGAATTTATCGGAATTACAAATTGTCGGAAAGCGTAATATTGTGACGAATGGGAGGCGACCGTGTCACCTTATGGTGCCTTGGACGAATTGTAGCATGGGCACGAGGTCATTTGACCACTTGTTAGGAAGACAAGTCTTGCTAATAGAGAGCTTGACAATATTGACTAAGTCAAAGGGTCCAGTCTTGATATTTATTAAGAGATCATCAAAACCCCCGATTGTTTGCATCTTGACCCTCATGTCCTTTATAATACTAGTAGTAGCAATACTTTGTCCAACACTTAGAAAATTTTCACAAAATTGGAAGACCAACTATTGAAGCTCTCGGGTTTGGGTTTAACAAGGAAGAAAAAAATTTGTTTCTTGATCATTGAGCTCCACACTTTAAACCAAGGTTCATGAGTGTATTGTAAACACATCTCAATAGAAAAATCTCGGAAAAAGATAGTTTTCGGGTTAGTCGCAAAGTGAAAACCTAGTTGCTTTCTAGGTTTTGGATTGGAAGTTTGAAGGAAAGTTGTTGGTATGGTTCTAAGGGTCTCAGTAGCGGATTGAAGTGTCTTGAAGAGTCTACAAGTTGCTAGGAGCAAATTCGGATTTGAAGTTGGATTGAGATTCGTTGATGTATAATCTTGTTCTTTGAAAGTGTTACAAGATTATTTATATTGTTGTTAGCTTTACTTGTTGCTAGCATGAAGTATATGTGTTGAAGTTTATAAGGATTATGGAATGATTGTAGCCTTGAAAATACGAATGTAATGTAATCCATGATTAGTTGGATTACAATTTGGTCGTTATTAGAATCGTCGCATGTTAATTACTTGGAGATTATAGTAGTTATAATCGTTTGCGACTTGATATCATGTTAGGCTAATAACTTGGATTGAAATGGAAATTGGATAAGAATTGATGTTGTAGTACTTGAGTTAGCGAATTGGCCTAGTAAGTTGTATTTATTTGATATCGTTTGTGGGCGGAATTTTACACGTCTAGTAGGCGTGTAATCCCCTGTGTTGATTACTTTGATTGGGCCTTAAATGTGGCGTGTTTGGTTATTGTATTCGGCCTTGAAAAGGTGGCAAAGTGAGTAGAAACAAAGGAGGTGATGTCAGATTTTAGTAGAATTTAGCGACTAAGCACTTAGAATATTCTCGTTTGAAGTAAGAGGTTAATGGACATATTGTGACCATTTTAGGTTGAAGTACTAAGTCTAGCGTATCCTACTTGGAGGGTGGAATAGCTATCAAGGTTGGAGTACTTTGGAGCATTTTGCTACTTGTCGATAATCATCATCGCGAGGTATGTGAACCTCTTCCTTCCTTTGGCATGATTCTATGTATAGAATATACGTGGTATCATTTCATGTTTCCTTACTCTTAGAAGTTAAGAGGTAGTGGTGTGATTTGCTCTATGTAGAACTTTTCCTATCTTTTGAGCATGACTAGTTGCATGTATGTAGTACGGTGAGCGTCTGACACCTTGATATCCTTTACTAGTTTTATAAATAGCCAAGTCGGGTGAGTTAGAGATTAACTCATTTCTTTGAAAGAATAAAGGATGTCTTAAGTTTTATTAAAGTTAAGGGACTTGAAGAGTTTTAAAGTATGTGATACTTGTTTCGTTTTAAGCGTATAAGTCCTTGGATAGGAAATTATATTTATGGCTAAGGCATAAAGTGAATGTAACGACTTTATGGGGAGTTGGTTATATTTGCTTTATGGAAAGATAAATGACTTGATTTTAGTAAAAAGGCAACTTGATTTTAAGGCATCAATTGTCTAAGGTTTTACAATAAAAGGAGTCACTTGAGTTCTAAAGGTTAAGATACTAATTGTATTTTTGAAAGTTAAGAGAATTGATTTGAAAGTATACAATACTTGGTTTTTAAAAGTAGAAGTCTCTTGGTTATAAAAGAAAAGAGTTTTGTCTAAAACCATAAAGGGTTATAACGGCTTTATGGGAAGTTGGTTATAACGGCTTTATGGAAAGTTAAGAGAATGGTTTTCTCTAATAAAGTAATCACAGAATTAACTTGTATTAAGGAAGGGCAATGTGATTTAAAGGTATCACTTGCTTAAAGCTTTTAAGTAAGGGTCACTTGATTTTAGAAGCCGAGAAATGTATTTCTAAAAGTATCGTGACTTATGTGAAATGTACAAGCTTTGGATACTACGGGTGTTAGTATCATGGGGTTTTACACAAAAAGGAGTCTCTTAAAAAGAATGTACGTACGTAGTACTTTGGCCTGTTTAATTGAGAATAATTATATGTGATGCCTTGATTAGTACTTTGGCTTGATAAATTGAGAATTTGTCTAAGTGTGCCTTGATTAGTACTTTGGCTTGTTAAATGAGAATTATTCTATTTGTGCCTTGATAAGTACTTTGGCTTGATTAAATGAGAATTGTTCTATTTGTGCCTTGATAAGTACTTTGGCTTGATTAATTGAGAATTAGTCTAAGTGTGCCTTGATAAGTACTTTGGCTTGTTAGTTGAGAATTAGCCTATGTGTGCTGGTGATAGCCTTTGAGTGCAAGTATTATGTTTTATTACGTTGCCGCGACTCTCGGTTTGAGGGCCGGCTGTCTTGTTGTAAAGTACTTGGAGCGTCTGCAGCGGTGATGTGGGATTCCACGGGTATGCTTCGTTATTAGTAGTACTTGGGTTAAATTCTGGATTTTTATAGAAGACATGGTAGTGCTTACATTTGTTTGGCCTTGGTCGAGATAGGGTAAGAGTATAAGTGAGGGTAAACCCCGAGATGCTATACCACTTCTCCGGGGTAAGAGTATAAGTGAGGGTAAACCTCGAGACATTATACCCCTGCTTGTTTTGTTTGATGGTCGGTCGAGATAGGGTAAGAGTATAAGTGAGGGTAAATCCCAGATGCTATACCACCTTCTCGGTAAGAGTATAAGTGAGGTAGACCCCGAGATGCTATACCACCCTCTTTACCACCTTCTCCGAGGTAGAGTATAAGTGAGGTAGACCCCAAGAGGCTATATACCAGGTGGGACTTAGTGTTCATGTATGCCTATTGGTGTATTATTATACCTGGTCGGCGGTGATGTAGGATTCCAGGCGGGAGATATATATATATGTGTTGTGTATGTGTCTGCCGACGGTGAGGTGGGATGCCAGGCGCATCACGTGATTATATTTTACACTTATAGGCATCGGCGGTGATAGGGATTCCACGGACACGCTTGATATTTGTGTGACTTGATCGCGTCCCAGTTGGGCGTGTAGTAAATGTGCCCTCCTTAAAGGGCGGATTATACTTATGAAAGATAAGTAAGTTATATAGAAATGAACTTAATGATTTTCCTAATCGTATGCGTAAGAATGTGACTATAACCTTTATTGAAAATGGGAAAAAGTTGATGTGAAATTAAGTTCATAAGTGGTAATGACACGGCGAGGATCAGTATGTATTTTTATACTTGTCCTGTCATTCTTTTATCTGATTATGAGTGCATTTCTTGTCGTTATTTACATTCCATATTAAATTTTTGTTATGCGGCCCCCTTGAAGTGCGTTAAATGCCGCGAGTTTAGGTACCAGGTTGGTGATCCTTGCTCATAGGATCTCGGTTGATTAGAAAAGCTCCATTTGCTCGGAGCTTATCTCTTGATGCAGTTTCCACGAGTAGTACATTCGTATATTGGGGTATGGCGAGTCTGTCCATACGATTATTCGATTGTTATTCTAAGTGCGTATTCACGTATGTGGTTGAACATGTAGGCGAGTTGTACTCTTGATTATGTTTATATTATGGAAGCGGCACGATCGGCTAGCACGTGGCGTTTTATTTACACATGTGTTTATGTTGTGTATGTTCCATTGCTATTCTCGATGTATACGAGCAGGGTGCCCGGGTAGGGCACCGATCGCGGCCGAGGTCGGTCGTGACAACGATTACCTCTGCGTCACGCCCGATGGCCGGGGCAAATCGAAGCCAACTACGGATACGCTGCGTCACTAAACCTCATGGAAGCTAGTCCATGTAATAACAATGCTAATGGAAGCATACAGTGGGCGCTGGCGTGTCGGTATGTCGAGAAACAACAAGATAACCGACCCTCGTGAGAGGCGGTAGTATAGAAATACAACACTTGAACAACAAAGGCTATCCACAACTAGCATAGGCAAGTTTAACATACTCTTAGACTTTCATTTTATGACAACAAATCCGGGTTTTAACCCCGAAGTACTACATACTTCAATTCCTTAAAAGATCCTTTTACGTAAAAACCACCGATACTAATACGTAGTATCAAGACACATTCATGTTTAAATCAAGTACTTTATACTTTTTAAATCAAGTGGCTTACACTTTTAAAACAACGTCAAGTATCTTCTAAAACCCAGTAACTCACTCTTTTAAGATCAAGACACTCACTTTTAAAATCAAGCCAACTTATACTTTTCCAATCAAGACAAGTTCAATATTTAAAAACAAGTTACTTACACTTTTAAACTCAAGTAACTTACTCTTTCAAAACAAGTAACCTATACTTTTAAATAAAGTTACTTCTCCTTTCCAAAAATTAAGTCGTTTATAAGTCAAGTCTCGTATCTTTCAAGATCAAGTCTCTTAACTTTCAAAATCAAGTCTCTTAGCTTTCAAAATCAAGTCTCTTAACTTTCAAAATCAAGTCTCTTAACTTTCAAAAATAATCAAGTCTCTTATCTTTTTAGAATAACCAAACCATTCTTTTATCTTCATAAAGTCGATATAACTAACTTCCCATAAAGCCATTATAACACTTTATGTTTTAAATTAACCAAAGACAACCAAATTCATTTAACACACGTACGTCTACCGTACTATATAGTTCACAACAATCATGCTCAAGAGGATAGGAAGAATAACATACCTCCTCGGCTAATCCACTTTGCCAAGTCGAATATGCCGTGCGTAGAATATTAACCTATAATAATCAAACACGTCTATCAGCGTCTAGACTTCGTAGAATATTTCTAAGTATGGCGTCTCTTATTCTACGGAAAATCGGGCGACACTTCCCTGTTTCTCGTACTTTTCCACCTTTTCAAGGCCCAAATTCAATAACCAACATACCACATTTAAAGCGCAATAACACAACAATACTAAAGGGATTACACGCCTAGCGGGCGTGTAAATTTACCTTACAATAAACAAAGCGATCCGCTAGTCAAAGTAAATCTGGTCAATGTAAATACGGTCAATGTAAATACGATCTAATGTAAATCTGATTCATTAGTCCATTAGTTGGTGTTCTTGGCGACTACTCTACAATCAAACTTTATCGATTTTTAGGCTAGCGTGCGGAATTACTTCTTTAATCTTCAACTTATATTTCAATCTTTATATAAGTTATACTTACTTGTTATTAGCATCGCGGGTAATAGATCGTTTTACCATTTTAATGGCTAGCGTACCAATTTCTCCATTTTAGCAACTTAAGCATCACGACCGTTAGGGGCAGTGACTAGTGCCTACGAGCACCCAGTAGTCATCATCGGAGAAATCGCGGAAAATAAAACAAGACATGAAATGAAAGCGATTGCCTTTGGCGTATATATATAAAAACTTGAACACGAGCAGTTACATCCTTTTACAAACTCTGCTCACAGCGGTACTACGGACCTAAGAATGTTAGAATAACACAGCGGGACGGGGCCGCCATACCACGAATGTAGCACCTCTGACAACGGGGACTATACGAGATAAGCCTCGGAGAAGCGGAGCTTCCCAAACAGCTGTTGTGATCCTAGGCGAGGATCGGCGGCGGTGTACCTCTACTGCGGCATGACGCGGCCCAGAAGGAGTCGATCTGTGGTACCAAGTATGTGGCGAAAATCACGTAAATGAAATCATAATAGTCTATATAAAGCAGAAGACATATATGATAACCAATTTAAGATACCTGATATGCGATCATGTCAAGTCGAGGACTCGCGCCCAAAGTCGTCACTCAAATATAACCGTGGGTCTCGTACCCGATATCAATCATGCGGTGGAATTCCTTCCTCACTTGGCGATCCATGATATAAAAGCACCGAGGAATACACATGAACACGGGTCCCGCTGTGTCATAATAAAGCCGTCTGAGGGTAAATGCGAAGGCATAGCCGACTACTAAAACCACAGTACCAACAATGCCATAAAGCGTATCACGAGGTCTTTCTAGATCGCCACGTGATCGAAGGCGGCCACTGCGCGCGATATCAATGTGCGCGTCTAATCTGGAACTTCCGCTGACTCGCGGGGCCACACATGGGACCGCGTGAGGTATTCCCGCGTCGAGGGTAGCTCCTCGACGCCGTCACGGACTTGTAGTCGCGTAGGCGCATGACGCGTAGCCACATGGGCCGCACACTAACACGGAACTGTCGTAGCTCGCATGGGTCCCTGGACCCGCGTAGGTATTCTCGAATCATAGTCACCTGGTATGCGAGGTGTACCTCGCGTGAGCGACAACCCCGGTATATCATGTCGAAGGTGAGTGATATAATACTAACATAACGCTTATCGTTAAACAACATAAGCACAACAAGGAAACCCCTTACACAACCGTCACAAGACACTAACACCGTAGCATCCTAGCGTGTTTACTTATCAAATCAACAGAAAGTATTACAAGGCTATCACGAACTAACACAGTCAAGTTATTCCACAAGGTACTTTCTATTTTATGCCAACAAGTTGGGTTTTATCCCCAAAGTACTTTATACATTATCTCTTTAAAAGATCTTGTTTCTTTACTTAAAGTCTACGATACGTAGTATTAAAAATAGAGTGACTATCTTTTTAAGTAAACCAAAATAATTTCCCTTTTTAAAGACAAGCAACAACCTTCTTTTCCAAAAGTTCAAGTTTGCCTAAGTTCAAAGACTCAAGTCGCTTATTTTCGAAAGGTTTCGTAGTTCATAGTCTTAATCACTTAATAATATAATTCTCTTTTAAAACAATCTGAGAAACATATGTCTTATGTGTGAGTAGGTTATTCTTGTTCATAACAATCTTATTAAAGCAGACATGATCTAGGAAATGTAATATCATTTTGTCGTCTTAGCACATGCGGATAGAGGTTTCTCTGATTTTAATAATACTTAATTAGTCAATACATTTCCCTTTATTAAGCGCTGCGATGGTTTGTTCGATACTTATTCTCATTTTAAAATCAATACAAAGGCGTTCATAAATAATTAAGTAAGTAGTTCCTTTTATCTCTCTTAAGTCGTTTGTCACGACCGACAGGGCAGTGGTAGTACCTACCGGGCACCTAGTGATACAACATCAGAGAAAATCAGCGGAAATAAAAACATAAACATGAAACAAGAGACATGATAAATAATCAGGCCAAAGCGATTTGCCTTACGATTATATATACATAAAAACGAGCAGTTATCCTTTTTACAAACTACGCCTGGATTACTACAGACCTCTAGAAGTGACAACAACTATGGCGGGACGGGGCCCGCCATACCACAGAATGTACAAGAACCTACGGACTCGAGTAACATGCAAAGATAAGCCTCAGAAGAAGCGGGGCTTCCAACCTGTTGGCGTGATCCATGGTGAGGATCCTGGCCGATGTACCTCTACTGCGGCATGAGCGCGGCCCCGAGTCGATACAGCAGTACCAGTATGTGGCGAAATCACGTAAATGAAATCATGATAGTCTATATCAAGCGGAGGCGTGTATGATAGCAAACTCTGATCTGACATAAAAGTAGTCATGTCAAGTCGGGGACTCACGCCTCAAAGTCATCCCTCGTACGTGGAACTCCTTCCGCCACTGCGTGATCTAGGTATAAATCGTGTGGAATCGTGTCTCGGCCCGTCCGTGGGACTCGATAAAGAACCAGTGGAATCGTGTCTCGGCCCGTCCGTAGGACTCGATAAAGAATCAAGTGGAATCGTGTCTCGGCCCGTCTCATGGGACTCGATAAAGAATCGGTGGGATCGTGTCTCGGCCCGTCCGTGGGACTCGATAAAGAATCGGTGGAATCGTGTCTCGGCCCGTCTCATGGGACTCGATAAAGAATCACTCGTAACAAATCAGCCGACCTCCGTGAGAGGCGGTATGCGAAATACAACACTTGCACAACAAAGGCTATCATCACGAAGCATAAGCGAGTTCATCGTACTCGTGGACTTATATTTTATTAAAATAATCAGGGTTTTAACCCCAAAGTACCACATACATTAATTCTTTTCAAAAGATCAGTTTCTTTCACAAAAGTCACCACGATATCAAGTGATGCGAAAATAGAGTGACTATCTTTTAAGTAAACCAAAACACTTCCCTTTGTAAAATCAAATGCGACATTATTTTCCAAACGTTCAAGTTTGCCTAATTTCAAATGCTCAAGTCTCTTATTTAGAAAGGTTTCATAACTCATAGTTTTAATCTCTTTTAAAACAATTGAGTAACATAAGTCTTATGTGTGAGCCGTGTATTCTTGTTTATAACAATCTTGTTACAGTGACCGTGATCTAGGAAATGTAATACAATTTTGTCTTATCTTAGTGTTATACCTGTATTTCAGTATATGCGTGAGAATACGTCTGAAAGTCTAGCCTTAAAGTTTAGGCAAAGCGTTTTTTTGGGCCTGACTCACAAAGCGAATAGTTTTTCAGTAAAGCGTTTCCACGGCTTTCGTAGGGTAAATTCGGCTATGCCATTTCTAATTTTTGCGGATTTTTCAGAGAGGCGAAACATTTTGGACCAGCGGGAGGCGACACTTGGCACCCTCCCATTGATGGAACAGATCGTCCATTGGGCGAAAATGGAGAGGTTTGGTACGTTTTTGTGCCTTGCACAAAGTCAAGGAGTTGGTAGGATATTTGTGTATAGTTAATCCTCACCTACACTTGCCTTGCACTTGTCTTCATCTTGGCCATTGGTTGGCCAAGGCTTGAGCTATAAATACCCCCTTTAGATGAAAAATTCTTCATCCACAAAGTTATCTTCAAGTCTAAAATCCTCTCCTCTCCCTTGAGCCATTTCGTCCAAACACTACCCCCTCTAGCCTAGTAGTTTGGCGAGGCCACTAGCCTGGCCAAAAATCTACCCCCTCCTTGGTAGAAAAGTTGTCTTCTAGTATTGTTATAATGCCCAAAATACCTAGCCCAAATCCCTTAGTCCTTAGTAGAAGTTGTGAAGAACTTCTAAGGTTTCTTAGACTCTGGAGCGTACAACTTAGGAGCTAAACCTTGCTCGGTGCGACTTTATCTAGGATATTATTGGGCTTCTTGAGGTAACAAATCCTAACCCTCTTTTGAATAAGAGAATACTTCTTGTTGTAGTATTAGAATAAGTATTAAATACTTAGAAGAATATCACGAGAATAGAATTGAGCTGTTACCACAGTAGAAGGGTTTAAAGAAGAATAATCAAAGCGTACTTACATAGAATTTGTTTTCTGATGAACTTGAGTAGCTCAGGGTAGGGAAGTCTTGCCCAATTTTCCGTAGGATATAGAACCCTCTGTTTGAAGCTGTTTACAAAATAGTGAGCGTTGTTAGGCGATGTCGACTATTATAAGCTGATTCTCTGCGCGACATATTCAACTTGGCGGCGGTTTATTTGAGAAGGTATGTGATTCTTCCTAAAGCATGATATTAATGCGGTAGGCGTACGTGTGTTAAGCGAATAATAACTACGGTAATGTCTTTGACTTAAGCTGAATAATACTTACGGCAATGCCTCGGCTTAAGCTGAATAACACTACTGCAATGCCTGGCGGCTTTGAATAATAAAGATGAAAGCATTTCATAAGAATCTTTGAATCATTTTTATGAGAAGAGAACTAAGCGGTTTTAAAGCGAAGCTTAAGAGTTATACTAGCTTTATGGGAAGTTAAGTATAACCACTTAAGATTGATAAAAGAAACAAGTTTGCCTATGTGTTTATAACGGACTTATGTTGAATTGTGAAAAGAATAATAAGATGGTTTGATAAGTAGACATGATATGATGCTATGTGTGTTAGTATCTTGTAGCGTTTGTATAAGAGTATCCTTGTTGTGCTTATGTTGTTTAAAGATAAATTATGTTAGTGTACTATCACTCGCCTCTTGAGATGATCTGGGAGGTTAAAACGCCTCCGTCTGGGGTAGACTCGGTGATGCAGGACCGTGATTGAGAATACCTCATGCGGGTCGAGGGGCCTATGCGGGCTACGAGAGTTCAGTTAGTATGCGGGGTTATGCCTCATGCGGTCTATGTGGCCATGCGGACAGCGAGTCGGGGCGATGCAGGAGTAGCTACCTCGATGCGGGGTTATACCTCATGCGGGCCCGTGAGTGGCCTATGCGGACTCAGAGTCGAGATTAGGCTTGCGAGAATGATGATGTGGCGAGTGGCCTGTTTGATCATTCGCGGCCTAGACAAGACCTATTACGATTACCTATTGTTGCTCTTGTTTGTGATGTGGCACTCGTGCGGTTTCATGGTTGTTTCGCACGTATTTGTAAAGCTGGTTTTAAAAATGATGTGTTTTCATTTAAGTACTTTACGATTTCGCATACTTAGTACTGTTATGCGACCTCCTTGAGGTGCGTTCATGCAGCGGTAAGGGCAGCGGTGCTAGATCCGCGTCCTTAGGATCTCTTTGCATTGGTGTCGAGAGCTCGTAACTTATAGGAGGCTCTGCTTTTGGTATGATCTCCACTGTATTGTAGATAGTTTATGCAGTCGAGGGTATGGCGGGGCCACTGTCCATAGTTATATATTTCCTTAGAGTGCGTAGTCATGTTATGCGATTGTCGGATGTAATGCTAAACTGGTTTATATATATATCTTGAAAGCGACGTTTATTCACATAAAGCGTGTCTTATTTTATAAAGCTGTTTCATGTCTTGTTTTATATTTCCGATTACTCGATGTATGACTACTTGGGTGCCCGTGAGCACGATCCGCGGGCCGGAATGGGTCGTGACACTTAGCTTATGCGGATGGAGGTTTCTCTGGTTTTAATAACAATTAGTCAATCGTCTCGCTTTATTACTATGCGATGGTTTGTTCGATACTTATTCTCATTTCAAATCGGTAACACATTATTCTTTAAAGCCAAGTACTCATTTCTCACGAATGAGGTTTCACAACTTTTAACAAAATTCATAGTCCTTAATCATTTCATAAGCGTCATTTATAAGTTAAGTCTCTTATCTTTCAAGACAACAACAAGTATTCTTTTAGAACCCAAAGAACTTACTCTTTTCAAAACAAGTAACCTATACTTAAAATCAAGTTACTTCTCTTTTTCCGAAAACAAGTCGTTATAAGTCAAGTCTCTTATCTTTCAAGATCAAGTCTCTTAACTTTCAAAATTAATAAACCATTCTTTTACCTACATGAGTCGTTATAACTAACTTCCCGTAAAGCTATTATAACACCACATGTTTTGAACAACAAACTCGTTTAGCACGTATGCGTCTCTGGTACTACATAGTTTACAAAACATCATGCTAGAAAGGATAGGAAGAGGTTCACATACCTCGCGACGATTATCGACAAATAGCAAACGCTCCAGTACTTCAACCCGTCGGCTACTCCTAAGCCAAGTAGATCACGCCACCGTAGTACTCCTCTAAAGCGGTCATAGTACTTTTATCAAACCTTTCTTACCATTGAAGACTTATACCAATAAAAACCCTCTAATTCTACGGAAAATTCGTGACACTTCCCGTTTTACTCACTTTTCCATCTTTCTCCAAGGCGAATAACGTAATATATATACCATATATATATAAGGCGTAATAATTAAACAACATAAAGAAAGTGTCACGACCGAACCGGGCGTGGTGGTGCCTTACCAAGCACACCTAGTGATACAACATCGAGAGAAGATCGTGAAATAAAAACATGAACATGAATTAAGAGACAAAATAAATAAGCAGGCACCAAAGCAGTTGCCTTAAATCATATATACATAAATACCGAAACGATTTATCCTTTTTACAAACCACACTTGACAGTGTTATAGACCTCTAAGATTTACCAACAACTATGGCGGGGCGGGGCCGCCATACCACGAATGTACACGGACCTACAGACTCGGGGTAACATACCAAAGATAAGCCTCGAAGGCGGAGCTTCACACGCTGAAAGGTGATCTAGGCGAGGATCGGCGGCGATGTACCTATACTGCGGCGTGAGCAGCGGCCCGAAGGAAGTCGATCTGGCAATTACCAAGTATGTGGCGTAAAATCATGCGAAATCATAATAGTCTATAAGCGAGAGCGCAGTATGATAGCAAACTACGATGCATCGCATATGATTATATCAATTCGGTCTCGCGCCAGCGTCAATCACGCGTGGAGTACCTTCCTCCGGCTGGCGATGCATGATATGATAACAACAAGATAGAAATCCAAATGGGAGCATACGTGCGCTACGCATCGTGTCGGTATGTCGAAGGAACAAATAAGACAACATTCCAAATGGAAGCATGCCGTGCGCTACGCGTCATGTCGATGAGTCGAAGAAACGATAAGACAACATTCCAAATGGAAGCATACCCGTGCGCTACGCATCGTGTCAGTATGTCCAAAGGGAAACAATAAGACAACAACCAAGTACTCATTACTCACGAATGAGGTTTCACACAACCATTCATATTAAGTCAAGTTTCTTATCTTTTAAGAATAAGTCTCTTAACTTCTAAACCGTTAAACCATTCTTTTATCTCTCTTAAGGCGTTACACCTAACTTCTCATAAAGCGGTATAACTTTTATGTTTTCAAACCAAGTATACACTTCTTTCAAAAGGTTTCTTAATCTTTTAGAATACTTCAAAGTTCTTTGCATCAAATCGGTTATAAGTCAAATCGGTTATCTTTTAAAAACCACTGGCATTTCTCGTTTACATGTTATTATAACGACTTCCCGTAAAGCGTTATAACACTTTATGTTTAAAGACAATCAAATACATTTAACACGTATGCGTCTGTACTACATAGTTATGCACGTATCATGCTAGAACGGATAGGAAGAGGTTCACATACCTGCGACGATTATCGACTAATAGCAAAGCGCTCGAAGTACCTCAAACCCGCCGTACACTCTCGATCAGCGGATCACTCCACGTAGTACTACTGACCTATAGAGGCCCTGGCGCTATTAATATCTTTAGATCTCAATGTAGAATATTCTCAGAAAATTGGCGACACCTCCCCCGCAGCGTAAATCTCTCTCTCTATCGGTAGGCTGCGAAGCCAACCGAGGGGTTTGCGTCTATCGGGCGTGTACATTTCTACTCAGCAATGCTACACAAGTCTCTTATGTCTGATCTATGTAATTCTGATTGATTCTCTTCTTTAAATTGGGCTTAAGTTGCGAGACATTGCGTAAGTATTAATCGAGCTTAAGTCAAAGACATTGCGGCGATTATAATGTTCAGTTCTATATATAGTATACTTTAACTATATATTCCTACAATATGTAATTTCCAATTACAATAGAAGGTCAAGAGTGTTTACCTCGATAAGCCCAAAATTATCCGAGTTTATATGTCGATCTGAGCAAGGTTTAGCTCTACTCGTGCGCTCGACCCACTCAAACAACCCTTAGAAGTTCTAACCAACCTGCTCAAATACTTCAACTATCAATGAAGATTTCCTTAGGGTTTCGTTTAGTGGCTAAAGGAAGTATAATAGTATTTTACGGGCTTTTGTATAAGTGTAACCTTGGGAAAACTATAAGGTATTTGGGCAAGGTATTTGAACATTACAACAATACTAGGAGAGTATTTCTATACCTGACAAAGGGTATTATCACGAAAACAACTAGGCTAGGGGTACCCATTGCTCCACTTCAAAGGGGAGGAAGCTCGGCCAAAGGGCCTCAAAGGGGAGGAGTGTGGTGGGCGAGAGAACAAGAGGAGGAGTATTTTGAGACTTAGATAGATTGCTCAAGTTTTGGATGAAAGTCTTCAACTTAGAGGGTATTTATAGGTCAAGTGAAGGACAACCAATGGCGAAGATGAAGACAAGTGCATAGCAAGTGTAAGGCGAGATTTAGCCATGTGCTGCCTTATCCGTCTACACAAAATATCCTACAACCCTTGACCAAAATTTCAACACCAAAAAGCGTGCAAAGGGCTAGCTTTGCCGTCCACTTGCTTCGATGGGAGGGTGACACTTGTCCCCTCCCGTTGGTCAAAATGTTTCGTCTCTCGGAAAAATCCATAAAATTATTAATGACATGGCGGAATTTTCCCTCGTGAAGCTAGGAAGCGTTTAGTCGAAAGCGACTCCTTTTGGTAGTTATGCACAAATTCGAACCTATGCCTGCTTTAAGGCTCAAATTGTATCGTGCGCCCTCGCGTACATACTGCGGAAATCTGAGGTATAACATTCTCCTCGCCCGAAACATTCGTCCGAATGTTCCTTCTGAGCGGATAACGAAGAAGTTCTTCTAACAAGTTGCCAACGCTACACACAGCCACGAAATATCACGCGTTCTCTTCCTTCCTTACTCGTCGTGCCGCTACCGGACACTTGAACTCCTCTAGTATCGTACCACGCTTGATCGTCGCTTTCCCAAAACTTTGAGTCACCGCTCGAACTTGGTCATCTTACTAGCTTGATCTCCGCCAGGCCATTCCGGCCTTGCGATCCATACAGTGAACATATCCACGAACTCTTCGATGGTTATCTAATCGTGGGCCTAAGCGCCCTCGTGACCTACCGCTGGCGGGACCACGATTGACCCCGATTTGAAACCGGCGCGGGTTGGCCTCAGCATGGCTGACCCGACCAACTTCGCGTCACGCTCTTGTTCCGTCCGGAACAATCTTACCTCTGGTCATGAGCTACCACTTCCATTTTACTACCAGGAAATTTCCCACAATTAATCTCGTATTATTATACATTGACAAAGATCACCCATGAGATCTTGTGCTCGAGACGACACTTACATCTAAGGTCTCAGTTGTAATATCTTAAGGTTCGTCATTTCTACTTTGACTTACCCTTTTTCACTAACGAGTTTCTAAATCACATTTTAACACAAAGTTATCAGAACATAACACTAAACACATCATCGACATCAATACATACAAAACTCTAGAGGTTAAGGATATGCACGAAAATAGGCGATTGAGAGGGCCGCTAAAGCAGGAACTTCCACGCGACCTCTACCATGGCCGCGGTGTATGAACATCTGCTGACTATGGAAGGTGAAGAACATAACTAATCCGTAGTGCATGCTATCCTGCAGCTCTACACTGGTGGACAATTTCTCCCAAAATGGCCTGCTGTGCATGTAAAACAAACTCCGGACTAGCCGACACTCCACTGTGGAGTCTACCACAGTCCGCAACGAGGTAGGGGTGGCTTGGTGGTTAACACCCCTGCTCTCGAAAACACGAACCCTTGGAGCCACGACTGCTCACGAAAACTACGGGCGCTCGAAGATTGTAGATGACCACTCTGTCTTGGCGGAGGCGCATGCTAGTCTGCTGGCGAGGCGGTGCGCCTCGAAAATCACCAAAGGACCTGCGATTCTGGCCTCTTACGCGACTTTGGTCGTTCGTCGATTTCTCGCTCCTGCCTCGAGTGCATAAGCTGCGTGCGGGCAATGTCCGTGCGGTGAAGAGCTACACGAACAACTCTGCGCTAGGTAATCGTCGAGCCACTGTAACATATCGGTGGACTCGATCCTCCATACTAGCTACTAATGCGGGGGCGTCTGGGCGATGAGTCGAACTCACATTGTACTCCATGCGTCGCGGATTCTGCGTAACACCAAAAATCTGCCGGCGAGCCCTCGCCGTCGTGGCGGCGAAGTGTGCAAGAAATGCCTTTGAGAACTCGTCCCGAGCGGAAGTGCATTCTCTCCGGGGCGGCTCGCGAATCAAACCAATCATTTGCGGTATCGCGCGGCCGATGCGAACCTAGGACCACCGGCTCGGTCTCGTGCCTTGATCACTCTCGCGATCGGCTGGCTGCGGATGAACTCCTGCGGATCATCCTCGAGTCTCGACCCGTAAAACTCTGGCGGGTTACACCTCGAGAAAATCCGTGATCTCAGCCATGCGCTCGGGGTGAGCTACGGGTGCTATGAAGGCTGCGCATCCGGCTATCCTCAATGTCGGCCTGACCACGGCCGTTAAGCGGGCCGTCTCGCGTAACCCGTCTCATACGCGGCTGTGGGGCGGAGGCTCGGTCTTGTGGTCTCTGCATTTGCTCTGCTCATGACTCCTCTGCTGTGCCTTGCCATACAGGGCGGGTTGCCTTACGGAGGCATAGCGGTAAAAGCGAAGTATGTTAGAGGTCGATCTTATTACACGGCTCACAGGCACGATCTCGGAATGAGAAGAATGAAACCAATCCTAAATGTCTATAGCCTCACGATTATAGATGTGGTGCGCAACCTGCGATAATCAAGACTCTACTAGACGCGATGCGTAAACACTTTCAGAGGACTAAGCGCTCGATACCACTTTTGTCACGGCGACCGGGCGTGGTAGTGCCTACCGGGCACCTAGTGATCTGACATCGAGAGAAGATCGTGAAATAAAAACATGAACATGAATTAGAGACAAAATAAATAAGCGAGCCAGCAAAGCGGTTGCCTTGTATATATACATAAATACGACAGTTATCCTTTTTACAAGCCACACTTGCAGTGTTCTGAACCTAAGATTTACAACAACTATGGCGGGGCGGGGCCGCCCGTACCACGAATGTGCACGGACCTCTGGACTCGGGGTAACATACCAAAGATAAGCCTCAGAAGGCGGAGCTTCCCAACCTGAAAAGGTGATCTAGGCGAGGATCGGCGATGTACCTCCTGCGGCGTGAGCGGCCCCGAAGGAGTCGATGCAACGGTACCAGTATGTGAAGCGTAAATCATGCATGGCGAAATCATAATAGTCTATAAGCGAGGCGGTATGATAACCAAACTACGATGCATACGCATATGATTATATCAATTCGGTCTCGCGCCCAGGCGTCGATCTGCGCGTGGAGTACGCCGCCATTGCGGCGATCATGATATGATAACAACAAGATAGAAATCCAAATGGGAGCATACGTGCGCTACGCATCGTGTCGGTATGTCGAAGGAACAAATAAGACAACATTCCAAATGGAAGCATACGTGCGCTACGCGTCATGTCGATGAGTCGAAGGAAACAAGACAACATTCCAAATGGAAGCATGCGTGCGCTCGCATCGTGTCGGTATGTCCAAGAAACAATAAGACAACAAGCGGTAATCAAAGTGGAAGCATGCGTGCGCTACGCGTCGTGTCGGTATGTCCAAGTGATTAACAAAGTAACACTATCAGCGAGGAGCGTGCGTGGAATTTCTCGTCGCTGTTGCGCGTCGAGTAAGTTCTCGACAAGTCAACCGACCCTCCATCGAGAGGCGGTAGTATAGAAACACAATCTTTGCACAACAAAGGCTATCACAACAAGCGTAGGCAAGTTTCACAACAACAAGCATAGGCGAGTTTACCTGACTCAAAGTACTTTCATTTTATGCCAAAGTCAGGGTTTTAACCTAAAGTACTACGTCACGTTAAATTCCTTTTAAAGAGATCTAATCCTTTTATAAAGTCACCGATACAGTAATATAAAAATAGAGTGACTTATATCTTTTAAGTAAACCAAAACAACTTCCATACTATCCTTTTAAAACCAAATTAAAGCTGACACCATGCCTTCTTTTTTTGACCAAAACTCTTTTCTTTTTAAAGTCAAGTTACCACATTAAAACCAATGATAAAACCTTTCTTTTGTTTTCATAAGGTCGTTATAACCCACTTCCCATAAAGTTGTTATACACTTATGTTTTAAATCATTTAAGACAACACAATGTCTTTCTTTTTCCTAAAGTTCGGTTTGCCTAATTTCAAATACACGGTCTTTTTTGAAAAGTTCATAGTTGATGTCTTAATCTCTTTTAAAACAATTGAGTAACATATGCCTTAGGCGAGTAGGTTATTCTTGTTCATAATCAATCTTATTAGCACCATGATCTAGAAATGTAATATCATTTTGTCTCATCTTAGCTTACATGCGGATGGAGGTTTCTCGGTGTTAATAATACTTAATTATTCAATACATTTCCCTTTATTAAGCTGCGGTGGCTTGTCGATACACGTTACGATTTCGAAATCAGTAAAACATTATCCCTTTAAATAACACCAAGTACTCATTACTCACGAATGAGGTTTCACACAAACATTCATATTAAGTCAAGTTTCTTATCTTTTAAGAATAAGTCTCTTAACTTCTAAACCATTAAACCATTCTTTTTATCTCTCTTAAGGCGTTACACCTAACTTCTCATAAAACTGGTATAACTTTTATGTTTTCAAACCAAGTATACACTTCTTTCAAAAGGTTTCTTAATCTTTTAGAATACTTCAAGTTCTTTGCATCAAGTCGGTTATAAGTCAAATCGGTTATCTTTTAAAAACCACAAAGCATTTCTCGTTTACATAGAAATTGTTATAACGACTTCCGTAAAGCGGTTATAACACTTTATGTTTAAAGACAATCAAATACATTTAACACGTATGCGTCTTACTACATAGTTATGCACATATCATGCTAGAACAGATAGGAAGAGGTTCACGTACCTCGCGGCGATTATCGACTAATAGCAAGCGCTCCAGTACCTCAAGCGTCCATTACACTCTCGGTCAGCGGATCACTCCACGTAGTACTCTGACCTATAGAGGCCCTGGCGCCTATTAATATCTTTAGATCTCGATGTAGAATATTCTAGAAAATTCGGCGGCCTCCCCATGACAGCGTAAATCTCCTCTCTGTCGGTAGGCTACCAAGCCAACCGGGGGTTTGCGTCTATCGGGCGTGTACAATTCTACTCACGGCAATGCTACACAAGTCTCTTGTCTGATCCTATGTAATTCTGATTCGGTTCTCTTCTTTAAATTCGGGCTTAAGTCGCGAGACATTCTGCGTAAGTATTAATCGAGCTTAAGTCGAAAGACATTGCGCACAATTATAATGTTCAGTTCTATATATAGTATACTTTAACTATATATTCCTACAATATGTAATTTCGATTACAATAGAAGGTCGAGTGTTTACCTCGATAAGCCCAAAATTATCAGAGTTTATATGTCGATCACGAGCAAGGTTTAGCTCTTACTCGTGCGCTCGACCGCTCAAACAACCCTTAGAAGTTCTAACCAACTTCTGCTCAAATCTTGACTATCAATGAAGATTTCCTTAGGGTTTCGTTTAGTGGCTAAAGGAAGTATAATAGTATTTTAGGCTTTTGTATAAGTGTAACCTTGGGAAAACTACAAGGTATTTGGGCGAGTATTTGGACATTACAACAATACTAGGAGAGTATTTCTATACCACAACAAGAGGGTATTATCGAAAACAACTAGGCTAGGGGTGCCCGGCTAACCTTCTGAGGGGAGGAAGCTCTCGGCCAAAGGGCCTCAAAGGGGAGGAGTGTGGTGGGCGAGAGAGCAGAGGGAGGAGTATTTTGAGACTTAGATATATTGCTCAAGTTTTGGATGAAGAAAGTCTTCAACTTAGAGGGTATTTATAGGTCAAGTGAAGGCCAACCAATGGCGAGATGAAGACAAGTGCATAGCAAGTGTAAGGCGAATTTAGCCATGTGCTACCTTATCCATCTACACAAAATATCCTACCTAACCCTTGACCAAAATTTCAACACCAAAAAGCGTGCAAAAGGGCTAGCTTTGCCGTCGACTGCTTCGATGGGAGGGTGACACTTGTCCTCCCGTTGGTCCAAAATGTTTCGTCTCTCGGAAAAATCCATAAAAATTATTAATGACATAGCGGAATTTTCCCTCGTAGGCTAATGGAAGCGTTTAGTCAGCGACTCCTTTTGGTAGTTATGCACAAATTCGAACCTATGCCTGCTTTAAGGCTCAAATTGTATCGTGCGCCCTCACGTACATACTGGAAATACGAGGGTATAACAAGGGGATTACACGCCCGCTGATAGCGGTTTACTATCACGCCTCCGTAATAACAATAAGTAAAGAAGGGGATTCTGCATGACCGTGCGCGGTTTACTATCGTGCCTTACATGATACAATAATTAAAAAGGAGATCCTGCGCCCAAGCGGGCGATTGAAAAATCTTCCATACGAAATGTAAATACGGTCGATGTAAATACGGTCCAAAGTAAATCTTGTCCAAAGTAAATCTGATCCTTAAGTTGGGGTCGCTTGGCGACTTTGTCCATTTACTTATCGATTTACTCATTAGTCATCGAGCATATTTCCATTCTTAATATAAGTTATAGTTACTTTGTTAATTACTTAACTTTACAAGTAAGATACGTTTTACCATTTTAATGGCAAACAACCAATCCTTTCTTTTAACAAGTTAACAAGATCAACTCTTTAAACTTTAATCCATATATTATTTACTCCGTAATATACTTATAATATATGTATAATGACGAATCCAAGAGGTTAAGATTTACTACCTCAAATAGCCCAAAATCTATCCAAGAACTTAATGTCGCTCCAAGCAAGTCTTAGCTCCAAATCTTTACGTTCCAATCTGCTACAAGAAACCCATAGAAGCTCACAACCAACTTCTCTTTGAGATTGACTCCAAAAGTGAAGAAACTTAGGGTTTTTGTTAATGGAGCTCTCGGCCAAGGTGAAGTTTAGAGGTTAGGGGTGTGAAATCTTTTCCAACTCTTGGTACACAATCTTCCTAACACCTTAGGGAAGAACACTTAGGAGTTTAAGAATTGTTGGACAAATTTAGCTCGAAAAGGGCTCAGCGAGAAGCGAGTCAAGGGAGAAGGGAGAATTTCTTGTCTTGAAATGGTTAAGTGTGGGAGATTTCATCAACTAGTAGTGCATATATAGGACAACGAGGAGGCTAGGATGAAGGCAAGTGTGTGGTTGAGATTGGGGACAAGTGTGTGTGGGCCCATGACCAACTTGTCGACTAAAAATATCTTGCGAAACAGGCCTTGGCATGCGCCATGTTAACAAATTTCGGCCGAGAGCCACCTAGGGGGTGACACGTGTTGCCCTCTGCTCGTCAAAATATTTCATCTTAGAAAATATCCATAAAGGCCAAAATCTAGAAACAAAGTGGGCCCCTTAAAGCAGTAAATTTCTCCGTGGGCCCAGTGACCAATTCGGAAATAAAATTCCATAATTCTAATATAATTCAAGAAGTCGAATACCAAATCTGAGAATCAATTCCCGTCAGCGAACATTTTCCTTTACAAAAGCGGAAACTTTTAGTCGAAAAATCACGTCTTTCTTTCTTTCGATATTAATGTCGTATTCTCAAATGTGCGTCCTCGCATACATACCACGGAACTACGAGGTGTAACATCGTTATACTTAACTTCCCATAAAGCTAGTATAACTCTTAAGCTTAAAAAACCAAGTATTACTCTTAACAGCGATTCTTAATTCTTTTGAAATCTTGAATGCTTATTATTTGGACTCGAGTCAAAAGACATCGCGATAAAACCACGTTCGGTTAACACACGTCGTCTACGTACTATATATATTCTTTTAAAATATCATGCTCGAGAGGATAGGAAGAATCACATACCTCGCGACGATTATCGACAAATAAAAAGCGCTCGCGTATAACGGCTAGCCTTGTCCACCTTTCAAGTAGAACATGCTGCTCGCGAACTTTCAACCTATAAAGGCCATATCGTCTATCAACGTCTAGACTACTCTGTAGAATATTCTAAGCGAGAGGGTTCTGCATTCTACGGAAAATCGGGCGACACTTCCTGCTCGTTAAACTACATGAAAAGTCTATTGTAAATCTGATCTATGTAAATGCGGTTTAATCTTCTTTAATATTCTTACGATGTGATTTGAGTTCAATTCTCTTCTCTTATACCATCCTTCATATATCTTATACTCATTTCTATACTACTCGATTATGTAATTTCCAATTACAATAGAAGGACAAAGTATTTACCTCGATAAGCCCAAAATTATCCAAGATTTAATGTCGATCTGACGATGTTTAGCTCACCTCTGGCGCTCAACTGCTCCAAACAACCCTTAGAAGTTCTATGAAGATTTTTCCCTAGGGTTTCGTTTTTGTGACTGAAGGGAAGTATAATAGTATTTCTGGGCTTTTAGTATAGGGGTATCCTTGGAATACTACAAGGTATTTGGGCCAAGGTATTTTAGAATAGTATGATACTTGGAGAATACTTTTCTACCAAGGGGTATTTCACGAGAACAACTCGAGGGGAGGGGTTGTTTGACCAAGGCTTACAAAGGGGAGGGTGCTCTTGGGCGAGAGCCTTTCAAAGGGGAGAGGATTTGAGACTTAGAAATTATTTTGTGGATGAAGAAGTCTTGACTAAGGGGGTATTTATAGGCAATCAATGGCCAAGATTAAGGCAAGTGGAGGGCAAGTGGAGGTGGGGATTTGGGCAAGTGTGCCTTATCCATCTACTACACAAATATCCTACCTAACCTTGACCAAAGCTCGAGGCCTAAAGCGTGCACCAATCGTCCACTTTACAGCCCAGCAGGGTGACGCATGCCTACTCGTTGATCAAAATATTTCATCTCTCGGAAAAATCATAAAAATAATAAATGCTAGCAGTAATTTTCCGCTTATGAGTTGGAAAACTTTTAAGTCGGAAAACAATTCTTTTAGGGGTTGTGCACAAATTTTACCGTCCATTACCTAACAAGGCTTAAACTTTGTCACGTGCATACGTTACTGCGGAAATACGGGGTATAACATTCTCCTCGCCCGAAACATTCGTCGAATGTTCATACCGAGCAGGATAACGATAACGTTCCTCTTAACAAACAAGTTGCCAATGCCACGCTTTGGCCACAAAACAACCGCGCGATACTTAAATCCAAGTCCACGAGGAACCACCTCTAGCATCACAAGCTCCTTCAAGGGCTAAAGATACTCCGCACGCTTTACTTCACATGAAATGATCCTTCTATTCTCTTAACACATGCTACTTCTTACTTACTCGTCGTACCCTCCTTGCTCGAACTCTTTCTCATAACTTACCACATTTACATTATTGCTTGATTTCCAAAATCTACAGGTCGCTACCTCGGCTTGGTCATCATTAGCGGTAACACTCTGGATGGATCTCAGATATTTTTAGAGCGTAGCAATAAGAAAGGCCGGACCTTGCCTCGCGTCGGACGACAAAGCTAACTTATAGGAAACGGCCTATCCTCGAAGGATGAAAGCGCTCTAAGTACCTCGGGCTAAGTTTCCTCTGTTTTCAAAACTCTTGCACACTTTTGGTGGTACCTTGAAGACCACGTCGGCTGAACTCAGCGTCGTCGCGATTATCCATACGACTTACGTTGACTACGAGTGCGATAACCTCTTACGGATAAAGCCGCTATCCACGTCTGCGAAACAAGTATGAACCAACTATCTGAATCTTGCCAACATCAGACAATCGTGGCGTCACCACTTCCGCCCATACGAGGCTTCAAGGCGACATCAGAATCTTGAAATGGTAGCTATAAAACACTCCTCCAGCGGAGGCAACAATCCTCACTACCCACGAAATAAAAACAGGCACGAGGGTGAATGCAATCTTGAGACTACTTTGAGTTTCTAACCTGCACAGTAATACCTCGAGAAAGAAATAGCCATGGCCCAGGCTCCGCCGTCGTAAAGTAAAAGTAGGAACCCGTGTAGCCTTACAACCTCCACGATATATAGCATCTCGCGTAACCTCTGTAGTAAGCGGTCTGGCGAAAGACAAGATGGTGACCGTCGGCGACTCTTGGTCGAGCGCATCCACGAACTCGTCGATGGTTAACTAAACTTGGGCCTAGCGCCGCGTGACCTACCACTGGCGGGACCACGCCGAAGGCCCGCCACATTCTGAGCAGCGGGTTGACGCGATCGGTCCATGACCCGACCCATTATCGCGTAAACTCTTGTTCCCCGTCCGGAACAATCTCATAATCAAGTCACGAAAACCTAGTGGTCTTCTTAGCTCAACTACCGCTTTCGTTTCACACTACTCGTGGACTTATCACCTGAACATATCTCACGTATACTATGCACTTGATAAAGGTCAAACGTAAAAATAAATCTTTTACTCGAGATGGCCTGCGCCTCTAAGGTCTCGACTTATAAAACTCTAAGGCTACTTTCCTATCCCGATCTTACCCTTATACTAACCATGATTTCTAATCACGATTAACACAATGCTATCTGAACATAACACTTAAGATATACTCATGCTTATCACAGCATACTAATCTACAGAGGTTAAGGATATCGTGTATCTCTTGCTTGCTCCATCTGTCGTTTTAATAAATCACCTTACGATGGCGCATGCTAGGAAAGGTGATGAACTAGCCTTTGATCCTTGGTGAGTCTCTACATCCGCGCCACCTCCGGTCGGACAATTTCTCATAAAATGGCCTGCTGTCATAAGCAAAACAAGTTGTCGAAGAAATCGACACTCCCAAAATGACACCTACCACAACGCGCAGAGGTGGGGTGGCCTCACTGCAGCTAGCGTCTCTTATCTCAGAACCACGAATCCGCCCGATGCGGTAGGTGAGTCCTCTGCACATCCCTCCTCAAGGATATCCTTTCGACCACATGGCCACGGCGGCGCGAGTAAAACAAGCGCCAACAAAAAGCGACATTCTCGGGATGGCGCTGCCGCGTGTGAACAACGAGGAAAAGCGAATCGGTGGTGGAACTCTGCGTATCTGTGAACGGAAGCCACGGAGTTACGACCAACCGTATACTCGAGCGTCACGAACCACAGTGGAGGACCACTGCGCAGCGGAGATCGTATCGATCTGCTCTTGGCGGTCGCCTTGAAGTTACCAAAGGACCTGCCGTCTGGCCTCTTGGCGATCTTTGTTAACTGTCGATCTACGTTTCTCGGCTGCGTGCGCATAAGCGTCTGTGAGCCATGCTCGGCTTTGAAGAGCTACTCTTGCACAACGCCTCTTAGATAATCATCAAGACCGTGATAAATCGGTACATAGTATACTCTCGGGTTGCTAAATCCATAGCTAATGTGAAGTCGTCTTTGCAATTCATACTTTCTACTCTTGGTCGAGGCGAAGGTCCGGATATCATGGCGTAGTAGAAGCTGCTGTGCATGCTAAACTCTGCTTTGAAATGTGGCGGCGTCGAGAACTCCGAAAGAAGCACCACTCGGGTGATGATTGGGCACTGTGCCTCGTAACCTGCATGCTCTGCTCGCGGCTCCGCCATTGCCTTGCCACGGGCGGGTTGTCTTGCGGGCATAAGCGGTGCGGAAGAAATACGTTAGAGGGTCTAACATAACACAACTCTAAGGCACGATCGCGAGTGAGAAGAATGAAACCAATCCTAAATATCCTATAGCCTCACGATTATTGGTGTGGTGCCTGACACAGATAATCGAACTCTACTAGATCTGATGCGTAGACACTTTCAGAGATTAAGCGCTCTGATACCACTTTTGTCACGACCGCTTTCGGGGCGTGACTAGTATACCGGGCACCCAGTAGTCATCATCGGAGAAATCGGCGGAAAATAAAACAAGACATGAAATGAAAGCGATTGCCTTTCGGCGTATATATATAAAAACTTGAACACGAGCGATTACATCCACTTACAAACTACGCCAGCGGTACTACGGACCTCTGCAGAATGTTAGAATAACAGCGGCGGCGGGGCGCCCGTACCACGAATGCTTTCTGCAACGGGGACTATACGAATAAACCTCGGAGAAGCGGAGCTTCCCAACGTTGAGCGTGATCCTAAGATCGAGGATCGGCGGCGGTGTACCTCTACTGCGGCGTGAACCACCCCGAAGGAGAGTCGGTCTGCGGTACCAAGTATGTGAAACTGAAAATACTGTAAATGAAATCATAATAGTCTATATAAACAGAAGACATATATGATAACCAATTTAAGATACCATGATATGTAGCGATCGTATCAAGTCGGGGACTCGCCGCCAAAGTCGTCACTCGAATATAACCATGGGTCTCGTACCCATGATATCAATCATGCGGTGGAATTCCTTCCCATCGCTGCGTGATCCGTGATATAAAAAGCACGAGGAATACATGAACACGAGTCCGCGTGTCGTAATAAAACCGTCACGAGGTAAATCACGAAGGCATAGCCGACTACTAAAACCTGATACCATAAAGCGTATCACGAGGTCTTTCTGACCGCCACGTGATCGGCGGCCACTCGCGCGATATCAATGTGCGCGTCTAATCTGTAACTTCCGCGACTCGCGTAGGCCACCTGCGTAGGCGCGTAGGTATTTGTCACGACGTTCGGGGCCGTGGTGGTGCCTACCCGGGCACCCAGTAGTCATACATCGGAGAAAATCAGCGGAATATAAAAACAAGACATAAACTTGATTGTAAAATGAGACACGATTTTATCCCGAGAAAAATGTCGCCTTTCGACATATATATATAAACCAAAATCGCGATTACATCCCAGTGTACAATAGGACTTCTGAGACCTGCAGAAGATAAACAACTATGGCGGGGACGGGGCCACGCCATACCTGAATGTCTGACTATCTACAACAGCGGGAGATCGTACCCAAAGTGGAGCCTCGGAGAAGATGGAGCTCACGACACCAAAGCAAAAGATCCTAGGATGCGGATCTAGCACACCTTTGCCCTGCGGCGTGAGCGGCCCGAAGGAGTCGATGCAACAAGTACCAAGTATGTGAAAGCTGTAAAGTACTTAAATGAAATCATATCATTTAAAACCGGTTTACAAATATATGCGAAACAAACAATAATGCATGCATAGTACCACATCACAAACAAGAGCAATAAGAGGTATATGAGTCTCTTTCTAGGCTGCGAATGATGAAGCGAGGCGATCGCCCATAGTATCATTAAGCATGCCTAATCCACGGACTCCGCGATCGCATGGAGCCACTCGCGTAGGCGCGTGAGAGTATTCCGCGAGGGTAGCTACTCCTCGTCGTAAATCCTGGACTCGTGGTCGCGTGGCGCGTAGACCGCGTAGCCCACAAGGACCAGCCTAACACGGAACTCTCGTAGCTCGCATAGGCCGGGACGCGTGAGGTATTCTCGAATCATAGTCGCACTTTGCACAGCTATACCCGCGTCGGAGGGCAACTTAACCCGGTATCATGTCGAGGTGAGTGATATAATACTAACATAACGAACATCGTTAAACAGCATAAGCCTGATAATAATAACCTCTTTACCTGGCGTTTACAAGATACTAACACGCGTAGCATCCTGATATATCTACTCGACAAACCATCTTATTATACTTTCGAATCAATACAAGTCTTTCGTAAACACGTAAGTAAAGCATTCCTTTTATCTTTCTTAAGTCGTTATACCTAACTTTCCATAAAGCTAGTATAACTCTTAAGCTTTGTTTAAAAACAAATATTCTTCTTCTTTCAAAAATGATTTATAATTCTTTTGAAAGACTTAGATCTTATTATTTAGACTCAAGTCAAAAGCGTTAAAGTAAAACCATGTTGATGAAAGCCTGCGTCGTCTGGTACTATATATATATATATTAAAATATCATGCTCAAGAGTATAGGAAGAATCACATACCTCGCCGTGAAATCCACTGCCAGTCGAATATGTCGCGCGAAGAATCGACTATAATAGTCGAATCGTCTATTAATGTTTAGACTACTCTGTAGACTATTCTAGCGAGAAGGTTCTGCGATACGGAAAATTGGGCGACTTCCCTGCGAGTCAAGCTACGAGTCTCACGTAAATACATTCCTATGTAAATCTGATTCAATCTTCTTTATTATTCTTGATGTGATTTTGATTCAATACCATACGTAATATCGCCCGGTGTAATTCTGATTCAATTCTCTTCTTTAATATCCTTTTATGTGTTTTATACTTATTTCTATACTTCTACGGTATGTATTTTCCAATTACAATAGAAGGATAAGATTATTTACCTCGATAAGCCCGATATTATCCAGATATAGAAGTCGATCTGGCGAGGTTTAGTGTCGCGACCCGTTAGGGGCGTGGTAGTGCCTTAAGGCGCAGTAGTCATACATCGAGTAACGGCGGAATGTAAACAAGGCGAAGCAGTTTATAAAATAGGACACGATTTATGTGAAAGCGTCGCCTTTGGCGTATATAAATAAACATGGTTCAGTGATTACATCCCAAGCGTGCAACATGACTACAGACCTACAAGGAAAATATACAACTATGGCGGGACGGGGCCCGCCATACCTATTGTACAAAACTATCTACAACGAGGAGATCATACCCAAAAGTAGAGCCTCTGAGAAGATGTAGCTCACGGCATGTGAAAGATCTGAGGATGCGGATCTAGCACTGTTGCCTTTACTGCGGCGTGACGCGGCCCAAGGGAGAGTCGATCTGCAGTACCAAGTATGTGAAACTATAAAGTACTTAAATGAAATCAAAGTATTTAAAACCTTTTCACAAATACAATCGGTTCAATTGCACATAGTGCCATCCTGAAACGATAATAGGAAAAGCGCGTAAGTACATTCTGGGCGCGAATGATCGAAGCAAGGCGATCGCCCGTAGTATCGTGCGTGCCTAGTCTGAACTTCCGCGGCCGCGTCGGTCACGCGCGGAACGCGTAGGTATTCCTCGCATCGAGGCAGCCGACCCCGGCGTCCGCCTGGGCTCCGCTGACGCGTAGCCTCGAAGGCGCGTAGTCTCAGCGGCCGCGTAGAATCCGCGTCGGGCTAAACACGGAATGATCAATCACGGAGCATCTGCATTCTCGCGTAGTCTCGCGAACCGCATAGGCCGTATAGACCGCGTCGAAAGCCCACCGGTATAACGATCGAGGGTAGGTGATACAATAACGATTGCGGACTTCAGGTTAACGTAAGCCGCGGTGAGAATGACCACTTTACGGCGTTTCAAGACACTAACACGGGTGGCGTCATAATTTGTCTACTTATCAAACAAATCTTACTACACGAGAAATCAATACAAGGCTTTATAAACAAAGCAAGTAAGCGATTCCTTTTTATCTTTCTTAAGTTGTTATACCTAACTTCCCGTAAAGCTAGTATAACTCTTAGCTTTTGTTTTAAAAACCAATATTTATCTTACATTAAAAATGATCGATAGTTCTTTTGAAATGCATCGAGTTCTTATTATTGGGCTTAAGTCAAAGACATTGCCGTAGTTATTATTCGGGCTTAAGTCAAGCGACATTCTTAGTAGTTATTGTCGATTAACACGTATGCGTCTACCATACTATATATATGTTAAAATATCATGCTTAGGAAGAATCACATACCTTCTGGCGAAAACCTCACCCGAGTTGAATATGTAGCGTAGAGAATCGACTATAATAGTCACAGACATCTATCAAAGTCTAGACTCTGCGAAG
>JAQGDG010000394.1:0-163644 GCA_029844215.1 Przewalskia tangutica
GAATAAGGAGCTGTTTACCTAGAATATACTCTGAAGAGAACTAGAAGTTGATAGATGTATTGTGGATATTATAGGTGGATCTTACTGCGTGGCGTACTCGACTTGGCTTGTGAATTAAGCGAAGAGGTATGTGATTCTTCCTATACTCTTGAGCATGATTATTTGTGAACTATATAGTGCGGTGAGCGTGCGTGTGTGAAATGAATTTTGTTTATTTAAAACATAAAGTGTTATAATGGCTTTATGAGAAGTTAGTTATAACGACTTTATGAAGACAAGAAAGATTTGATTTTGAAAGCTAAGCGACTTGATTTGGAAGGAGATGTAACTTGATTTAAGTATAGGTTACTTGTTTTGAAAGGAGTAAGTTATTTGGGTTTTAAATAGTATACTTGATGTTGTTTTAAAAGAAAAGCATTTGGTTTAAAAAGTATAGAGTACTTGATTTTAAAAGTCTTGTAAAGATTTTCTGAAGGTGAAATAATTTGGTTTAAAAGGAAGCGTGTTTTTGATACTACAGTATTAGTATCGTGTGGCTTTTACATAAAAGAGGTCTTTTGAAAGAATGAAAGTATGTAGTATTTTGGGGTTGAAACGGATCGTTGATATAATATGAAAGTACATTGAACTTGCCTGCTTGTTGTATTAGCCTTTGTTGTGCAAGTGTTTTGATTTTGTGCTCTAGTGTCTCTCGGGGAGGGCGGCTATCGATTGATTGTTTGGACATCTTGCGTTGGATGGTCCACAGTATGAGTCAGCTTTGAGTATTATACGGTTATTTCTTTTGGACATGCGACCGCGTTGGATGGTCGCGAGTATCGTCCACTTTGAGTATTATCTTGTTATTTCCTTTGGACATGCGACCACGATGGATGGTCGCGGGTATGCGTCCGATAGGATGGTTTCATGGCCGTGCTTATCACAGAGGTAAGATCTTGGGGCATGCGGTGCTTTGTGAGGTTTATGTTATTAGTCCATGGACCAGCTAATCTATGTAGCTTGCGGTGATGGCGATAACGGGCTTGATTTGTAGATGTGGTTCTGAGCGCTTTAGATACTTGTCTGGTCATTTCTAGTGTATCGGCGGGCTACGGTAGATAGCTTAAGATACTTGTCTCGGTCGTATCTCGTGAGGCGGTAGGCTAGAATGCGCTAACTTAAGATACTTGCCTCGGCGATTGCGTGGCTAGCTTTTGGGTAGTAGTTAACCGTACCTTGCAGTGAAGGGATATGACTAGCTTTTGGGTGGTAGTTGGCTATTCTACTTGGCGTCGGTTTGATAGCCTTGGCGAGATCTAGTGTTCGAGTTCACATATGGGTGTTGTTTTACATCATGCTGCGGTGATGAGAATGAAGTTCCACAGGCGTGATTGATATTATGGCGTGAGACCATAGTTATGTGTGAGTGATCATTTTGGGGATATCGTCCCTTACTTGTCTCTTGTTTACTTATCGCAAAATGGTTTTATAAAATGATGAAATGTGATTTCATTCTGATATTTTCAGTTTCACATACTTGGTACTGTTGTCTTGACCTCGCCCGAAATTGCGTTAAATCTGCGGTAGAGAGTACACGATTGTTGATCCTCGCTCATGGATCGCGATTCGGCGTTAGGAAGCTCCGTTTCTCGGAGGCTTATCTTTTGGTATAGTCACTGTCATTGTAGATACTTGTACATTCGGGGTATGGCGAACTGTCCGTCATAGTTGTTGTTATATTCTTAAGTGCATGTAGTACTATTGTGGCGGGGTTGTAAAGGATTTTAAGCTGTTAGCTTATATGTATATACTTGAAGGTAACAGTTTTGGTTGCTTTGTTTTCTTATGTTGTCTCTTGTTTCTGTTTAAATTTTATTTTAGCTGATTTTCTCGATGTTGTTATCACTAGAATTGCAGGGTAAGGCACGATCGCGGGCGAGATCGGGTCGTGACAAAAGTGGTATCGAAGTTAATCCTCGAAAGTGTCTGAGGCCGTATCTAGTAGAGTCTTGATTATCGGCGTGTTGTGCACCACTTTATGTCGGGGAGGCTATGTGATATCTAGGATTGGTTTCTATTCTTCTCACTCTGAGATCGTGCCGAATAGTTGTGTTGTAAGTTGGACTCCTTATGACGTATTCTTTTACCAGTCATGCTGTCGCGAGCAACGAGGCCCGAAGGGCAAGCGGCGAGGAGCTACAGTAGAAACGCAGAGAGGTTACGAGAACGCAGGCCGATCATCACTTTGGTGGTGCCGTTCGGGGAGTTACATGGCGTCGCGGCCCGTGATTTGCCAGCGGCAGTTCCTCTGCGGCCGTGATACAGACGCCCGGTTCGCGACCAGGCGAAAATATGGATTGCGAAGAAGCGACCATTACTAGCTAGGGATTTAGCAGCGAGAGTATTTAATGTACCGATTTATCACGGGTCTTGATGATTATCTAAAGAAGGGTTGTGCAAAGTATCTCTTGATCGAGGAATGAACATGGCTGCGTTAGGAGCTTATCTTGCGCGGTGAGAAACGAAGAGATCGGCGGATTAACGAGTCGGTGAAGAGGCGGTCGGCGAGTCCTTTGGTAACTTTGGCGAACCGCCTCGTGACCCAGGTATGCGCCTCCGTAGTCTGAGTGGTCTCTACGGGCTTGATGCGTTAGGTATGCGAGGAGTTAGTGAGCTCGAGCTTAGTTGCGAGATATACATAGGTTACAACGGCCGGATTGATTTTCCTCGGTGTTCCTGATGTGGGAGCGTCGTTCGGGAATGTCGTCTTTTGTTGGTGCTTGTTTTGTGGTGCGTCGGGGCCGTGTGGCGAGAGAATGTTCTAGTAGGAGGATACGGTAGGAGGACTCGGCCTACCGGTCGATTCTTGGATTGATGGTTCGGGGAAGAAGGGGTGTTAGCGGAGGAGGCCACCGAGCTCGGTGTGGCCGTTATGGTAGGTGTCGTGCAGGGAGTGTCGTGCTACTCGCCGACAACTTGTTATGCATGCGACCAGCGGGCAATTTTGCGAGGAATTGTCCGTCGAGAAGTCTTGCGGATGTAGGGACTCGACGCCGAGGATCGATGGCTAGTTAAATCACCCTACAGCTATCGCCCATGACGAGCGGGATTATGATTAGGCGGAAGGGAAGTGAAGCGATAGATGCGGTATATCCTTAACCTACGGAGATTAGTATGTGTGATAAGATGAGTATATTCTAAGTGTTATGTTACGATAGCATTGTGTTAATTGTGATTAGAAAACATGGTTAGTTGAAAAAAGTAAGATTGAGGCGGGGAAATTGTGAGCCTTAGAATATTATCACGTGGAGACCTTAGATGCGAGGCCGTCTTGAGTAAAGATTTTTGTTTCTGATTGACCTTTGTCGGAGTGCATATTATCGTGGGGTATAATTGTGTGATAAGTCACGAGTGGTGTGAATTATAAGAGGGTAGTTGAGCTAAGAAGACGGCTGGGTTTCGTGACTTGTTTAGTGAGATTGTTCGCGTGAGGAACAAGAGCTTAGCGTGAAATGGGTCGGGTTGAGGCAAGATCGGCTGGTCAACCGCGGCCGGAATAAGATAAATTCGATTTGTGGTGGTCGCTTTGTGATAAGTCACGAGGTGCTAGGCCCGAGTTTAGGTAACCATCGTGCGGGTTCGTGGATCGTTCGACGAGAATCGGATCGTGAAGGCGAGGATGGCCTTAGAGAAATTGAAGCTAGTGGGAGCTTTTGTGAGATTAGAAATGATTCCTCGTTGGCTTGGATTTGAGTTACTGCGCCGTGTTATATTACGGCGGTGGTGGCGTGATCGATTTTATGTAGCGTAGTAGTGGAGACTATACCGGTAAATGCGTTTGGAGACTTAGAAGGAACGTTCGGGCCGAATGTTTCTAAGGAAGAATGTTATACCGTAGTTCGAGGTATGTATGTGAGGGCGTGCGTGCGAGAATCGGCGAAATTTTGGAAAGAAAGAATGATGTGATTTTTCGCGGAAAAGTTTAGGGTTTTGTGAAGGAAAAAGGTTCGTTAATGGGGAATTGGATTCCCAGTTTGGTATTTGGACTTCTTGAATTATATTAGAATTATGAGATTTTATTTTGGAAATGGTCACGTGGGACCCACGGGAGAAAATTCTGGTTTTGTAGAGCCAGCTTTGTTTTGAGATTTTTGGTATTTTGGTTATTTTGGAAGACAAAATATTTTGGGCCAGTCGGGCGACCGTGTCACCCCAATGTGGCACCTTGGCGAAATGGCCGTTACAACGGAACTATTTTAGTTTGCCATGTGGTGTGGTGGGACCAGCGCCTGCGTAGCCCAATCTTGACCACACTTGCATAGATCTTGACCATGATTCTCATAAATACCCCCCAAGTTGAAGACTAATTTCATCCCAGCCAGAAGACTTTCCAAAGCAAATACTCACTCCCTTTAGGCTTGTTTCGTCCACTCCCGACGTGTAGAAAAAACTTCAAGTATTATTGTATTATCCCAAATACCTTAGCCTAGTATCCTAGTTGTATTCAAGTTATTTGATACTAGGGCAGGAAATACTACTTTATTCGATAGTCATGAAGTGAAACCACAGAAAAATCTTCCTAGCTTGGTTGAAGTGTTAAGAAGTTGTTTAGAAACTTCTAAGGGTCGCTTGGAGGCGGGTTGGGTATGAGGACTTGGAGCTAAGCGTTGCTCGGGATCGACTTATAATCTTGGATAATTTTGGGCTTATCGGTAATGATCTATGTCCTATTGTAATTGGATATTACATATTGTAGTAGTTTAGAATTGAGTATAAGATATATTGGAAGGATGATTATAAAGTTAGTGTATTTACATTTGGTGTATTCTGATGAGCTTGTGTAGTATTATTGTAAAGCGAGTGTACCGTCAGGTTAGGCGTGTAATCCGTTAGAGTTGTTGGCTTGGTAGCGGGCCTTGTTAGGGAGGTTATTTACGTGATTGCGGGGAGGTCTTTGCCGAATTTTAGTAGAATAAGAAGCTGTTTACTTAGAATATGCTACTAAGAGAACTAGAATTTGATAGATGTATTGTGGATATTATAGGTGGATCTTCTGCGCGCGGCATACTCGACTTGGCTTGTGAATTAAGCCGAAGAGGTATGTGATTCTTCCTATACTCTTGAGCATGATTGTTGTGAACTATATAGTGCGGTGAGCGTGCGTGTGTGAAATGAATTTTGTTTATTTAAAACATAAAGTGTTATGATGGCTTTATGGGAAGTTAGTTATAACGACTTTTGAAGACAAAGAAAGATTTGATTTTGAAAGCTAAGCGACTTGATTTGAAAGGAGAAGTAACTTGATTTAAGTATAGGTTACTTGTTTTGAAATGAGTAAGTTATTTGGGTTTTAAAGAGTATACTTGATGTTGTTTTAAAAGAAAAGCATTTGGTTTAAAAAGTATAGAGTACTTGATTTTAAAAGTCTTGTAAAGATTTTTACGAAGGTGAAATAATTTGGTTTAAAAAGGAAACGTGTTTTTGATACTACGAGTATTAGTATCGTGTGGCTTTTACATAAAAATAAGTCTTTTGAAAGAATGAAAGTAGGGAGGTCTTTGTAGAATTTTAGTAGAATAAAGGAACTGTTTACTTAGAATATGCTACTAAGAGAACTAGAATTTGATAGATGTATTGTGGATATTATAGGTGGATCTTCTGCGCGCGGCATACTCGACTTGGCTTGTGAATTAAGCCGAAGAGGTATGTGATTCTTCCTATACTCTTGAGCATGATTGTTGTGAACTATATAGTACGGTAGACGTACGTGTGTGAAATGAATTTTGTTTATTTAAAACATAAAGTGTTATGATGGCTTTATGGGAAGTTAGTTATAACGACTTTTTGAAGACAAAAGAAAGATTTGATTTTGAAAGCTAAACGACTTGATTTCAGAAAAGGAGAAGTAACTTGATTTAAGTATAGGTTACTTGTTTTGAAATGAGTAAGTTATTTGGGTTTTAAAGTATACTTGATGTTGTTTTAAAGAAAAGCATTTGGTTTAAAAGTATAAGTACTTGATTTTAAAAGTCTTGTAAAGATTTTCTGAAGGTGAAATAATTTGGTTTAAAAGGAAAGCGTGTATTTGATACTACTAGTATTAGTATCGTGTGGCTTTTACATAAAAGATGTCTTTTGAAAGAATGAAAGTATGTAGTATTTTGGGGTTGAAACGGATCGTTGATATAAAATGAAAGTACATTGAACTTGCCTATCTTTGTTGTGTTAGCCTTTGTTGTGCAAGTGTTTTGATTTTGTGCTCACAGTGTCTCTCGGGGAGGGCGGCTATCGATTGATTGTTTGGACATCTTGGACACGTTGGATGGTCGCAGTATCGTCCACTTTGAGTATTATCTGGTTATTTTTGGACATCGTGCGTTGGATGGTCGCGAGTATCTATCCACTTTGAGTATTATCTTGTTATTTCCTTTGAACATCGACCACGATGGATGGTCCACGGGTATCGTCCGATGGGATGGTTTCATGGCCGTGCTTATCACAGAGTAAGATCTTTGGGGCATCTGCGGTCGTTGTCACGGTTTATGTTATTAGTCCATGGGCGCTAATCCATGAAAGCTTCTTGCGGTGACGGCGATCACGGGCTTGATTTGTACATGTAGTTCTGGTACACTTTAGATACTTGTCTGGTCATTTCGTGTATCGGCGGGCTCGGTAGATAGCTTAAGATACTTTCCTCGGTCATATCTGCGTGAGATGGTAGGCTAATGCGCTAGCTTAAGATCTTGCCTCGGCGATTCGTGGCTAGCTTTTGGGTAGTAGTTGGCTTAGTACCTTTCAGTGAAGGGATATGACTAGCTTTGGGTGGTAGTTGGCTATTCTACTTGGCGTCGGTTTGATACATGCGAGGATCTCGTGTTGAGTTCACATATAGGTGTTGTTTTACATCATGTCTTTGCCGCGATGAGAATGGGTTCCAGGCGTGATTGATATTATGGCGTGAGACCCGTAGTTATGTGTAGTGATCATTTTTGTCACGACCGTTCGGGCCGTGGCCGTGCCTTACCGGGCACCCAGTAGGCATACATCAGTGTCGTGAACATAAAGACAATACAAGAAACGATGTAATAAGGCGGTGAAATAAGAAAAGGCTAACCAAAAGCGGTTACCGGTATATATATAAATAGCAACTTTTTCAACATGAGCAGTTTAATCCTTTTTACAAACGGCCTGAGCGGTACTACGGACCTGCAGAATGATCGACAACAATGGCGGGGCGGGGCCGCGAGCCCACGAATGTAAACACTTACGGCGGCGGTATACGGCTGATAAGCCTCGGAGAAAGCGGGCTTCCCAAATGGCGTGACCACGAGCTAGGATCGGCGGCGGTGTACCTCGACTGCGGCGTGAGCGCGGCCCGAAGGAGTCGATCTGACAGTGCAAGTATGTGGCCCGAAAATACATCACGTAAATGAAATCAAGCGATCGTATAAGCGGGAGACATGTATGAAAACCAAACTACGATTTACAACAAGCGATCGTGTCGAGTTAGGGACTCGCCTCGAGTCATCACTCGAAGTATAACAATGGGTCTCGGGCCCATGACGTCAATCGTGCGTGGAATACCTTCAGCTCGAAGCGATCTATGATATAAAAGCACCGAGGAACAACGCATGAACACGGGTCCGCACGTGTCATATAAGCGTATGCGGGGTAAATGCGAAGGCATGGCCGACTACTAAAACCCGGTACCAACAAGGTCGTGAGCGTATCGTAAGATGCTGTCTGAACCGTCGCATGATCAAAGCGGCCACGCGCGATATCGATATGCGCGTCTAACCACGGAACTCCGCTGACTCGCGTAGGCCAATCTCGTCGGCCGCGTGAGGTATTCCCGCGTCGGTAGCTACTCCCGGCGTCGTCACGGACGCGATCCGCGTAGCCCGCGTGGACGCGTGCCCGTAAGGGCGTCGCTAACACGGAACTCGTAGCTCGCGTAGGCCGGGACTGCGTGAGGTATTCTCGAATCATAGGTCCGTCGACCACTTTGAGTCTACCCGCGTGGAGGCGACAACCGGAATCATCTCGAGATGAATGCCGCAATACTATCATAACGGCGATAGTTAATAAGCGCAATCGAGGAACCGCTGAAGCATCACGAGATACTAACAGCGTGGCGTCCAACCGTTTACTTATCAGCGCGATCAGAAAGTATTACAAGGCTATCACAAACCAATACAATCAAGGTGTTCACACAAGGTACCTTCTATATGATTAACAAAATCGGGTTTTATCCCCGAAGTACTTCATCATTAACTCTTTAAAAGATCGTTACTTTCGCGATGTCACGCGATACGTAGTATAAAATAGAGTGACTATCCTTTTAAAGTAAATCAATTACTTCTCTTTGTAAAATCAAGTAGCAACATTCTTTTCCAATGATCAAGTTTGCCTAATTTCCAATGTTCAAGTTTCTCATTTTAGAAAGGTTTAGTAGTTCATAGTCTTATTCGTTTGAGAATATAATTCTCCTTAAAACTATCGAGAAACATAAGTCTTATATGTGAGTAGGATATTCTTGTTTATAACAATCTTATTCTGACCATGATCTAGTAAATATCATTTTGTCTCGTCTTAGCTTATGCGGATGGAAGTTTATCTTGGTTTTAATAATACTTAATTAGTCAAAACATTTCCTTTTAATGTAGCTGCGATGGTTTGTCGATACACGTTCGATTTCCAAAATCGATAAAACATTCTTAAGCGTTATACCTAACTTCCCATAAAGCTAGTATAACTCTTAAGTTTTCAAAAACCAAGTATTACTTCTTCTTTCAAAATGATTCAAAAATCTTTTGAAATACTTGATTCTTTATTAACACATAACAAGCCGATTTATAGTTCAAATCGATTACCTTTTAAAAACCACGTGTATTTTCTTACCAACGTAAAGTGTTATAACTAACTTCCCATAAAGTCGTTATAACACTTTATGTTTTAAATAATCACGTACATTTAGCACGTATCGTCTCCGTACTACATAGTTCACACGTATCATGCTAGAAGAGATAGGAAGAGGTTCGCATCGCCGCGACGATTATCGACTAATAGCAAAGCGCTCAGTACCTCGAACGCGGCTACTCCTAAGCCAAGTAGATCGCGCCACGCGTAGTACTTCCACCTATAAGGCCACAGCGCTTATTAACATAAGGTCTCTTCGTAGAACATTCTGAGAAAATTCGGCCATACACATGGCGTAAATCTCCTCTCATCGGTCGGCTACCAAGCCAACCGAGGGGTTATCATCTAACCTAGCGGGTACAATTCTACTCCACGGTACTACTTCCTGAAGTCTCTTATGTCTGACCCTAAGTAATTCTGATTCGATGTCTTCTTTAAAATACGAGCTTAAAGTCGCGAAGACATTGCGTAAGTATTAATCGGGCTTAAGTCAAAAGACATTGCCAATAACTACGTTCGATTCTATATATAGTATACTTGACTATATATTCAAACAATATGTAATTTCAATTACAATAGAGGACAAGATATTTACCTCAATAAGCCCGTAATTATCAGTAAAAAGTCGATCACAGGCGTCGTTTAGCTCGACTCAGGCGCTCAACCAGCTCAAACTACCGCAGAAGTTCTAACCAACCTACAAACTACTCGACTAACCATGGAGATTTTCCTTAGGGTTTCGTTTAGAGGCTAAAGGGCGTATAATAGTATTTTAGGGCTTTTCGTATAGAGGTACTTTGGAAATACTACAAGGTATTTGGGCTAAAGTATTTGGGTATTATAACAATACTTGAAGAGTATTTCTCTACCAAGGGGGTAGTATTTCGACTAGCATAACTAGGCTAGGGGTTGCTCTCGGCAGGCCACTCGAAGGGGAGGGAGTTGGGCGAGGCAGCTCTGAGGAGGAGTGTTTTGAGTCTAGGAATTTGCTCAGTGTGGATGAAATAACTCATCAACTAAGGGGTATTTATAGGGCACTCGAGGCCAAGATTGAGCCAAGTGGTAGGCAAGTGTAAGGTGAAGATTAAGCCATGTGTTGTGTGGGTCCCACTTGGTCATCCACTCGCAAAATATCTCACAAACATTGACCAAACATTTTAGGCACAAAGATGAAAAAAGCGTGCAAGCCTAGAAGCTTCCACGAGGAAATTTCGTCAACCTTGGACACTAAGGGTGACACGTATACGCCTCGATTGATCCAAAATGTTTAAGTCTCTCGGAAAAATCCGTAAAAATAATAAATGACATGGCGAATTTTCCCTACAAAAGCTGTGGAAGCGTTTGTGGGAAAATGACTCTTTTAGGCACTTGTGCCAAAAATAATTTCGGCCAAGCACTTTATCTCAAGTTCGAATTTTCTCGTGCGTCCATGCGTACGTACTCTGAAAATCACGGGGTATAACATTCTCCTCGCCCGAAACATTCGTCCGAATGTTCCTTCTAAATCTCAAAACAAGCGTGCGCGGTATAGTCTTCACTACTATACTTACGAGAATCGATCACGCCACGTCGGCCACGAAACAAGCTGCGTAAATACTTACATCAAAGTCCCGAGAAACACACTGTAATCATCGTATGCAACACTTCTCAGGGTCTAAAATATACTTCCTTGCGCCTCTTTATAAAAGAAATGATCGCATCTATGCTGCGCCATACGTGCTCGCTTCTCTCTTTACTCGTCGTAGATACCACTTTGTCACTTTGCGAGGCATTAACCTTCTCGGCGACCGACAAATGGTACCACTTTTGTCGACTTTGTCGTGAGCCTTGCTCGGCGACCCGACAAATGATGCGGTGCGTGCGATCCACGAGGATGTCGTATGCTCGAACTCTTTCCACATTTACGATCTTGGTTCCAAAACTCGGGGCTACTATCTCTAACGTGGTCATCACTAAGTGGGAACACTCTGGATGGATCTCGATACTTTCCACGATCATAACAATCGAAAGGCCGCGTCTTGCCTCTAAGTCGGACGGCAAAAGCTAACATATAAGCGACGGCCTATTCTTCACATGAACTCGAAAGGCCCAAAGTAACTCGGGCTAAGTTCCTCTGTATTCCAAACTCGTCACGCTGACGGGGTGGTACTTTCAAGAAGGCCGTCGACACGAACTCTAAGCATCGTCGTAGATTATCCGCGCAACTCATACGGTGCGAACTTCTTACAGACAAGCGCCTTATCCACGGTCTGTGGAACAAGCTGAACCAACTAAGCGAACGCGCCAACATCGAACCAATCGTAGGAAATTTACGCTTCGCCCTGAGGCTTCCATGGCGATATCAGAACAACGAAATGGTAGCTTAAACACTTCCTCACGGAGACAAAAATCCCGCGACTACCTGCGAAATCCGCGCTGGCAGAGGCGAATGCGGTCTGAGACTACTTTGAGTTCTTAACCTGCACAGTAAACTTTTAGAAGGCGAAAAAATAGCCTGACACAGGCTTGACATGCGACATAAGGTGAAGGTAGGCACCGTCTTGACCTGACGCTTTACGATAAAACAATCTTTAGTAAGCGGTCTTTGCTGAAAACGAAGCGGTGACCTCCTCGGTCCGACTCTTTGGTCGAATCGTCCCACGAGTTAAATGTCATTTGGTTAACTAAACTTGGGCCTAACACCCTCGTGACCTACCGCGGCGGGACCACCGTACGACCGCGCGCAGCATGCGCGGGTTGACGCGGCGTGGACTCAGCCCGACCCAGCGCGCGTAATACTAGCTCCCGATCGAACAATCTCGCTAATCACGTTTGAAAACCTGGCGGTCTTCTTAGCTCGACTACCCCTTTCGTTCCACGCTACTAGGGACTATCCCAAGCATAACTCGCGTGCGCTATGCCTTCCATGAGATCAAACATAATACTACACCTTTACACGAGATGGCACTTACCTCTAAGGTCTTTACGTAAACATTCTAAGGCTCGCTTTTCTATCCCCCAAAATCTTACTCGGTTAACCCACCGTGATTCTAAACACAACTAACACGCATTATCGAACAAAGCACTTAAGGTATACTCGCTTATCACACATCTGACCTCAGAGGTTAAAGATATATCTATATCTCTTTTCATCCCTTAGTCGTTCTAATCAAACTGCCCGTGAGCGCAGCTAAGGAAAAATGACGAACTACCCACCAATCACGAAGGCTAAGTCCTCCTGAGGACACTCTGCCGACCATGTGGCCACGGCGGTAGCGAGTGCAACAAGTACCCGACTAAAAGCGACATTCCGGGATGGCGTGCATCGCCCAATGAGCAGGAAGCCACGGAGTTGACGACTCCTACACGCCGAGCGTCACGAAATGCATGGAAGACCCGACTGCGTGGCGGAGGTGCATATCTAATCGATGGTGGCGACTGCGCCTCGAAAGTTACTAAAGGACCTTCTTTGCTCGGCCTCTTACGGTGTCGCCCGTTAACACTGTCGATCTCTGCGTCTCGGCTGCTGCGCGCATAAGCGTACGAGGCCATGCTCGGCCTAGCGAAGAATTACTCTTGCGCGACCTCTTTTAGATAGTCCTCGAGACTCGCGGTACATCGGTATACTCTCTGGTAGCCAAATCTATAGCTAATGCGAGTCGCCTCTTTGCGATCTAAATTCTCTGTTCGATGCGTGGGCGAAGGTTCATATATCATGGCGCGATGAAGCGCTGCTGCCGCCGAACTAAACTCTGCTGGGGCTAGTGGCGTCGCGAACTCCCGAATGAAGCACTACCTAGGTAATGATTGGGCTGTGCCTCGCCACGCCGAACTCTGCTCGCGGCTCGCCTTTGCCTTGCCCTCACAGGCGGGTTGCCTACGCGGAGGCATAGCGATAAGGAAATAATTTAGTCGGAGGTCGACTTACAACCACGGCTCTAAGGCACGATCTCGAGTGAGAAGAATAGAAACCAATCCTAAATATCCTATAGCCTCACGATTATTGGCGTGGTGCGCCTGCGATAATCGAGACTCTCTTGGATCTGATGCGTAGACACTTTCAGGATTAAGCGCTCGATACCACTTTTGTCACGACCCGTTCGGGGCGTGGCCGTGCCTTACCGGGCACCCAGTAGACATCGTCAGTGTCGGCGGAACATAAAGACAATACAAGAAACGATTGTAATAAGGCGGTGAAATAAGAAGCAGGCTAACCAAAAGCGGTTACGCCCGGTATATATATAAATAGCAACTTTTTCAACATGAGCAGTTTAATCCTTTTTACAAACGGCCTGGCGGTACTACGGACCTCTAAGAATGATCGACAACAATGGCGGGGCGGGGCCCGCAAACCACGAATGTAAACACTTACGGCGGCGAGGACTATACGGTGATAAGCCTCGAGAAGCGGAGCTTCCCAAACGCTGGCGTGACCACGAGAGCTAGGATCGGCGGCGGTGTACCTCGACTGCGGCATGAGCGCGGCCGAAGAGTCGATCTGGCAGTGCAAGTATGTGGCCCGAAAATACATCACGTAAATAAAATCATAGCGATCGTATAAAGCGGGAGCATGTATGATAAGCAAACTACGATTCTGACAAAGCGATCGTGTCAAGTTAGGGACTCGCCCTCGAGTCATCACTCGAAGTATAACAATGGGTCTCGGGCCCAGCATCAATCGTGCGTGGAATACCTTCAGCTGCCGTGATCTATGATATAAAAGCACGAGGAACAGCGTGAACACGGTCCGCTGTGTCATAATAAAGCTATGCGGGGTAAATGCGAAGGCATGGCCGAGCTACTAAAAACCCAGTACCAACAAGGTCGTGAAGCTGTATCATAAGATGTCTGAGGCCGTCACATGATCAAAGGCGGCTTTGCGCGATGTCGATGTCTGCGTCTAACCACGGAACTCCGCGACTCGCGTAGGCCAATCTCGTCGGCCCGCGTGAGGTATTCCCGCGTCGGTAGCTACTCCGGCGTCGTCACGAACGCGATCCGCGTAGCCCGCGTGGACGCGTGCCCGTAAGGGCGTCGCTAACACGGAACTCGTAGCTCGCGCAGGCCGGGACTGCGTAGGTATTCTCGAATCATAGGTCCGTCGACGCTGAGTCTACCCGCGTGGACGGCTTAACCCGGAATCATCTCGAGATGAATGCCCGCAATACTATCATAACGGTGATAGTTAATAAGCGCAATCGAGGAACCGCGCGCAAACATCACGAGATACTAACACGCGTAGCGTCAACCGTTTACTTATCAGCGCGATCGAGAAAGTATTACAAGGCTATCACAAACCAATACAATCAGGTGTTCACACAAGGTACCTTCTACTATATGATTAACAAAATCGGGTTTTATCCCCGAAGTACTTCATCATTAACTCTTTAAAAGATCGTTACTTTCTGATGTCACTGATACGTAGTATAAAATAGAGTGACTATCCTTTTAAAGTAAATCAATTACTTCTCTTTGTAAAATCAAGTAGCAACATTCTTTTCCAATGATCAAGTTTGCCTAATTTCCAATGTTCAAGTTTCTCGTTTTAGAAAGGTTTAGTAGTTCATAGTCTTATTCGTTTGAGAATATAATTCTCCTTAAAACTATCGAGAAACATAAGTCTTATATGTGAGTAGGATATTCTTGTTTATAACAATCTTATTCTGACCATGATCTAGTAAATATCATTTTGTCTAATCTTAGCTTCTATGCGGATGGAAGTTTATCTTGGTTTTAATAATACTTAATTAGTCAAAACATTTCCTTTTATTAGCATTGCGGTGGTTTGTCGATACATTCGATTTCCAAAATCGATTAAAACATTCTTAAGCGTTATACCTAACTTCCCGTAAAGCTAGTATAACTCTTAAGTTTTCAAAAACCAAGTATTACTTCTTCTTTCAAAATGATTCAAAAATCTTTTGAAATACTTAAGTTCTTTATTAACACATAACAAGCGATTATAGTTCAAATCGTACCTTTTAAAAACCACGTGTATTTTCTTACCAACGTAAAGTATTATAACCAACTTCCCGTAAAGTCGTTATAACCTTTATATTTTAAATAATCACGTACATTTAGCACGTATGCGTCTGCCGTACTACATAGTTCACGTATCATGCTAGAAGAGATAGGAAGAGGTTCGCGTACCTCGCGGCGATTATCGACTAATAGCAAGCGCTCAGTACCTCGAACGCGGCTACTCCTAAGCCAAGTAGATCGCGCCACGCGTAGTACTTCCACCTATAAGGCCACTGGCGACTTATTAACATAAGGTCTCTTCGTAGAACATTCTACGAAAATTAGCGACTCCCCACATGGCGTAAATCTCTCTCTATCGGTAGGCTACGAAGCCAACCAGGGGTTATCATCTAACCCTAGCGGTACAATTCTACTCACGGTACTACTTTACAAGTCTCTTATGTCTGACCCTAAGTAATTCTGATTCGGTAATCTTCTTTAAAATACGAGCTTAAGTCGCGAGACATTCTGTAAGTATTAATCGAGCTTAAGTCAAAGACATTGCCAATAACTACGTTCGATTCTATATATAGTATACTTGACTATATATTCAAACAATATGTAATTTCAATTACAATAGAGGACAAGATATTTACCTCAATAAGCCCGTAATTATCAGTAAAAAGTCGATCTGGGCAATCGTTTAGCTCGACTCAGCGCTCGACCCGCTCCAAACTACCGCCAGAAGTTCTAACCAACACAAACTACTCGACTAACCATGGAGATTTTCCTTAGGGTTTCGTTTAGAGGCTAAAGGGGCGTATAATAGTATTTTAGGGCTTTTAGTATAGAGGTACTTTGGAAATACTACAAGGTATTTGGGCTAAAGTATTTGGGTATTATAACAATACTTGAAGAGTATTTCTCTACCAAGGGGGTAGTATTTCGACTAGCATAACTAGGCTAGGGGTTGCTCTCGGCCAAAGGCCACTCGAAGGGGAGGGAGTTGGGCGAGACAAGCTGAGGAGGAGTGTTTTGAGTCTAGGAATTTGCTCAGTGTGGATGAAATAACTCATCAACTAAGGGGTATTTATAGGGCACTCGAAGGCCAAGATTGAGCCAAGTGGTAGGCAAGTGTAAGGTGAAGATTAAGCCATGTGTTGTGTGGGTCCCACTTGGTCATCCACTCACAAAATATCTACAAACATTGACCAAACATTTTAGGCACAAAGATGAAAAAAAGCGTGCAAGCTAGAAGCTTCCACGAGAAATTTCGTCAACCTTGGACACCTAAGGGTGACACGTATAAGCCCTCGATTGGTCCAAAATGTTTCGTCTCTCGGAAAAATCCGTAAAAATAATAAATGACATAGCCGGAATTTTCCCTACAAAAGTTGTGGAAACGTTTCGCCGGAAAATGACTCTTTTCGGCACTTGTGCACAAAAATAATTTCGGCCAAGCACTTTATCTCAAGTTCGAATTTTCTACGTACGTCCATACGTACATACTCTGAAAATACGGGGTATAACAATTTTGGGGATATGCGTCCCCATACTTGACATAACTGTTTACTTATCGCAAAATGGTTTTATAAAATGATGAAATGTGATTTCATTACAGTATTTTCAGTTTCACATACTTGGTACTGTTATGCGACCTCCTTGAAGTGCGTTCATCTGCGGTAGAGGTACACCGATTGTTGATCCTCGCTCGTAGGATCGCGATTCAGCGTTAGGAAGCTCCGTTTCTCGGAGGCTTATCTTTTGGTATAGTCCCTGTCATTGTAGATACTTGTACATTCGGGGTATGGCGAACCACTGTCGTCATAGTTGTTGTTATATTCTTAGAAGTGCAGTAATCTTGTTGTGGGCGGGGTTGTAAAGGATTTTAAGCTGTTGGTTATATGTATATACTTGAAGGTAGCCGTTTTGGTTGCTTTGTTTTCTTATGTTGTCTCTTGTTTCTGTTTAAATTTTATTTTATTGATTTTCTCTGATGTTGTTATCACTAGGGTGCAGGGTAAGACACGATCGCGGGCGAGATCGGTCGTGACAAAAGTGGTATCGAGCGATTAATCCTCGGAAAGTGTCTCTGAACCGTATCTAGTAAGTCTTGATTATCGGCGTGTTGTGCACCACTTTATGTCGAGAGGCTATGTGATATCTAGGATTGGTTTCTATTTCTTCTCACTCTGAGATCGTGCCTTAGAGTTGTGTTGTAAGTTGGATTCCTTCTGACGTATTCTTTTTACGATCATGCCTGTCGCCCGACAAGCGAGGGGCCCAGAAGGGCAAAGCGATGGGGAGGCTGCGAGTAGAGCCGAGAGGTTACGAGCCGCAGGCCCAATCATCACTTTGGTGGTGCCGTTCGGGGAGTTACGTAGCGTCGCCCGGCCCGTGAGTTTATACGGCGGCGGCGATTCCTCTGCGGCCATGATACTGGACACGATGGTAACGGATCGTAGGTCTATCTTAGATAAACATCTCGCGCCACCTGGCTGGTCGAACAAGTCGCCGATCTAGGAAGGGTATACATTCTTAATAGTCACCTTGTTGGTGCTGTAATCAACACCACATCTGTGCGTCCCGTCCTTTCTTCACGAACAATACCGGCGCTCCCGGGGAGAAACACTAGGCCTAATGAAGCCTTTCTCCGACCGTCGCTCGGTGGTCCTTGATTCTCTCGGCTCGGCGGTGTCGTTCGGTATGGCCGGAATGGATATAGGTCGAGTATCGAGCGAATATCAATGCAAAACTCTATGTCCCTCTCCGGGAGAATACGGGAAGTCGTGCAGGAACACGTCGGAAACTCTCGACTATCGGGCCAGTAGAGTGCAGTGTCGCCGCCTCCGTATCAAATACCGGGACGAGATGGTAGATACACCCCTTCTGAACCATCTTCACGGCCTTGGTAGGAAATAAACTTACCGCCGGCGACAAAGTGTTCCTCCCGCTCGATAACCGGCTCCCGGAAGCTGAGCCGTGCGATCGTTTCCCTCGATCTACATTGGCGTAACAAGAAGCTAGCCAATCCGTACCCGTGATCACGTCAAAATCGGTCATATCGATTCTATCAAGTCGGCTGAGTGCGGCATTGCATATAGTCCTTTGGGCAAGCTCTATATACCTTTCGGCTACTACAAGATCCCCAGCGTAGCTGCCTCAAAAGGGTCTATGGACCGGGCTCTATCCCTATCCTACTAGAAATAAGGGGATATATAGGACAAGGTAGAACACGGATCTATCAAGGCATATCGTCGCATGACACGGCCCGATAAAGTACGTGATGACATCCGTGGCGCCTCACGGTCTGGCGGTGGACATGGCATAAATGCGATTCGAGGACCGGCTGGAACTAACACCCACTGCCACGACCTGCGGCCCATGAGAACCACGCCCTCGGGCGAGTAAGCTGGGAGATGAAGATCCGGCAAAAGACCCTGTAGGCTGAACTCTACTATCTGCGCCGTCCTTAGTCGGACAGTCTCTCGCAAAGTGATCCTGCTAGCCACAAGTGAAACAAACTCCATGATGGTACCACATTTCGAAATGGGATCTCCATGTCGAACACTGAGAGGAAGGTGGTCTCGATTGGTTAGCACCTTTGCTACTGGAAGTCTGAAGTCACAGGGCCTGACACGCCGAATACCTGTCGGTCCACGAAGATGGTGTGGGAGTGCTCGAGTGGGTGGGGTGCAAATCTACTCATTTCTTTGAGGTCGTCCACCTTGAGGACTACGAAAGGACCTGTCGTCTGGCCTTACTGGCGATATCTGTCACCGTCGGCCTCTGCGCTCGCTCGCATCCAAGTACATGAGCTGCGTGCGGGCAATGTCCATGCCGGTGAAGAGCTACACTGAGCAAGACTCGCCAAGTAGTCGTCAAGACTGTGGCGTAACGGTGCACTCGGTCCTCCATATCTTCTACGGTCGAGGACATCACAAGGCAACCAGTCGAACTACATTGTACTCCCGAGTGCGCCCTCTGCGCCTTAGCATCAAAAATCGTCATTTCGTGCCCTCGCCGTCTGCGGAGGCAAGAAGTGAGCAGAAATGCCTCGAGAACTTCGTCCCCAACGGTGGATGTGCCTTCTCCCCGGGGCGGCTCGAGAATCAAGCGAGTCATTGCGGTATCGCGCGCGGCCGATGTGAACCTAAGACCAGCGACTCGGTCTCAGGCGCCTTGATCACTCTCGTGATCCGTAATGGCGTCGATGAACTCCTGTGGATCATCCTCGAGCCTCGACCCGTAAAACTCTGGCGGTCCGCCGTCGAGAAAGTCCGAAGTCTCGAGCCGTCGACCTCGGTGAACCACGGGTACTCTGGGGTGGGCTGCTGCGTCGGCCTATCCTCGTGCCTCGCCTGACTGCGGCGATAAGCGGGCCATCTCCTTGTAACCCGTGTCCTCGGCTCCGGTGTGGGTGGAGAGCTCGATCTGCGTGGCCTTAGCGACCTGCTGCGACCCTAAACTCTCTTTGGGGCCGGCGACAGTGGAACTCGCCGTCGGAGTATCACCTCGGGTAAGGGTTGGGCACGAGCCTCGTGACTCTCTGTGTACTACTAGCGACTCCGCCATTTGCCTTGCCATACAGGCGGGTTGCCTTACGAGGAGGCATAGCGGTAGAAAGAGAAATTGCGTCGGAAGGGTATAACTATAACAGCTCTGAGGCACGATCTCGAAGTGAGAAGAATGAAACCAATCTAAATGTCCTGCGACCTCACGATTATAGATGTGGTGCCTGACACTGCGATAATCAAGACTCTACTAGACACGATGCAGCGACACTTTCAGAGATTAACAGCTCACGATACCACTTTTGTCACGACCGTTCGGGCGTGGTGGTGCCTACCGGACACCAGTAGCTAAACATCGAGTAACCGCGGAACATAACGAGACATGAAATAATAAAAGTAAGAATAGTCTATCGAGGAAAAGTTGCCTTTTGGCATATATATATATCATTATCAATAGTGAGCGATTCTGATCCCAAAATCGGCGGAATTTCTACGGACCTCTGAAATGTAAACACTCTGACGGACGGGGCCGTCGTACCCTGAATGTACAAAACATCTACAACACGGGGAAAACCGTACGAAAGTGAGCCTCGGAAAAATGGAGCTCACGACACGAGTAAAGATCTAAGGCGAGGATCCGCTACTGCGGCATGAGCGCAGCCCGAAGGAGAGTCGATTACAACGGTACCAAGTATGTGAAGCGTAAATGCAGATATATACACATATATAAAACCATAACATTTTTAAAACCAATTCCACAGTATGTATGAAAACAATGAGTTAAGCTGCACGTAGTGCCGTATCACAACAAGAGCAATAATAGGTATCTGTGCGAGGTCTTTTCTAGGCGCGGATGATCGAATCAAGGCCAATCGCCCATAGTATCATTATGCGTACCTAATCTTGGACTCCGCGATCGCGTGGCCACCTGAGGCGCGTGAGGTATTTCGCATCGGTAGCTCTTTCGCCGGCATCGTCTGGAATCTCGTAGTCGCGTAGCCCATGGGCCGCGTGAGGTATTCCTCGCACTAACCTAGAACTCCGTAGCTCGCATAGGTCCCTGGACCGCGTGAGGCATTCCTCGCGTCGGGCGACAACCCGGTATAACATGTCGAGAGGTGGGTGGTACAATCTAACATAACGACTTATCGTTAAACAACATAAGAACAATAAGAATAACCTCTTTATACAATCATCACAAGAATCGAGCACAACGACTAACCATTGAACAATCTGATCATAACAAGAATAACCTCGCTACGTGGCGTCGTAAGATACTAACACCGAGGCATCATTACATGTCTATCAAACCAACTTACCATACCTTCAGACAACATTTCAAGCATTTGATAAACAAATAATAAAAACCGTTTTCTTATCCTTCTTAAGTCGTTATACCTAACTTCCCATAAAGCTAGTATAACCCTTAAGCTTTTTGGAGAAAACTCAGTATTACTTTTCGTCCGAAAATCATTCATAACTCTTTTTGAAATACTCAAGATTCTTATTATTTAGAACTCCAGTCCAAAGATATCAAAGTAAAACCAAGTTCAGTTTAACACACGTACGTCTACTGTACTATATATATATTTGGAAAATATCATGCTCAAAGGGATAGGAAGAATCACATACCTCCTCGGCTAAACCCATTTGCCAAGTCGGATATGTTGCGTGCAAAGTGTCAACCTATAATAGTCAAAACACGACTATTAACCTCTAGTTTTTCGTGGAATTCTTCTAAGTGAGACTTCTCTTAGCCTACAGAAAATTGGGCAGCACTTCCCCCGTTTTTACTCAATTCTCCATTTTTAACAAAGCCCGATAACATTAACTGACGTTCCATAAATAAGACGCATTACTTTCGATCGATGAGGAAGGGGATAACATGCCCCAAGCGGGCGTGATTAACAATCTCTCGCCGTAAATATAATAAGTAAAGAAGGGGATTACCGCCCAATGCGATAGCGCGGTTTACTATCTGCCTTCAAAATAACAATAAGTAAAAAGAAGGATTACGCGCCCAAGCGGTAAGCGGTTTACTATCTCGCCTTCAAAATAACAATAAGTAAAAGAAGGGGATTCTGGCGCTGACAGTAGCGGTTTACTATCTACGCCTTCAAAATAACAATAAGTAAAAGAAGTCGAAGGTAACAAGTCCATAAAATACTTCCAATATATGTATAATATCATATATACATAACAATCAAATTCCTGAAAGAGTCTAAGGCGCATTACCTTAATACTAGCCCAATGATATCCAAGATTTTAAAGTCGTTTCAAAGCAAGTCTTAGCTCCAAACCTTTGTGTTTTAGCTCCAATTTCTTGTGTTCCAACTCACCATAGTTTACCCTTAGAAGTTCCAACCAACTTCTATTCAAGAATTTTGACTCAAAAAGGTAAAGAACACTTAGTCTTCAAAACTGTCCAGTTTCGGTTTTGGTGGTGTTTTAGAGGCTATAGGTGTGAAAATCTCATCTAACTCTTGGTTGGTGATCTTCCTAACATACTAAGGAAGAACACTTATAAGTTTAAGAGTTTTGGACAACTTTAGGTAGGGAGGGCTGTTTTAGACGAGATCAACTAGGGATGAAGGGAGAGGAAAATATTTTTCAAGACTTGTAATGTTTAAGTGTGGATGATTTCATCTACTTAGGGGTTTATATAGCACAACCAAGGAGGATTAACACAAGTGTAGGGTAGAGATGAAGTGTGTAAGAGCCTTCCCACACTTGTCTTACAAAAGATAGGCAAGTCTTGACTAAGCAAGACTTGCCCAAATCCTTCCATTTTGCCGTCCAAGCCATGCCAACTTGGCAAGACTTGTTGGCCACTTGTCTTGCCAAGTTGTCCACCCATTTTCGTCCACTTGGACCAATCCATGGGTGACACATGTCGCCCTCCTATTGGTCCAAAATATTTTATCTTTCGAAAGAATTCCATAGTCGTAAAAATATCGAAAACGTAAATTTTCTTCACAAGGTTCGAAATAACTTTCGTCGGTAATCAATTCTATCATTCTTACCCTAATTAGGGCATATACATTCGTACGTACGTCCTCACATACGTACTCCGGAACCACGGGGCATAACACATATCTCGTGAGACGGTAGGCTAGGGTACGCTAGCTTAAGATAATTGCCTCGGCCAGTTGCGTGGCTAGCTTTTGGACTGGTGGTTGGCTTCCGTACCTTGCCCGTGAAGGGATATAACTAGCTTTTGGACTGGTAGTTGGCTATTCTACTAGGCGTCGGTTTGATAGCCTTGAGCGAGGATCTAGTGTTGAGTTCACATATGGGTGTTGTTTTACATCATGTATTGCCGGATGAGAATGGGTTCCACGGGCATGATTGATATTATGGCGTGAGACCCAGTTATGTGTGAGTGATCATTTTGGGGATATCGTCCACTTACTTGGCATATCTTGTTTACTTATCGCAAAATGGTTTTATAAAATGATGAAATGTGATTTCATTCTGATATTTTCGATTTCACATACTTGGTACTGTTATGCGACCTCGCCCGAAGTGCGTTCATCTGCGCGGTAGAGTACACCGATTGTTGATCCTCGCTCATAGGATCGCGATTCGGTGTTAGGAAGCTCGTTTCTCGGAGGCTTATCTTTTGGTATAGTCCTGTCATTGTAGATACTTGTACATTCGGGGTATGGCGGAACCACTGTCCGTCATAGTTGTTATATTCTTAAGTGCATGTAATGCTTGTTGTAGGCGGGGTTGTAAAGGATTTTAACTATTCGGTTATATGTATATACTTGAAGGTAACCGTTTTGGTTGCTTTGTTTTCTTATGTTGTCTCTTGTTTCTGTTTAAATTTTATTTCCGCTGATTTTCTACGATGTTGTTATCACTAGGGTGCGGGGTAAGGCACGATGCGGGCGAGATCGGTCGTGACATCTGAGTCATCATTTCCATTTATCTTATAACAGCATTTATATCCTTAAGACACGTCGCCGACCATTTCTAATGTCGTTCTCAGTTAATGACACGATACCTTTTCCACGGTTAATTAAAATTGTAACTTATTGCATAGAAAGTGAGGACTTTACGATCCATATACATTGCCTAATAACATGGGTACCGTAACCATGTCGTAAAACTATCCTTTTCGTAGGGGAGAAACTTATCTCCATATCAAAATCTTAATCATCAAGCGCCACTTATCATCGTATAGATTTTAAAACCTACCAGCGATGTCTTACATTTTCCACGAGTGCACTCGTACTTGTTTTATTCTTGCCTTGCGTGTTTTCGACATTATCAGGAAGGTCGTGGCCACGCCACGCGCGAACCCACTCCAGTACCTCGAGGGCACTTAACATAAAATCCTTCAAATTCAAGTATTACTTACTTTCTGCATCAATTTACCTCAAAGAACAAGTCACACAAACTTATTAATATCAATGATGTCAAAGAATGAAGGATAATTCATTGGTTACCACCACTTCCCTTCCTTTCCACTCGATAACCGGTTTACCGGAAAACTGGAATCGAACCAAACTCTCTCTGCAGTCAACGTTGGCATAACAAGAGGCCAACTAGCGTGCCATGTGACCTCAAAGTGCGTCATAGCGACTTTACTAGGTGCGCTGGTCCGACATTAATGTATCGTCAGGAAATTATTATATACCTTTCGGCTACCACCCGTCAATCACGGGTGTAGTCACGCGAAAGGTTCTCATGGATTGGACTACATTCTTTTACGCTTGGTTGCTCTCTTTCTTACGGTCGTACTCTTTCCGTACTTCGAACTTATTCTAGCTTACGTCATAACCTCATGCGATTCGGCCTCGATATTTGGAGTTACAATATCGAACAAAATAAAGCCATTTCGACTCTCGCGACACGGTTCGGTGGGCGTGTCCGCGAATCAGTAAAACAATTTACTAGACTTGGGCCTTGCACGCCCGTGACCACTGTCGCGTGGCGAAACTACTACCAATTGATCGCTCCAATTCAAACTATAGGGCGACCGCGATAGGTCCTCAGCCCGACCATGTCGTACTTAACACTTACCGCGAGTGCGAATTAAATCTTATTTCGAAGGCCTTATATACCTAAGGTCTCGGCGGTTATTAATATCCACTAGGCTCGCGATTTCCATGCTCCGGGCCTACCTTATCCTTCCCGCATCACGGGTAAGATAGCTTCATAAGCTCAAATCGTGTTGTCTTGATCCACAGCAACCATTACTTACTCATGCGGATCTCATCATGCCATTCTCTTAGCATACTCTGTCATCGACCGGACCGGGCGCGGCGGTGCCTACACAGGCACCCTTCTATTCATAAAACATAATAAAATGCGGAAGATAAATAACACTCTATATATTTTTTTTAAACTAAGACCAAGCGATAAAGTGCCATGCATAAAAATTATACGAAAGTCTGCCTTTGTTTAACAATGTAAAAACAACTCTGGCAGTCCGGCCAGCGGATGAATACGGACCTCTAAGATTTGGACAAATACTATGGCCAGGACAAGTCCCGCGTACCCACGAATATACATAACCATGGCGACAAGCTCGGAACATTGGAGCCGTCTCAAAATCTTTGAACCGGGATCTAAGCTCGTGGATCCTCAGCTGTACCTAAACTGCGGACATGAGCATCCCCGAAGAGATTCGATTACAACGGTACCAAATATGGAGCGAAAATAAAAATCTGATAAGCAGATCATAAGCGTACAAAAGAATGGCAGGGCAAGTATAAAAAGTACATGCGGATCTGCTGGTATCATTACCACTCGTGAACTTAATTGCACATCATTATCTTTTCCATTTCATTAAGAGTTATAGCGAATCTTACGTACATACTTAGGAGAAATCATTAAGTTCATTACCATATAACTTACTTATCTTTCATAACATAATCCGCCGCTACGGAGGGGCGTATCTACCTGACCAATGCGGGGCGCGATCAATCACACAAATATCAAAGCATTCCGTGGAATCCCCCAATCTTAAAGCGGTCATAAGTGTAAAATATAACCATGTGTGGCATGTGGCATCCCCACCTCATCATATCGTACATACACAATACATATATATATCTCTGCGTGGAATCATCCTTTGAAACGGTAGTAGGTGTAACATATATCCATGTGGCGCCCGTTGCATCTACCTCATTATTAAGCGTACACATACATACAACATATATATATATATATATATATATATATATATATATATATATATATATATATATATATATATAACGTGGCGCGTGACCGGAATCCTCGTCGTATAAGCATGACCATAACGTGCCCGGAATCCCTCATCGTAGCGCGGTCTTCATGGGAGCTAGCCCGTGGAGTAATAATATAACATGCCGGAATCCCTCATCATGGGTACATGTCTTCGTGGGAGCTAGCACGTGGAGTAATAGTCGTCATAGCATGGTCGCGTGCCGAAATCCTAAATCGTATAAGCGTAGCCATGGGTAATAAAACAAATCAGGAATCTAACGCCTCACAGTCACGTGCCGGAATCCACGTCGTATAAGCGTGTCGGATCAATCATAATGGAAGCATACGGTGGAATCCCATCACGTCGATGCGTCGAGTAAACTTCTAACAAGGCAGTGACCCTCAGTGAGAGTCACGACAGCGTAAACATATAATACTTGCACTCAAGCTATCACAACAAACATAGGCAAGTTCATTAAACCTTTAGACTTCCGTTTTATAAACTCATGACACTTTCGTTTCACACGTAAAAATTGGAATTTAACCCAAGTACTACGTGCTTACATTCTTTTCAAAAGACTCATTTTCATATAAAACCCCAAGATACTAACACGTAGTATCGAGGCTTGTTACATTTACCTAAGTCATTACACTTTTAGAAATACATTTTTGGCTTAAATCAAGTGACTTCTTTCCTTAAAACTTAAGCAATTGATGCTTTTAAATCCATTTGCCTTTCTTTATTTCAAAACATCTTATCATTACTTAGAGTAAACCACTTTTAACTTTCCATAAAGCTATTATAACCCACTTCCCGTAAAGTCGTTATACTAACTTTATACTTTAAACAAATACATTCTTTTTATAACGAGACTTATACTTTGAAAACCAAGTATCGTATACTTTCAAAATACTTCAAATCTCTTATCTTTTAGAATCAAGTTTAAGTAGTTCATAGTCTTAATACTTATGCGTAAACTCTTTAAATTAAGCAACATATGCCTTATATGTGTGAATTGGTTATACTTGTTTATCTTGATCTCATTAAGCGACCATGATCTAGAAAATGTAATACAATTTTGTCTTATCTTAGCTTCTATGCGGATGGAGAATTCTACTTGTTTTAATATAATTTATCGTCATTACATTTTCCTTTATTAGCTGCGATGGCTTGTTCGATACTTATTCTCATTCGTGCAGTAAATTAGCCAAGTCAACTTGGCTCCGAATACCTCTAACGACTCTTTTAGCGTCACGTAAGACTTGGTAAGAACTTGGGATAACAGAGATAACGCTTTCGTAGAGTAAATCAACATACGTACCTCTTAACTTTTAAGTAGAAGGAATCATTAAATAATACCACGTGTATATTCCATACATAGAATCATGTCAAAAGAAGGAAGAGGTTCGCATTACCTGCGTGGCGATTATCGACAAATAACAAAATGCTCCAAAGCACTTCAACCTTGATAGCTATTCCATCCTTGAGTAGAATCGCTATACTTAGTACTTGACTATAATGGCCATGTCGTCCATTAACCTCTAGCATTGAACGTAGAATATTCTAAGTGCAAAGTCACTAAATTCTACGGAAAATCGGACAGCACTTCCTTTGTTTCTACATACTTTGCCACCTTTTTCAAGGCCGAATTCAATAACCAAACACGCCACATTTAAGGCCCATCAATTCAGCTAACCAAAAGGGATTACACGCCTTAACAAGACGTGTAAAATTCCGCCCCACAAATTAATACGAAACTAGTTCCATATTTAAAGCCATTCTCGGCTAACATATACAACAACACAAAGTCCTTTCCCAATTATCTCAAAATAAAACATAAGACCTTGGCGAGAATTCATTAACTGTTCCATACCTACCCGGTATCTAGTTAGTCCTTACCAACTCTTGGTAATCTAAAACCATTCTAGGCAACCCATAAATGACCTGCATCGTAACTCCGTATGGTTGTATGTCACGATACCAACTATCTGCAATCATTACCAACACGGATCGCGATCCGCATAGTCGCTACGGGTCGCTGCCTTTCTCATGCTGCGATCAACGTAACTCGTTAGGGAGGCGACCACAACAACCGCGGCTTCATGCGATCTCACGGTGAGAAGAATGGAGACCCGATCCTAAATGTCTGCGACCTCACGATTATAGATGTAGTGCGCGCGATAATCAAGACTACTAGACACGGTCTGTGAGCACTTTCAGAGACTAAGCGCTCGATACCACTTTTGTCCGCGACCCGACCACGGGCGCGGCGGTGCCTACACAGGCACCGCCATTCATCTGACATAATAAAGCTGCGGAAGATAAATAACACTCTATATTTTTTTAAAACTAAGGCCAAGCGATAAAGTGCCATAACATAAATATTACGAAAAGTCTGATGTTTAACAATGTAAAAACAACTCTGCTTGATCCAACCACGGATGAATACATACCTCTAAGATTTGGACAAATACTATGGCGACAAGGCCGCGTACCCTGAATATACATAACCATGGCGACAAGCTCGAAACATTGGAGCCGTCTCAAAATCTTGAACGGGATCCTAACCTCGCGGATCCACAGCGTAATACCTAAACTGCGGACATGAGCGGCCGAAAGTCGATTACAACGTATGTACCGAATATGGAGCGGAAATAAAATGCGATAAGCGATCATAGCGTACAAAAGAATGGCGAGGCAAGTATAAAAAGTACATACGGATCGCATGCGTGTCATTACCGCTCGTGAACTTGATTGCATCATTATCTTTTCCATTCCATTAAGAGTTATAGCGAATCTTACGTCGTACTTAGGAGAAATCATTAAGTTCATTACCATATAACACTTATCTTTCATAACATAATCCGACCGCTACGGAGGGCGTATACTACGACCCATGCGGGGCGCGATCGAAATCACGCGAATATCAAAGCGTGCGTGGAATCCCCGTCACATCGCCGGTCATAAGTGTAAATATAACCATGTGATGCGCGTGGCATCCCACCTCCATTTGTCGGCGTACATACGCAATACATATATATATCTCACGCGTGGAATCCATCACTGCTAAACGGCCGTATGTGTAACATATATACATGTGCCGCGCGTGTCATCCTACCTCATTGTCGGCGTGCATATACAACATATATATATAACGTGGCGCGTGCCGGAATCCTCGTCGTATAAGCGTGTCCGTAATGTGCCCGGAATCCTCATCGTGGCGCGGTCTTCGTGGGAGCTAGCCCGTGGCGTAATAATATAACATGACCGGAATCCACATCGTGAGTACAAGTCTTCGTGGGAGCTAGCCCGTGGGTAATAGCCGTCACATAGCATGGTCGCGTGCCGGAATCCTAAATCGTATATAAGCGTGGCCATGGGTAATAAAACAAATTCGGGAATCTAACCCGCCTCGCAGTCACGTGCCGGAATCACGTCGTATAAGCGTGTCGGATCGATCATAATGGAAGCATACGTGGAATCGCGTCAGCGTCGATGCGTCGAGTAAACTTACAACAAGGCAGTAGGACCTCATTGAAGTCACGACAAGCGTAAACATATAATACTTGCACTCAAGCTATCACGAGCAAACATAGGAAAGTTCGTTAAACCTTTAGACTTCCATTTTTATAAACTCATGGCACTTCGTTTCTGCGTAAAAATTAGAATTTAACCCGAAGTACTACGTGCTTACATTCTTTTAAAGACTCGTTTTCATATAAAACCCCAAGATACTAACACAGTAGTATCGAAGCTTGTTACATTTTACCTAAGTCATTACACTTTTAGAAATACATTTTTAAACCAAATCAAGTGACTTCTTTCCTTAAAACTTAAGCGATTGATGCTTTTAAATCCATTCTTTTTATGAACCGTTATACTAACTTTATACTTTAGGCAAATACATTCTTTTATAACCGAGAGACTTATACTTTGAAAACCAAGTATCGTATACTTTCAAAATACTTCAAATCTCTTATCTTTTAGAATCGAGTTTAAGTAGTTCATAGTCTTAACACTTATGCGTAAACTCTTTAAATTAAGCAACATATGCCTTATATGTGTGAATTGGTTATACTTGTTTATCTTGATCTTATTAAGCGACCATGATCTAGAAAATGTAATACAATTTTGTCTTATCTTAGCTTATGCGGATGGAGAATTCTACTTGTTTTAATATAATTTATCGTCATTACATTTTCCTTTATTAGCAGCTGATGGCATTCGATACTTATTCTCATTAGTGTTGTAAATTAGCCAAGTCAACGGCTCCAAATACCTCTAACGGCGCTTACCAGCGTCCCCATAAGACTTGGTAAGAACTTAGGATAACTTAGACATAACGCTTCGTGAGTAAATCAACATACGTACCTCTTAACCTAAGAGTAGAAGGAATCATGAAATAATACCACGTGTATATTCCATACATAGAATCATGTCAAAATAAGGAAGAGGTTCACATACCTCGCGGCGATTATCGACAAATAGCAAAATGCTCCAAAGTACTTCAACCTTGATAGCTATTCCATCCTTGAGTAGAATCGATATACTTAATCTTGACGTTTAATGGCCATATCGTCCGTTAACCTCTAACTTTGAGCGTAGAATATTCTAAGTGTAAAGTCACTAAATTCTACGGAAAATCGAATGACACTTCCTTTGTTTCTACATACTTTGCCACTTTTTCAAGGCGAATTCAATAACCAAACACGCGCATTTAAGGCCCAACAATTCAGCTAACCAAAGGGGATTACACGCCTTAACGGGGCGTGTAAAATTCCGCCCACAAAGTGTCTGAAACTAGTTCCATATTTAAAGCCATTCTCGGCTAAACATATCTGACAACACAAAGTTCTTTTCGATTCTTTTAATCAAATTCTTAGGTCTAACGTGTTATATAGTCATAAACAATTTCAACAACTATAATTCCTTTTTATATAACGTGTGACTTAAACTAATAATCAACTTGAATTGTAATCTTAAGGGTTAAACATGCTAGTTTTGGATTAGGGTTCAATAGCGATACAACATCAAACTTCATACTAAATACCTGTGCTTGCTAACGTCCATAACTGACAATAAGTAATCTTAATTACTAAAACGATAAGAATTGTTACCTTTATAAGCCCTTATTATTTCCAAGATTCAAAGTCGCTCCTTAGCAATTCTTAGCTCCTTTACTTATGTTCCAATCCGCTCCAAGTACTCCTTAGAAGATCATGAAGAACTTCTCTTCAAGTTCCATCTTCAAAGTTGAAGAACATCTTAGGTTTTTGCCTTGCGACTAACGTAAAAACGTCGTTTTTCCGAAATATTTCTATTGATATATCCTTACAATACCCTTAGGGACCTTGGGTTAAAGTCTTGTGAATATTGGACAACAATTGAATTTTTTTTTGTGTGGGAAAGCTCACAAAGACGAGAGCTTCTAAGCCTCACTCAAGTTTCTCTAAAAATTTCTAAGTGTTGGAAGACTTGTCTTGCTACTAGTGTGCTTATATAACACATTGGAGGGTCTAGAATATAACACATGTTAGATTTGGATGGAAGAGATCAAGCCAAGTGGCCCTTGGACTTAGTCAACAATATCAAGCTCTTTAATTAGCAAGACTTGGTCTTCTATCATGGTCAATGACCATACTACCCTTGCATAATTTCGTCCAAGACCATGTGGGGGAGGGGTGCCACGTGTCGCCCTCCCATTCGTCCATAAAATTTCGTAACCCTCGTGGGTCCCACAAAACGTAAAATTTCTCGGGTGGGCCCCACGTGACCAACTCCATAAAAACAAATTTCCATAATGATAATACATTCCATAATCCTCAATTAATGCATTTTGAGAACCCAATTCTCCTCAACGAACATTTTTCGTTTCCGACGTTCGGAAGATTTTTCGTCGGAAAAACAATTCTTCCTTTCGTACTAATTTCAAGTCTTGTGTTCCTTACGTACATTCTCTTAAACATGTCCTGGACTTACGGGGTGTAACAACTACGTAGATTAATATATTACATAGTCTTCCATAAGTCCATGTCAACTCTTAGGGTTCGTTTCGTTCTCGAATGACTCGTACGTCTCCCGATTTCTCAAATTAGTACGCAAGACTTTGATGAGAATTCATTAAAGCATTTTATACCCTTAGGTATCTATTTAGTCTTTACCAATTCTTGGTAATCTAAAATCATTCTAAATGACAGCGTCGACCGCTTATCATAAATCCGTATAGTTATATGTCATAATACCAACTATCTGATAATTATTACCGACACGGATCACGATCCATAATTCTTCAGGTCATTTCTTGCCTTTCTCATACTGCAATCAACATAACTCATTAGGGAGAGCGACACTAACAACCACGGCTGTCATCGCGATCTCGAGTGAGAAGAATGAAACCAATCCTAAATGTCCTGCGACCTCACGATTATAGATGTAGTGCGCGACACAGATAATCGAGACTCTACTGAACAGATGCGTAGACACTTTCAGAGGACTAAGCGCTCGATACCACTTTTGTCACGACTGACCCGGGCGCGGCGGTGCCCTACAGGCAACCCTTACGGTATACATCGAGAGAATAGCGTGAGCGAACATAAAATACTTAGACAAACAAATAGCAGCGAATTTGGCCAGATAAGGCCACCAGTGAAATATCGTAACGAAAAATAAAGCGATTTACATATTTGTTCTTACAACCCAATCCACAAGATATGACTACAGACTTCTAAGAATTTTTACATAATAACTGTGACGGGACAGGGCCCCGCCATACCCCTGAATGTACGATGACCGACAATACCAGGGATGTGAATCAAAGATAAGCCTCCGGAGTAATGAAGCTTGTCAACCACTGAACAGTGATCCTAAGAGTGAGGATCAGCAACCTGTATAACTCTACCTGCGGCATGAGCGCGGCCGAAGGAGAGTCGATACAGTACCAAGTATGTGGCCCGAAATCTTGTAATGAAATCATAATAGTTTAAAATAAAGTGAGGACATATATGATAACCACGTTAACGATGACCATGCCTTACTAACAATGAGTGGACAGAATAAACTTTGTCGGTTTAAAGCAGAAGCTCATGATTTGTCACGACCGACCGGGGCGCGGCCCAGTGCCCTACTGGGCACCACTGTCGATACGTCGAGAGAATAGCGGCGGAACATACATAACACATAAACACTGTAAATAGTAAACATCAGCGGCCAGTAAATGAGGCCGCCAGTAGGATATACTTAATAAAAAATGTAAGCAGTCTGACTTGTTTTTCTGACCCAAACCACAAATGTGACTACAGATCTCTAGGAATAACAAGCTGGTGGGACGGGGCCATACTACCCTGAATGTACAAAGTCTACAACCTCGGGAATCGTGCAAAGACAAAGCCTCAGGAGAAATGGAGCTTCCCGAGGAATTGAGCAGTGATCACAGAGTGTGGATCGGCAAACTCACGTACGACTGCGGCGTGAGCGGCCGAAGGAGGTTAGTACAACGGTACCAAGTATGTGGCGAAAATCGGTAATGAAATCATAATAGTCTATATAAAGCGGGAGGCGGTATGATAGCCAAACTACGATTACCTGACATATAAGCGACCATCGAGTCGGGGACTCGCGCCTCTAAGTCGTCACTCAAATATAACCATGGGTCTCGTACCCAATATCAATCGTGCGGTGGAATTCCTTCTTCTGCCGTGATCTATAATATAACAACACTAAAGTACATATGAACACGGGTCCCATGTGTCCTAAGAACGTCTGGGGCAAATGCGAAGGCATAGCTACGAGATCCACCTGCGTCCTCGGTAGTGGCAAATGCGAAAGCCGGCTACGGATCGGCTGTACAGCAATACTAAATACACGTATCGCGAAGGTGGCCAGGCAAATCGATAGCCTCTGCGGATCCACCTGCGTCACGTCGTGGCCAGGCCAATCTGTGAGCTAACCACGAATCGCCTGCGTCGCGAAACCGTCCTAACAACGGCAAGGCCAAATGCGAAAGCCAACTGGATCCGCTACGTCTGCGTCGGCCAGGGGCAAATCACGAGAGGACTAGCTACGGATCCACCCTGCGTGATGACCTCGTGGAGCTAGTCCGTGGAATAACACTATCGGCGAGGAGCGAACCTGCATCGTGGCGCGTACGTGGAATCCTCCGTCAGTGACAGTGCGTCGAGTAAACTCATAACTTCTTTAGACTTTTCATTCCTTGCATCTATGTTTACCTTTTCAAGAAAAACCCACTCTTTAACCTTCCAAAGTTATTATAACCAACTCCCATAAAGCCAGTTATACTAACTTTATGCTTTTAAACTTTAGACATTCTTATTCTCTCGTAAGGCCGTTATAACTAACTTCCCGTAAAGCGGTTATAACTCCTTATATCTCAAGCAGTTTCGTTCTTTTATTAACCGAGAGACTTATACTTCAAAACAAATTTACACAATTTTCAAAACACTTGACCTCTTATCTTTAGAAAACAAGTTTCTTACCTCAAAATTAAACCTTTACTCTAGAATAATTCAATACTCAATACTTTCACACGAGTACTCTATCTTCTTTATGTCGAAATCCTTGTCTACCTTATTTAGGATAAACCATTCCTCTAGAACAAGCGGGTTAACCTTAACTTGACCAACTAGACATTTTCTTAAAACAAGTCAAGTATAACAAGCGGTTACTTAGTTTAAAAACACGTCGTCTAGTACTATATAGATATAACTACTCGTGCTCGAGAGATAAGAAAGTTTCCACATACCTCTTGGCTCGATCCACTTGCTAAGTCCAAAATACATACGTGGTATGTCAACCTATCATGACCATAATCGTTTATTAACCTCTAGTTTAAACATAGAATTTTCCAAGTTCAAGTCACTAATTTCTATGGAAAATTGGGAGGCATTTCCTTTGTTTCTACATCTTTGCCACGCTTTCTCAAGGCGAATTCAACATCAGCGCCACGTTTAAGGCCCGACAATCCAAACATTTCAAGGGACTACATACCTAAACTTGGGTGTGTAAAATTCTGCCCGTGAAGTACAACAATTTACTTAACAATTTTAAAGTAGAACTTAGGCTACAACGTGCTCACGTAACCTCTTTAACCAATACTTACATATCAGACCTTATTTCTTACATCTGATGAATCTAGGAGCATTATTTACTACTACAAGTTCCTTCCTCTTCACTGCAACATCAATAACTAGCTCTGAGAAGAATTGTTACCTTAGAGCTTTAGCCAAAATTATCCCAACAACTTTGCTAGCCTCGCTTTCCGAGAACACCACCGTGATAACACTCAAGCTATCCATGACTTCCTTCTTGCCACAACTTTTTGATTTTCCTTAAGCTTTGAATTCCTCTTGTAATTTTTGAGAGAAGTGAGAGATCTAGATTAGAGAGAGAAGGATTTGAAAGATGACCAAGTCTTCAAGACATGGTAAATATAAGGGACATGCAAAAATCAGATGGGGGGGGGGGACACTTGTCACCATCCCATGGCCTTTTTAAAAGAAGAAATCTGATTTTCCTAAGTTTTTCCATGAAAACCCGCTTTGGCGCCATGAGCTGAAACCTGCGGACTTTGAACCAGCGAGCGGCGCGGCTACAGCAGCTCACGTGTAACACTTTTCTGTCCGACTGCGCACTGAACTTGTAACTCCCATAACTTTCTACTCTGAGGTCCTATCGATGAACGGTTGGTTGCGTTGGAAACTAGACTCAACGAAATACACACTAGGCCTTTGAAACACCTAGGAACTCTCAACGTAACGGGTCATAACCCACCTTAAATTTGACTAAAAACCCGTCCGAAATAATCCGACAACCTATCTTTCGAAAATTTTAAGTCTTAACCCCTTTAATGCGCTCTATCGTATGGCCATAACTACGGGTATAACGCGATTAACCTAGGGCCGTCCGCGTAGTATCGTTCTGCAATCCTACTCACGGGACTATTTCACGCGTAGGTCGTATGGACGCGTGAGGTAATTTCGCGCATAGGCGGTATCCTCGCATGGGTCGTATGGACGTGTGAGGTAATCTCCGCGCGTAGGGTGTCCGCCCGCGTAGGACTATTTCACCCGCGTGAGCCTACGGGCTCGCGTGAAGTATTCCTCGCGTCATGGGTAGCAAATCCACGGATTATGCAAATGCCACAAACAGGGAATGACACGTAATGAATAATATATCATTGCAACCGAGCTATCATACATAACATAAGCACTACCGACATCATACATAACATAAGCCTTTATCGACATCATACCTAACGTAAGCACCGCGGCTTATCATAATTATCATAAGCAAGTTAAGAAATCCCCTAACCTTATTGGCTTTGTTCATATACACTCTCGTTGTAGTTTACTTAAGGCGCTAACGTATCGTTATAAAATCCAGAATTTAACAAAAGTACTACGTACTTTATTCTTTTAAAATGACTCGTTTTCATATAAAACTTCAAGATACTAATAGTAGTATCAAGTCATATCTACTTTTCAAAACAAGTCACAATACATTTTAGAACTACGTTTAAAGACTTCTAAATCAAGTGACTTTTTACTTTAAAACTTTAAGCAATTGATGCCTTGAATCAATGTCTTTCTTCCTTTCAAGTCATTTTATCTTAATTTACATTGCTAGAGTAACCATTCTTTTAACTTTCCATAAAGCTATTATAAACTTCCCGTAAAGCGTTATACTAACTTTATGTTTTAGACAACTACATTATTCTTTATAACGAGAGACTTAAACTTTCCAAAACCAAGTATCGTATACTTTTCAAAAATACTTCAAGTCTCTTATCTTTAGAAACTAAGATATCCTTAATCTTTAAAACAAGTGAGTTAATTATGTAACTCGGCCAACTTGGACATTCTTAAAACAAGTCAAGGATATCAAATGAAACTAGATTCATCAAAATCTAAATGCGTCTAGTACTATATATTTACAACCACTCGTGCTCGAGAGATAGGAAAGTTCCACATACCTCTTTGGTTCAATCCACTTGCTAAGTCGATATGCGGTACATAGTATGTCAACCTATAATGACCATGTCGTCTATTAGCGCTAACTTCAAGCGTAGAATATTCTAAGTGCAAAGTCACTAAATTCTACGGAAAATCGAATGACACTTCCTTTGTTTCTACATACTTTTCCACCTTTTCAAGGCCCGATTCAATAACCAAATATGCCACGTTTAAGGCTCGACAATGTAGTTAACAATAGGGGATAACACGCCTAACAAGGCGTGTAAAATTACGCCCACAATTGATACCAAGCAATTGATAACGATGCCATTTTCGGCGAAAGGTGTAACAATATATCGCTTCTTTACAATTCATTTTTAATCCGAGTTGTTTAGTATAACATGTTATAAAAGCGATCGATTATAACAACTAAAATCTTCAAGTAGATAACATCGGCGATTCTAATTATCGACCAAATTGTATTTCAATTTCAAATGGCTAATAATGTCATTTTCGGTTTAGGCTTCCAATATCCATAACACTTATGAATCTCCAATACATATATCTCATGCTTGATAAAATGTAAAGCTACAACAATATGTAATCTTATAATACTTAAGAGAACAAGATTGTTACCTAGACGTGCTTTAATCCAACTTGAATATCTGAAGTCGCTCCCTAGCAACTTAGCGCCTTTCCTTGACACTTCAATCCGCCACTTGAAGCCCTTAGAAGTTCACAAACAACTTTCCTTCAATTTCCAATCCAAACCTATGAAAGTGACTTAGGTTTTCACCTTGCGACTAACGCAAAAACGACACTTTTCCGGCATCTTTCTATTGAGATACCCTTACAATACCCTTAGGAACCTTGGTTTAAAGTATGGATATTATTGAATAACAAACGAAAATTCTTGTCTTGCTAAAAGTCTCAAACCCGAGAGCAACATAGTGAAGAACAGGTTTTCTTGAATTTTTTTCTATGTGTGGGAACTTGTCTTGCTAGTAGTATGCATATATAACAATATGGAGGGTCAAGATTAAAACAAATGAGTGGCTTGGATGTTCTTCATTAAAAGATCAAGCCAAGTGGGCTCTTTGACTAAGTCAATAATCTCAAGCTCTTAGCTTGCAAGACTTAGTCATCTTTACATAGGTCAAATGACCATTAAACCCATGGTCTAATCGACCAAGACCAACCAAGGGGGGTGACACGTGTCTCCCTCCCGTTAAATCGTAATATTTCGTTTTCTGACATTTCCATAATTCCGATAAATATTCACTAGTCTCAAATCTTAACATTTTAGTTCTTACGTACGTTCTTATAAACATGTCCTAGAATTATGGGGTGTAACAATATATATATAATCAAAAAGCACTACACTGTACACGAGTCCAATCCCACATATGAATACAGACCTCTAAGAGTTTTACTGAACTATGATGGGACAAGGCCCCGCCGTACCCATAACTGTACAAAAGTCTGTAATGAAGGATCTATACTAAAATGATAAGCTCCCGAACAAATGGAGCTGTCCAAAAACTCTGAGTAAGGGTCCTACACTTGCAGATCACCAAGCTAGCATTACCTAAACGCGACATGAGCAGCGACCCGCCGGAGAAAGGGGTCGATCTGAAGAATGTACCAAGTATATGAAATAATAAGTACTGTAAAGGAGATCACACAGTCCAAATATAACAGGAAGCAAGTATGATAACTCAAAACAACAACACACTGAACCTTGCAAACGTGAGAGTAATGCAATCATCTTTACCATTTAAGTTATGTTTTTAACAATGAGACTAACTGTTCCATTTTAAGTCGTGAACAACGCACTTTCATTAATGAAATCACTACGATTTCAAAACATGAAGGTCGTGCGATGGTGGTCATCCACCCTACGAATTATTATGCAACCTATCATAGGACTATTTCACCCGCGAGGACTATTTCACCGCGTAGGTCATGTGGACCCAATGAGCATCGGTGCATGATACTCGCGTCACGGATAGCTAGTCCATGGATTATATCCCGAGGATTTGAACGCTAGAGTATTTCAGACCCAGTGAGTGTGTACCACTCACGCCGTGGAGCTACTCCATGATATCTCTTGAACCGTATTCACAGGCCCTTTATGGAGGGGCGGAGATGTGGAAATCGACACTTGCACGAATGTCTATATGGCATCCCGTATGCGAAAACCATCTTTGACTTATTTATAAAATGAATAAACCATCATTTTAGCAAACCAAGACAATACCATGCCTTTCCACTTTTACCTGAGCAAGACAATACTATTCCTTCCTTTTTAACAAACCAAGACAATTACCATGCCTTCCCTTCTTAACAAACCAAGACAATTACCATTTAAGAAAGCCAAAGTACTATCAAGACACAATTAGAGTAATTCTCATTTAAGCAAGCCAAAGTACTATCAAGGCACAAATAGAATAATTCTCATTTAAGCAAGCCAAAGTACTATCAAGGCACAAATAGAATAATTCTCATTTAAGCAAGCCAAAGTACTATCAAGACACAAATAGAATAATACTCATTTAAGCAAGCCAAAGTACTATCAAGGCACAAATAGAATAATTCTCATTTAAGCAAGCCAAAGTACTATCAAGGCACAAATAGAATAATTGTCATTTAAGCAAGACAAAGTACTACGTACGTCTGCCGCACGTTCTTTACCTTTTTCATAAAATCCCAAGGCCCTAGCCTTGCAACATCAAGTTACATATTCTTCAAATTAAGTGGCTTACACTCTTTATACTCTAGTCACTTCTTTTATGTACTACAATGAAGCCAAATTCATTTATGACCCCTAATACACTAACACTCGTAGTATCAAGCCACTTCTATTTTTCAAATCAAACTACACTTTTAAAACTTCAATTCAAGGTTTTGAAATCAAGTAGCTTCTACTTTTAAATCCCAAGTAACTCACACCTTTAAAACAAGTTACTTCTTTTTAAATCATGTTATTCTCCTCTTTTAAATCAGTTAAGTAGATCACTCCTTTGACTCCCCTAAAGTCGTTATAACTAACTTTCCATAAAGCCATTATAACAACCTTTAGGTTTTGGAACTAAGGCACTATCTAAGAGATTAGGAACCACTTCCTTTTTAAGACTCTAAGTACTTCAAGTAAAACAACTTTCACTTTTGAAAATCCAAATTTTATCAAGGGAATGGATTATAACAACTTCTAATTTAAACATCCAAAGTACAATCAAGGAAGTATATAGAACAACTTCTATATTAGGCAATCCAAGTACAATCAAGGAAGTATATTGAACAACTTCTATATTAGGCAATCCAAGTACAATCACGGGATATATCATTTAAGGAGTAGGATTTACTTACTTTACAATAAGGAATCATGCTAGAAGAAGAGGAGATGATTCACATACCTTTTAGGCAATCCACACGCTAAGTCGAATCGCGCCGCGTATAATTGTCAACCTATAATGACCACAACACGACTATCAACTTCTAGTTTCTAACGTAGAATGATACTAAGTATAAGTACTCTTGTTCTATAGAAAATTGGGCAGCACTTCCTTTGTTTCTATGCACTTTTCCACCTTTTTCCAAGGCCCGAAATCAACAACCAAATCGTCACATTTGAGGCACAAACAACTAGATAAATTAGATTACACGCCTAACAGGACGTGTAAAATTAACCATGATTCATATAAAACAATCAATATTTTTAAGGGCATTCGCCGCAATGACAACAAATCCTAAGTCCTTCTCCTTAATTCCTTTTCAATCCAGGTTGTTAAGTATAACATGTCATATAGTCAAAACTAGTTGTAACAATTATAATCCCTTATTTTACTAGCATACGACGATTGTAACTATCGACCAATTTGAATTACAATTTCAAGGGCTAAACATGCTAGTTTGGTTGCTTCCAGTATTCCATAACACTTATTAATCTCCATTATATATCTCATGCTTGCTAATATATATAACTACAACAACATGTAATCTTTAATCACTAAGGCAACAAGATTGTTACCTTGATAAGCCCAAAATAACTCAGATTCAAAGTCGCTCATTAGCAACTTAGCTCGCTTAACAGCTCCTTTCCTTCACGCTCCAATCCGCTATTTGAAGCCCTTAGAAGTTCATAAACAACTTCCCTTCAATTTCCAATCAAAACATATGAAAACAACTTAGGTTTTCATCTTGCGACTCATGTAAAAACGTAGCTTTTCCAGGATCTTTGTATTGAGATATCCTTATAATACCCCTAGGAACCTTGGGTTTAAGTATTGTGAATTATGAACAACAAACAATTTTTTTTTTTGTGTGAGGTAGATGTTATTGCCGAGAGCTCAAGAATGAGCAAGTACAATGTGAAATTTTTCTAAGTGTTGTGAGCTTGTCTTGCAACTAGTGTAGTAATATACTACTTTCAAGGGCCAAGATTAAAACATTTGTGTGGCTAGGATGAAGAAAATTAAATATCTTGTGTCAACTTGACTAGTTGATTTGGTCAATTATCTCAAGCTTGATCATCCACTTGACTACTTAACCTTGACCACTTAACCTTGGTCCAAATTTTGACCAAGCCCATGTGGGGGTGACACGTGTCGCGCTCCCATTCGTTATAATATTTCATTTCCCGACATTTCCATAATTCCGATAAATTCTACAAGTCTCAAATCTTAAAGTCTTGTTTTCTTACGTACGTTCTTATATATATGCCCTGGAATTAGGGTGTAACAGCTTCCCTATTTATCGTGCATTTCCACCTTACAAATAAGGCAAATAACATCAATAAACAAGCGCGATTAAGGGCACAACCATACAACAACAAAGGGATTTACCACCCACTTCTCGTATAAATTCACCTCTTAATCCACATTAAAACAGTCCACAAAAATAGTTCATATTCCAACAACAACGAGGGTAGAATGTGAAGCCTTTCTACACCTTTCTACACCCTTATTCCTTTAGGACTTACATTAAAAATTACCACATTTAAAACATGCATAATGGTAACTTAATTTTCAGCATTATAACCCCACAAAACAGCCCCTAAAACAGCACCATAACGTATCACAGTTTCATGCAGTTCTCAGCCAACAACCAATACCATAACCGCTTTTCATAATTCGTATTATCGATTCAAGTTTCAACACTTTAATATAAACCATTTCATCGTTTACTGTCAAGATTTCCTTCAATCTATCATGTAATAAGTGAATATAACAACAACAATAACCAACGAATCCAACAACATGAACACTGTCCAGAATCGACTAACATGCCAAATCTGTGGCATGCACATATTATTCTCCATTTTACTTAAGACAAGTTCATCTCTTAACTATAACATCATGTAACTTCCAATTACTTCAAGAGGAAGAAGAAATCTTATCTTAATCTTAGCCCAAAACAGTCCCTAAGTCTCGGCCCTGCTTCACTTTTTACACCACTTCTGCGTTACAATAACTGCAGTATCTCTACAAGCTTGTAACCATCTTGCTTTCATGTTCTCCTTCCATAAAGTTCATCTCCGAGCTTAGGGTTTCAAGATAACTTTCTTGGCCAAAGCGCTGACCACTTGTTATGGAGAGTTAACAGCTTAGAACTTAATTAAGGTGTAATCTTGGAAAATAAGTTGATCTTGTTCTTCACTTTGGCTTAGGGTTTTCGAGACTTAGAGGAGAAGAGAAGAGATAAGAGATTTTGGATGGTGAAGATATTATGAGCTAAGGCAAATATGTCTTGCAAGACTTGTATCTATAACATGTGCACAAGCACAAGTGGATGGGGACCCATGTGGACCACTTGTCCACTTGTCTTCACTTTATAAAATATCTTCCACACTATATTCTCTTCACAAAATATTAATCCAACACTTAGCCAAAATCTTACTATTTTTATGGACACCCCCCACCCCCAAATTGTGAAATTTTCGATGGGCCTCACATTCTTAATACAATCCTAAGTCCATAACTCCATTTGAAAAAAATTCAACCACTAATATTAATTCTCGTCGTCACATTTGTTGTATCCAAAATTATTCCATATAGAAAATGTAAATATACTTCCTTCCAATATTCAAATCTTATTTCCATACTTACATTCTCACTTATGTGCCCTGGAATTACTGGGTGTAACATTCTTCTCCCCTTAGAAACATTCGTCCTCGAATGTTCATCAAAGGTCTCAAGCTATACAAATTTTGGCATAGTCTCCTTTAACTATACCTATCGACCAATATACGACAAACCATAGATGCCTCGTATGTTTAGATCGATTCACGATTGTTACATGTTCCAGTAACTTGTCAAGCTTTCTTATCATTATTAGGTCTCTCATCGACCGAGTGCCCATTCGTCTTACCTTTACATTTCCATTTCAAGTTGCCTTAGGGTTCTCTTATCTGAAGTATTTCTCATACCATTTTTCCTGAACACCAGAGGCTCGTCACATTTGGCTGAAGTGTTCTTACTATCCCTGCGCTACCATTTGTCCTTACAATGTTCTGGAGTAATCATACCTTATGAAATCTGCATAACTATAATTTCATTCACCTTTATTATCATTGTCGTAATCCTTCATTCTATACCCTTATAATTGCTAAACGGTTTGCGAGGATCATCGCCTCACTGTGTTCAACATGCGGAGTAAATCCTCTCTGCGTTCGCGATCCTTAAAATCGGTAATACCATTTCCAAACGGCTCAACAATATCAACAACAACCACTAGGGGTTTATACTCAAACCAATGAATCCTCACAACTAATATGCTTCACATATACTGGGTACTTTAACCCAGATCAAACATAAAATATTTTACTCAAGAAGGCCTTGTATATCTAATGTTACACCCCGTATTTACAGGACATGTTTTAAGAACGTACGTGAGAATCCCAAATGTTAAGATTAGAGACTTGTAAAAAAATTTATCGAAATTATGGAATTTTCGGAAAACGTAATATTATGACGAACGGGAGGGCAACACGTGTCACCCCCCCTTATGTAGCCTTGGACGAATTAGGCATGGCCAAAAGGGTCATTTGACCTTTGCTAGGATGACTAAGTCTTGCAACTTAAAGAGCTTGACAATGTTGACTTAGTCAATGGGACCACAAGTCTTGATATTTAAAGGAACTTCATCCAAGCCACACATTTGTGCACATCTTGACCCTCCATTGAACTATATAGTAGTACTAGTAGCAAGACTAACTTCAACACTTAGAAAAAATTTCAAGAATTTGAAGAACTCCTTAGTGAAGCTCTCGGGTTCTCTATATCCCAACAAGAAAAAAATTTGTTTGTTGTCCATTTAGCTCCACACTTTAAACCAAGGTTTATGAGGGTATTGTAAGTGTATCTCAATAGAAAAATCCCGGAAAACGATAGTTTTAAGTGTTAATCATAAGATGAAAACCTAGTTGCTTTTCTAGGTTTTGTTTGGAAGATTGAAGGAAAGTTGTTTGTGTTGTTCTAAGGGTCTCAAGTGGTGGATTGAAGTGTCTAGAAGAGGCTCTAAGTTGCTAGGGAGCGACTTCGGATTTGAAGTTGGACTAAGACTCATTGAGGTAATAATCTTGTCTCTTAAAGTGTTCTGAATTATATATTGTTGTTAGCCTTACTTGTTTGCTAGCATGAAGTATATGTGTTGGAGTTTTATAAGTGTTATGGATTGTTGTAGCCTAAAAACCGAAATGTCATATAAGCCATTTGAAGTTGGATTACAAATTGGTCGTTAATTAGAATCGTCGCATGTTACTTACTTAAAGATTATAGTAGTTATAATCGATTGCGACTTGATATCATGTTATGCTAACAATTTGGATTGAAAAGGAAATTGGATAAGAATTGGTATTGTTGTATTCCATGTTGCCGAATTGGCCTAGTAGTTTGTATTAGTTTGATATCAATTGTGGGGCGGAATTTTACACGTCTAAGTAGGCGTGTAATCCCCTATTGTTAATTGCATTGTTGGGCCTTAAATGTGGCGTGTTTGGTTATTGAATTCGGCCTTGAAAAAGGTGGCAAAGTATGTAGAAACAATGGAGAGTCTTTGTCCGATTTTCCGTAGAATTTAGTGACTTTGCACTTATAATATTCTACGTTTGAAGTAAGACGTTAATAGAGGTATTGTGGACATTATAGGTTGACATACTACGAGCGGGATATTGTACTTGGCAAGTGGTTTGACCCGAAGAGGTATGTAGAACTTTCCTATCTTTTGAGCATGAATAGTTGTACGTATATGATGCAGTGAGCGTACAAAACCTTGATATCCTTTACTTGTTTTAAGAATAGCCAAGTCGGGTGAGTTAGGAGATTAACTCATTTCTTTAAGAGTATTAAGGATGTCTTAAGTTTTTTTTAAGGTTAAGGGACTTGAGGTGTTTTAAAGTATATGATACTTGTTTCGTTTTAAACGTATAAGTCCCTTGGATAGGAAATTGTAATTGGCTAAGGTATAAAGTTAATATAACAACTTTATGGGAAGTTGGTTATATTAGCTTTATGGAAAGATAAATAAGGATAAACGACTTGATTTAATGAAAGGCAATTTGATTTTAAGGCATCAATTGCCTAAGGTTTTAAAAGAAAAGAAGTCACTTGATTTAGAAGCCTAATTATAGTTCTAAAGGTATTGTGATTCGTCTTGAAAAGAAATTGTGACTTGATGCTATGGTTATTAGTATCTTGGAAGTTTTATAATGAAAAAAGTCATTTTTAAAAGAATAGAAGTACGTAGTACTTTGGGTTAAATTCCCCGATTTTATAATGACATGTTAGTGCCTTAAGTAAACTAAAATGAGAGTGTATATGAATAAGGCTAATAAGAAGTTAGGGGGATTTCTTAACTTGCTTATTTATTGTATAATAAGCCGGTAGTGCTTATGTTATGTATGATGACCGGTTGAGCTAGGGTAAGAGTATAAATGAAGGGTAAAACCTCAAGACGTTATACCACCTTCTCCAGGGTAAGAGTATAAATGAGGGGTAAACCCCCAAGACGTTATACTACTGCCGGGTAGAGTATAAATGAGGTAAACCCCAGGCGTTATACCACTGTTTAGTGGATTTTCTACCCGTGATGCGAGGAATAACTCATGCGAGTCCTTATGGGCTTATGTGGGTGAAATAGTCTAAATGCGGGCGGTCTGACTATCACGAGGAATACCTCATGCGTGTCCATGCGACCTATCACGGGTGAAATAGTCCCAGGAGTAGGATTGCTTAATGATACTGCGGGCGGGTGGTCCTGCTTTGATCGTGAGCTTCCTATTTTTATGTTGTAAGTATACTCTTAGTTACTCTCATTGTTAGTAAGGCACAATGTATTGTAATTTGATTATCATACATGTCTCCGACTTTGTTTTAAACTTATGATGTAATTACAGTATTTTCCAGTTTTACATACTTAATACATATTGTGTACTGACCCCCTTCACCGGGGGCTGCGTTCATGCCACAAGTAGGGGTAAGCAGGTGGTGGATCCTCATTCTTAGGATCACTGATCAGGCGTCAGAAGCTCCATTTCTCCGGAGGCTTGTATTTTTAGTGCGATCTTTCCACGATGTTGTAGATTTATGTACATTCGGTATGGCGAGAACCTGTCCCACGATTATTATTCTAAGTGCAGTAGTCACGTATTTGTGGTTTGAAATTTGTAAGAACCGAGTTATCTGATTTTGCTTTTGATTATGCATATTTTATGGAAAGGCGGCCTTGCTCGGCTAACTGCGATGTTTATTATCTAGACATATTTATATATTGTGTATGTTCATTGCTATTCTCGATGTATACAGGCAGGGTGCGGGTAGGGCACGATCGCGGCCGAGGGTGTCGTGACAAAAGTGGTATCAGGCGATTAGTCCTCGGAAAGTGTCTACGGTCGTGTCTAGTAGAGTCTTGATTATCGGTGTGTTGTGCACCACATCTATGTCGGAGGCTGCGGGACATTTAGGATTAGTTTCCATTTTCTCTCTGAGATCGTGCGATAAATGTCTTATTAGGTTGAATCTCTCGACCTATTCTTATGAAGCAGTTATGCCTCGCGGAGGCGGCCGGGGCCGAGAAGGGCAAAGCGGCGGAGGCTGCTAGTGGTACTCGAGAGGTTACTCGGACTCGAGCACAAACTATGCACGAGGTAGTAAGCGGTCGGCGAGTTCACCACGCCGCGATATTAGAAGGCCAAAGGCGGCGGTAGCTCGAAGGTTCCGGTACGAGCGTCGATCCACGGCGGAAGCGAGTATAGAACTACGGGAAGCGGTCGGTTATTGACGGCATAATAGCGAGCGGCAAGCGGGAGGCGGTGGCTAACCCGGCGAGCAATTTGCGGATTCGGGATTTTACGGGTTGTCGTCCACGAGTTTTATGGTTAGTGCGGGAGGATCGCGAGGAGTTCATTCGGCGATTCTGACGGACTATGCGAGTTCTTAGGGCCGGAGGCAGTCGATTATGCTAGCCTCTTTACAGTTCTGCGATATTGCGTTGGCTGGTTTGAGTCATGGGAGCTGTCGAGAGGTGAGGATGCTCTTCCGGTGTTTGGGAGGAGTTCACGAGGCCTTCGTGGATCACTTTTTGCCTCACGAGATGAGAGAGCCAGCGTAGATAGATTCGACCTTGAGGCGAGAATGGGAGAATTATCGAGTCTGACTGAAGTTTGACTCGTTGGCGGCATCGCACACCATTGTAGGCGACATGGCGGACCGAGTTCATCGTTATGTGATGGGGCTGGCCGTCGTATGATTCTTGCATGCTTGGGGTGGCTCTTCAGCCGGTATGGACATTTCAAGATGCGGCGTATCGCGGGGATAGAGATAGAGAGGAGGATCGATTGGCTCGAGCGGCCCAGAGGCGGGACAGCGAGGTCTCGGGGCGATTTAGGCGGGCGGCCTGGCGAACTAGGTCCGCATTCCGGCCAGCGAGTGCTCCTTCACGGTTTTGGCGGGAGAGTCCGATCGGCCGGTCGGGCTCCGAGGACTTGAGGTTTCGGGAAGGCGGCATCGCCGTCGAGACCACCCACGTCTCGGTGTGCTTTCGTCACGGTAGGTCTCGCCGGCGAGTGTCGCGTAGCTCGGGAGCTTGTTACTCTTGTGGCGGCGGGGCCATTTGGGAAGATTGTCCGTCTAGAGCGGCATGGGTGATGCGGTGCGGTAAGCGAGGATCGTTCTTTGAGTCTTATCTTCTTACGTGGTTATGCGCCCGCATAGCGACCCGTTCGGGGCGTTCTTTGTGCCTTATCCGGGCACCCTAGTGATACAATCATCGGAGAAAACCGAAAAATAAAACTTTAAACAAGAAACAAGATATATGAACATAAAATAGGCCAACCAGCGGTTACGCTTGATAAAATAAATAAATACAACTCTTTCAAGCGAGCAGTTTAATCCTTTTTACAACCACACTTGTGATTACTACAGACCTCTAAGATTTACAACAACTATGGCGGGACGGGGCCCGCCATACCACGAATGTACAGAACCTACAACTCGGGAACACGTACCAAAAGATAAGCCTCGGAGAAGCGGAGCTTACAGCAATGGCGAGATCACAGGCGAGATCACGGCCGATGTACCTCTACTGCGGCGTGAGCGGCCCGAAAGTCGATCAGCAGTACCAAGTATGTGGCGTAAAAATCGTAATGAAATCATACTAGTCTATATAAAGCGGGAGACATGTATGATAACCAAACTCTGATTCGCAACATAAGCGATCATGTCGATCGAGGACTCGCGCCTCAGTCATCACTCAAATATAACTATGGGTCTCGCGCCCGCGGCATCAATCATGTTCGCATCGTGGCGCGTGCCGGAGTGCGCCGGTGTAGACGTGTCCATGATGCAACAATAATACCAATGCCCGTAGCGCGTGCCGGAATTCTACCTCGGTGTGAACCGTCCGTATGGCGTCAACAATAATATCTTGGGTGATCAACCACGCGCGTAGCCACGTGCCCCGAATTCTACCTCGGTGTAGACATGTCCATGTAACCACAATAACAATATATCGGGTAATCAACCCGACCGCGTGGCCGCGTGCCCGAATCTTGCGTCGGTGTAGACATGTCCATGTGACATCAGCAACAAGGCGGTAATCAAAATGGAAACATACGAGTGGAATTCTCCATGGCTGCCGGCCGTCCGAGTAAGTTCTCGACAAGTCGGCCGCCTCTATCGAGGCAGCGGTAACCGAAATACCACACTTGCACAACAAAGGCTATAAATCACTGGCATGGCAAGTTTCACGACAACAAGCGTAGGCGAGTTTCACAGCAACAAGCATAGGCAAGTTTCAACAACAAGCATAGGCAAGTTTCACCTGACTCAAAGTACTTTCATTTTATGCCAAAGTCAGAGTTTTTAACCCCAGTACTACATCGTTAAGTTCTTTTAAAGAGATCCATTACTTTTATAAAAGTCACCTATACGTAGTATTAGAATGACCAACCCAGTTCCTTTTCAAAATCAAGTAACAACATTCTTTTCCTAAGTTCGGTTTGCCTAGTTTGATTACTCAAACTTCTCATTTTCAAATGCTCGAGTCACTTATTTTAGAAAGGTTTCATAACTCGTAGTCTTAATCTCTTTTAAAACAATTGAGTAACATATGTCATATATGTGAGTAGTTTATTCTTTGTTTATAACGATCTTATTCTGACCGTGATCTAGAAAATGTAATATCATTTTGTCTCATCTTAGCTTCTATGCGGATGGAGGTTTCTCTGGTTTTAATACAACATCATTATTCAATACATTTTCCTTTATTATTTATGATAGTGCAGCCGATACACGTTACGATTCGAAATCGGTAAAACATTATCCCTTTAAAAACCAGTACTCATTACTCACGAATGAGGTTTCACACAAACATCAGCATTAAAACAAATAAGTTAAGTCTCTTATCTTATAAGATCAAGTCTCTTAACTTCTAACATCGATAAACCATTTTCCTACATAAGGTCGTTATAACTAACTTCCCATAAAGCTATTATAACACCATGTTTTAAACCAACCAAATCACTTAGCACGTATGCGTCTACCGTACTACATAGTTCACAACAATCATGCTAGAAAAGATAGGAAGAGGTTCACATATCTCGCGACGATTTATCGACAATAAGCAAAATGCTCCAAGTACTACAACCCGTCGGCTACTCCTTAAGCCAAGTAGATCACGCCACACGTAGTACTCCACTCCTAAAATGGTCATAGTACTCTATCGAACCTTTCTTATCATTGAAGACTTATACCAATAAAAGCCCTCAAAATCTCGGAAATTTGTGACCTTCCGTTTATACTCATTTTCCATCTTTTACCAAGGCGAATAACAGTAATATATATACCATATATATATATATAAGGCGTAATAATTAAACAACATAAAGAAGGGGATTACACGCCTAAGCGTAGCGGTTTACTATCACGCCTCGTAACAACAATAAGTAAAAGAAGAGGATTACGACGGCCGTGCAGCGGTTTACTATCACGCCATGCAATACAATAATTAAAGGGATCCGCGCCCAAGCGGGCGATTGAAAAATCTTCCCCTTATGAAATGTAAATCTGGTCGATGTAAATACGGTCCAAAGTAAATCTGATCCTTAAGTTGGGGTCGCCGGCGACTTTGTCCATTTACTTATCGATTTACTCATTAGTCATCAACTTATATTTCCGTTCTTAATATAAGTTATAGTTACTTTGTTATTAGCTTCTTAGCAAGTAAGATGCGTTTTACCATTTTAATGGCAAGCGGCCAATCCTTTCTTTTAACAAGTTAACAAGATCGACTCTTTAAACTTACTCCATATATTATATTATATAATCCATAATATACTTATAATATATGTATAACAACCAATTCACAAAGAGGTTTAAGTTCATTACCTCAAATAGCCCAAAAATATCCAAGTTCTTAAAAGTCGCTACAAGCGAGTCTTAGCTCCAAATCTTTACGTTCCAATCGCTACAAGCAACCCATGAAGCTCTGACCAACTTCTCTTGAGATTGACTCAAAGTGAAGAACGCAGGGTTTCAAGATGACTTTCGACGGCGTCCTTCAAGGCTAGGGTGTGAAATCTTTTCCAACTCTTGGTACACAATCTTCCTAACACCTTGGGAAGAACACTTGAGAGTTTAAGAATTGTTGGACAAATTTTGCTCAGAAATGGGGCAAAGCAGAGCTCTAGGTCGAGGAGAAGGAGGGTTTTCAAGTCTTCAAATGTCTAAGTGTGGAAGATTTCATCAACTAAGGGTGCATATATAGGACAACCAAGGGATAGGATGAAGGCAAGTGTGTGGTTGAGATTGGGGACAAGTGTGGGTGGGACCCATGACCAACTGTCCACACAAAATATCTAGCAAGACTTGGCCACTTGTCTTGCCACTTGTCTAGCTAATTTCGGCCAAAGGGCCACCTAGAGGGTGACACGTGTCGCCTCACTGCTCGTCAAAATATTTCATCTCCGAAAATATCCATAATGGCCAAAATCTCAAAAACTAAGCGGGCCCCACAAAAGCGTAAATTTCACCAGTGGGCCCAGTGACCATTCGGAAATAAAATTCCATAATTCTCAAATATTCTAAAGTCAGAATACCAAATCAGAATCAATTCCCGTTAACGAACCTTTTTCTTCACAAAAGCGGAAACTTTTAGTCGAAAAATCACGTCTTTCTTTCTTTCCAAAATTTACGCCGTAATCTACTTGCGTACATCCTCACCTATATACCCTGGAACTACGGGGTATAACAGCCCCGGAGGGTAGGGTGCTCACGGACCGGCAGGCCGCGGCAGAGGTTGGGGTGGTGGTCCCAGTTCTAGCGGTCCACAGAACCGCATTTATTCCTTAGCTAGCCTCCAGGATCAGGAGGCTTCCCCTGACGTCGTCACATGTACATTATTGATTTCATGCTGTGACGTATATGCTTTGATAGATCCAGGTTCTACCTTGTCCTATGTGTCCCCTCTTATTGCGGGTAGAATCGGGATAGAGCCGGTGTCGATAAAGCCCTTTGAGGTAGCTACGCTAATGGGTGATTCGGTGTTAGCTGAGCGGGTGTATAGAGGTTGTCTGGTGTTTATTTACAGTCGTCAGACCCTTGCAGACTTGATAGAGTTGGAGATGACAGATTTTGATATCATTATGGGTATGGACTGGTTGGCTTCTTGTTATGCCAACGTTGACTGTAGAGACAGGTTGGTTCGGTTCTAGTTTCCTGGCGAGCCAGTTATCGAGTGGAAGGGCAACACAGCGTCGCCGAGGGGTAGGTTTATTTCTTACCTCAAGGCTAGGAAGATGGTGCATAAAGGGTACATCTATCATCTGGTTCGGGTATTTGATCTGGTGAGTGCGATTCTTGATCGATGCAGTGGTTAGGAGTTTCGGATGTGTTCCCAGACGATCTTGGGTATCCTCACGAGAGGAGATTGAGTTTTGTATTGATATGTTGCGGACACTCGACCTATTTCTATTAGCCATACAGGATGGCTTTCTTTGAGTTGAGGAGAGTGAAGGACCGATAGAAAGATTTGATAGAAAAAGGCTTTGCTCCGGGCCTAGTGTTTCTCCACAGAGGCGCCAGGTTACATTTGTGAAGAAGAAGGATGGGGCCAGCTGCGTATGTGTGTTGATTACGAGCGGTGAATAAGGTAACTATCAAGAATAGGTACCCCTCCCGAGATTGATGATTTGTTTGACCGATTCTGCGAGTGCGAGTGTTTCTCAAGATAGACTGCGATGCAGTTATCATCAGTGCGAGTTCGAGAGCGAATATCCCAAAGGCGCATTCGGGACCGGTATGGGCACTATGAGTTGGGGTTATGTCTTTCGATTTGACCAGCGCTCGTGATATTTATGGATTTGATGAGCGGGTGTTCAAGCCATTTTGGATACATTTGTGATAGTATTCATTGATGACATCTGGTTTATTCGCGAGCGAGCAGGCGAGGCATCTTGATCACTTGAGGCGGTACTTGGGGTCCTCGGGCCGGCAATTATTCGCCAAGTTCTCGAGTGAGTTTTGGTTGGCCTCGATGGCATTCACAGGGCACGTTATTGGGGCGATGGTGTTGGTGGATCGACAAAGATTGGCGATCGAGTCTTGGCGAGACCTCTTACTCCGTCGAGTGCGCGATTTCTTAGAGTGGCAAGTTATTATATCGTAGGTTTGTGGAAGCGGTTGCTTGATTTCAGCATCGTTGACTAAGTGACTCGGAAAGCGACCAAGTTCCGGTGGGCCGAGGCTTGCGAGAAGGGTTTCGATTCTTTGAAGGAAAGGTTGACAACGGCTCAGTTCTTACTCTTCACGAGGGTTAGGCGGGTATGTGATCTATTGTGATACCTCGGGTGTCGGTGGGTGTGTTTTGATGCGGCCACGACAAGGTTATAACCTATGCTTCCAGCGATTCACGGAAGCATGAGAGAGAATTACCCTACCGCGACTTAGAGTTGGCGCGATTATACATGCCTTGAAGATTTGGAGACATTATTTGTATGGGGTTCATGTGGATATTTATCTGAGACCCCAGAGCCTCGATATATCTTGAGCGAGAGGAGCTGAACTGCGGCGAGGCGGTGGTTGGAGTTGTTGAAAGATTATGATGTTGATATTATATACCATCGGGAAAGCCAGCGTAGTTCTTGATGCCTTGAGTCGTAGATCGATGGGGATCTGTCGGAGTGCGGCCGGAGGCGGGACATGGTTACGTCGAGATCCATCGGCTAGCGAGCCTTGGGGTTCGATTGATCGATCTGGCGATAGTGAAGTGCGGGTTCGTGAGGTTGCGAGTCTTCCATCGTTGATGAGGTGAAGAGGTGGCGGTTTGAGACCCGATGTTGATGCGGCATCGAGATGCAACTCTTGGGAGGAGAAGAGTCTATTCAGTAGCGCTGATAAGTGCTAAGATTTGAGCCGGTTGTGTGTTCCGATGTAGCGGGACTTCGTCGGCCAGTTACAGGGAGGCCTGCGGTGCTCGTTATTCTATTCATCGAGTGCGACCAAAATGTACCATGACCTCGAATGTTCGTATTGGTGGGATGGCACGAAGAGGGCGTGGCGAGTTTTGTTGCCTGATGCCACAATTGCCCGGCGAGTCAGTCGAGCACGGAGGCGATGGATTATTGCGAGCTATTGAGATTTCGACTTGGAAGTGGGAGGTGATCAATATGGACTTTATTCTGAGTTACCTCGTACTCGGAGAAATGCGACTCCATTTGGGTTATTGATGGCCGGTGTGAAATCAGCCCATTTCCTTCGATCGGGCGGCGTTTTGGTGAGGACTATGCGGTGTACATCGAGAGATTGTGAGGTGACGGTGTCCTGTGTCGATTATATCGAGATAGAGAGCCTAATTTCTGACTAACCACGGAGGTCTTTCGAGAAGGGATTAGGAACACGGTGAGTCTCGATGCATCGTTTCATCCTCGGTAGCGGGCGGCGGGCGTCTTATCGACGCGAGGATATCTTTGCGAGCTGCGTGATTGATTTCGAGGTAGCTGGGAGGATCATTTTCCTCTTGTGGGTTGCTTATAACAACGGCTACCATTCCGATATCTGAATGGCGCCATCGAGGCTTTATATGGCGAAAATGTAGTCGCCGATTGGTTGGTTCGATGTGGCGAGATGCGATTAGTTGGCGAACTTGGTTGTGGTATGGATAAGGTGAAGCTTATCCGAGAGAGATTGTTAATGCTTCGAGTCGGCGAAGTCATATGCGGATAATCGGCGTCGGCATTTGGAGTTTCGGTAAGCGATTGGGTCTTCACGAAGGTATCACCATGAAGGGTGTGATGAGATTGAGAAAGAAGGAAAACTCAGCCCAGTACATTGGGCCTACCCAGATCATCCGTAGAGTGGGCAAGGTTGCCTATGAGTTGGATCTGCCATCAGAGTTAGAGGCGGTACATCCGGTCTTCCATGTTTCTATGTTGCTAAAGTGTATCGGAGATCCAGCGAGAGTTTTCCCTGCTAGTGAGGTCCGGTGTGGAGGGTTATCGTATGAGGAGAGTCCCATGCAATACTCGTCGCCCGGTCGACGTGCGGACCAAGGATGTGGCTTCCGTCAAAGTCTTGTGGAGGAATGATAACCGGGAGGAGATGACTTGGGAAGCGGATGATGACATGTTGAGGAAGTATCCTCACTTATTCCCTACACCTTCAGGTAATTCATTTTCCCTTACTTGTCAAGTTTTTATTGAAGTATTTCTTTTTGCTTAAATGCTATTATGTGGCCATGTGTGGCATTATTGGTATGTCGGGGTGGTGAAATGAAACTATGTCGCTAATTATAAGTTTGACTTCGAAAGAACATTCGGGGATGAATGTTTCTAAGGGGGGAAGAATGTTACACCCCGTATTTACAGGACATGTTTTAAGAACGTACGTGAGAATCCCAAATGTTAATATTAGAGACTTGTAAAAAAAATTATCGGAATTATGGAATTGTCGGAAAACGTAATATTGTGATGAACGGAAGGGCGACACGTGTCACCCCCCTTATGTAGCCTTGGACGAATTAGGCATGGCCAAAAGGGTCATTTGACCTTTGTTAGGATGACTAAGTCTTGCAACTTGAAGAGCTTGACAATGTTGACTTAGTCAATGGGACCACAAGTCTTGATATTTAAAGGAACTTCATCCAAGCCACACATTTGTGCACATCTTGACCCTCCATTGAACTATATAGTAGTACTAGTAGCAAGACTAACTTCAACACTTAGAAAAAATTTCAAGAATTTGAAGAACTCCTTAGTGAAGCTCTCGGGTTCTCTATATCCCAACAAGAAAAAAATTTGTTTGTTGTCCATTTAGCTCCACACTTTAAACCAAGGTTCATGAGGGTATTGTAAGTGTATCTCAATAGAAAAATCCCGGAAAACGATAGTTTTCGTGTTAGTCGCAAGATGAAAACCTAGTTGCTTTTCTAGGTTTTGTTTGGAAGATTGAAGGAAAGTTGTTTGTGTTGTTATAAGGGTCTCAAGTGGTGGATTGAAGTGTCTAGAAGAGGCTCTAAGTTGCTAGGGAGCGACTTCGGATTTGAAGTTGGACTAAGACTCATTGAGGTAATAATCTTGTCTCTTAAAGTGTTACAAGATTATATATTGTTGTTAGCCTTACTTGTTTGCTAGCATGAAGTATATGTGTTGGAGTTTTATAAGTGTTATGGATTGTTGTAGCCTAAAAACCGAAATGTCATATAAGCCATTTGAAGTTGGATTACAAATTGGTCGTTAATTAGAATCGTCGCATGTTACTTACTTAAAGATTATAGTAGTTATAATCGATTGCGACTTGATATCATGTTATGCTAACAATTTGGATTGAAAAGGAAATTGGATAAGAATTGGTATTGTTGTATTCCATGTTGCCGAATTGGCCTAGTAGTTTGTATTAGTTTGATATCAATTGTGGGGCGGAATTTTACACGTCTAAGTAGGCGTGTAATCCCCTATTGTTAATTGCATTGTTGGGCCTTAAATGTGGCGTGTTTGGTTATTGAATTCGGCCTTGAAAAAGGTGGCAAAGTATGTAGAAACAATGGAGGTGCTGTCCGATTTTCCGTAGAATTTAGTGACTTTGCACTTATAATATTCTACGTTTGAAGTAAGACGTTAATAGAGGTATTGTGGACATTATAGGTTGACATACTACGGGCGGGATATTATACTTGGCAAGTGGTTTGACCCGAAGAGGTATGTAGAACTTTCCTATCTTTTGAGCATGAATAGTTGTACGTATATAGTGCGGTGAGCGTCTGACAAAACCTTGATATCCTTTACTTGTTTTAAGAATAGCCAAGTCGGGTGAGTTAGGAGATCAACTCACTTCTTTAAGAGTATTAAGGGTGTCTTAAGTTTTTTTTAAGGTTAAGGGACTTGAGGTATTTTAAAGTATATGATACTTGTTTCGTTTTAAACGTATAAGTCCCTTGGATAGGAAATTGTAATTGGCTAAGGTATAAAGTTAATATAACGACTTTATGGAAAGTTGGTTATATTAGCTTTATGGAAAGATAAATAAGGATAAACGACTTGATTTAATGAAAGACAATTTGATTTTAAGGCATCAATTGCCTAAGGTTTTAAAAGAAAAGAAGTCACTTGATTTAGAAGCCTAATTATAGTTCTAAAGGTATTGTGACTCGTCTTGAAAAGAAATTGTGACTTGATGCTACGGTTATTAGTATCTTGGAAGTTTTATAATGAAAAGAGTCATTTTAAAAAGAATAGAAGTACGTAGTACTTTGGGTTAAATTCCCGGATTTTATAATGACATGTTAGTGCCTTAAGTAAACTAAAATGAGAGTGTATATGAATAAGGCTAATAAGAAGTTAGGGGGATTTCTTAACTTGCTTATTTATTGTATAATAAGCCGGTAGTGCTTATGTTATGTATGATGACCGGTTGAGCTAGGGTAAGAGTATAAATGAGGGGTAAACCCCCAAGACGTTATACCACCTTCTCCATGTTTCCATGAACATGTATCCATGATGTGGGTATAGATACCTATGACAGTATATGATTATATGGACATGCATATATGATTTTGATATGACTCTCTCACTGTTAAAAGACACAGTCGACTCTCTGTTTTTAAAAGGTACAGTTGACTCTATTTTATATGGCACGGTTGGATATGGTATTTGATTTTCATACTTGTCCCTGTCATCTTTTGGCCAGTAATGATATTATTTACTGTACTTTATGTGTACATACTTGGTACATTATTGTACTGACCCCCTTCTCCGCGGGGCTGCGTTCATGCCCGCATGTATAGGTACTCGGTTTGGTAATCCTCGAGCTTAGGATCCTTGCCCATATTTTGAGATAGCTCTACTATTCCAGAGCTTGTCATTTTGGTACAGTCCTTGATTATAGACTTATGTATATTCAGGGGTACGGCGGGGCCTTGTCCCGTCACATTTCATTATCAAACTCTTAGAGGTCTGTAGACAGGTGTGGGTGGTTAATGTGTATTTGGGACATATGTACAGTTGTAGTTCGTTTGGACTATTCTATGTAAAGTGGTGGCCTTGTCGGCTTGCCTGTTATATTATACATGTTTGGTATGTGATTATGAGTTGTTCCTTAGCTTCCGCTGATTATATGTGATGTGTAAGTATAAGGGTACCCAGGTAGGGTACCAGTCACGGCCCGTCGGCTCAGGTCGTGACAAAGGTGGTATCAGAGCAGTTAGTCCTCGGAATGTCTACAGACCGTGTGCAGTAGAGTCTTGGTTATCAGTGTGTTGTGCACCACACCCATAAACATGAGGATACAGTACATTTAGGATTGGTTTCTATTTTCCTTACTCTAAGATCGTGCGATAGAGCTATGTTGTTAGGGTAGTCCCTCCCTAACGTATTATTGTGGTTGCAGCTACGCCTCTAAAGAAAGCGACAGCGTTCCAGAAGGGGGATATATGGACTTTTATACAGGTTGGTAAAATTGTTGTATATTTGGTATGATGATGACGTGCATCTATATGGACATATTTATTAGGGCCATGTGTGTGTTTCCTGAAGTGATTGTGGGTTATCATGAGTTGTTTAAGCTTTAATAATTGCTGGGAAGGTATGAAACAATTTAATGAATCCACATCAAGGCATACTGGGTGTGCTAATTTGGAATATTTAGGAGGTGATGAGCTGTCTGGGATGGTGATGAACTCTTAGAAGATCACGTTTAATTGACTTAATGGCATACCATGTGGTTAGATTAAGATGTGTTGTATGCTTAAGTGATATGTACGAATAATATTTGTATGGAGTAAATAGGTTTGTTATGGTTAAGACGATATGATGTTGAGATTATGAGAAACTATCTTACTCGTATACGGGGAGAGATAATGTAAGCTTGAGACATAGAATATTTGAGGATCTTAGAATATTGGATAACCGTTGAGACCTTAGATGTCACGACCCGACCCCGGGGCGCGGCCCAGTGCCTACAGGCACCCGTTGAGTATACATCAGAGAATAGCAGCGGAACATACACAATATATAAATATGTCTAGAAAATAAACATCACAGGCTAGCCGATAAGGCCGCCTTCCATAAAATATGCATAATCAAAAGCAAAACTGTACAACTCAGTTCTTACAGCCCCAAACCACAACATGTGACTACAGACCTCTAGGAATAACAAGCGTGGCGGGGCGAGTCCCGCCGTACCACACGAATGTACATAAATCTACAACATCAGGGAAAGACTGTACCAAAAAGACAAGCCTCCAGAGAAATGGAGCTTCTGACGCTTGATCAGTGATCCTAAGAATGAGGATCCACCACCTTACCCTACTGCGGCGTGAGCGGTCCAGGGAAGAAATTCGATTACACAATATGTACTAAGTATGTAAAGCGGAAAATCGTAATTACATCGTAAGTTTAAAACAAAGCGGGAGGCATGTATGATAATCAAATTACGATTGCTGTTCCTTACTAACAATGAGAGTAACTAAGAGTATACTTACAACATAAAAATAGGAATCTCACGATCAGCGGGACCACCGCCCGCGGTATCATTAAGCAATCGTACTCCACGGGACTATTTCACCGTATGGGTCGTGTGGACGCGTGAGGTATTCCTCGCAGGTTTGTACCGCGCGTGGGACTATTTCACCCGCGTAAGCCCATGGGACTCGCGTGGTATTCCTCGCGTCATGGGTAGCAAATCCACGGAAGCGGTGGTATAACGTCTTGGGGTTTACCGCCGTTTATCTCTTACCTTAGGCGGTGGTATAACGTCTTGGGGTTTACCGCCGTTTATACTCTTACCTATATGTTATCGTGAGTATATGTACTCGCGTCATGGATCGTGTCAATGGAATAATATACTCGCATGGGTATCAATACGCGTCATGGATGTAAGTCCATGGAATAATATACTCGCGAGAATCTATACGCATCATGGATCTGAGTCCGTGAAATAATATACTATCATAGGTATCGATACACGCATCATGGATATAAGTCCGTGAAATAATATACTCTCGTAAATCTATACGCATCATGGATACTAGTCCATGGAATAATATACTCATGGATATCATCACGCCCGAACCCGGCCCGCGGCGGTGTCTACAGGCACCTTTCTATTCATACAACACAATAAACCGCGGAAGATAAATAACACTCATCTTTTTTTAAAACAAAGGCAAAGACGATAAGGCTGCCGTCATATAAGTCACCCGAAAGGGTCTACACTGTTCAATAATGTAATTACAACTCTAGTCAGTCCATCCCACATATGAATACATACCTCTAAGAGTTTGGACAAACACTATGATGGGACAAGGCCCCGCCGTACCTCTGAATATACCTAACCATAATGACAAGCTCCGGAACATTGGAGTTATCTCAAAATGCTGAACCAGGATCCTAAGCTCGCGGATCCACAAATGTGTACCTAGACTTGTGGACATGAGCGGCCGAAGAAATCGATTACAACAAGTACTAAGCATGAAAGCGGAAATAAAATGCAATCAAGATCATAACTATACAAGGAATGACAGGGCATGTATGAAAATAAATATCATATCCCACCGTGTCATATAAAACTCAGAGCCAACTGTACCTTGTATCACTATACTAATGTAACACCGTACCACTTTAAAATATGAAAGCCATGTCAAAATCCGGGATACCTGCCCTCAACATATAATATCACAGAAGCATGCTCGTGGAATACAACATCACCGTCAACATGTAACAAGTATAATGCACCCTACCAGTACACTGTGCCTTTTTAACCAAGAGAGTAAACTTTACATGCTTTAAAATAGGAAGCTTATGATCAATCTAGGGCCACCCGCCCGTAGTATCATTATGAAATCCTACTCATGAGACTATTTCACCCGCATAGGCCTTGTGGACCCGCATGAGGTAATTTCCTCGCATAGGACTATTTCACCTGCATAGTGTTACACCCCGTAAGTCCAGGACATGTAAAAGAGAATGTACGAAAGGAAACAAGACTTGGAAATTAGTGCGAAAGGAGGAATTGTTTTTCAACGGAAAATCTTAGAATCTTAGGAAAGGAAAAATGTTAGTTTTTGAGAATTGGATTCTCAAAATGCATTATTGAAGAGTATGGAACTTATTAACATTATGTAAATTTATTTTTACTGGATTTGGTCATGTGGGGCCCACAGAAATTTACGTTTTGTGGGGCGCGAGGGTTCTGAGAATTTTATGGGCGAATGAGAGGCGACACGTGGCACCCACACTTGGTCTTGGGCGAAATTAAGTGAGGTAATATGGTCATTGACCACCTTGGAAGATTAGTCTTGCTAGCGTGACATTGTTGACTTGTCGAAACATCGCGTGGGCTTGATCTGGTGAAACCCATCGAGCCACACATTTGTTGTAATCTAAGCCCTCGATGTGTTTTAAATACTACACTAGTAGCAAGACTTGACATTTCTACACTTAGAAAAATTAGAGAACACACTTGTTCTTCAAAGGTTGCTCTCGGCCAAGGCCTCTTTTGGAAGACAAAATTTTGTAGTTTTGATCCATTAGCCACAGACTTTAACGAGGTTCCTAAGAGTGTTGTAAGGTTATCTCAATAGAAAGATTTTGGAAAAAGCGGAGTTTTCGTATTAGTCATGGCGGAAACTTAAAGTTCTTGACTTTGAAGTTGGAACTTGAAAATGTGTTCTTCATAGGCTTCTAAGAGGTGCTTGGAGCGGATTGGAACATAAGGAAAGGAGCTAAGAATTGCTAAGGCGCGACTTTGAATCTTGGAATTTTTAAGGGCTTGGAAAGGTATAAATTTTGTCGTTTTAGCAATTAAGTTTACTTATTATTGTAGCTATGGATATTAGCAAGCATGAGTTATATATTATGTAGTTGGATAAGTTTATTGGCTAATGGAACCCTAATCCGAAAACTAGCATGTTAGCCTTAAGATTACAATTCAAGTCGATTATTCGTTTAAGTCCTCGCATGTTGTGTAAGGAGGAAATTGTAGTTGTTGAAGTTGTTTATGACTATATAACATGTTAGACCTTAGAACTTGGAATTGGAAAAAGAATTGGAAAGGACTTGTTGTTGGTTATAAGTTGGCCGAGAATGGCTTGGATTTTTATACTACTTGATATTAATTGTGGGGCGGAATTTTATACGTATTGTAAGGCGTGTAATCCTCTTTGTTTGGTTGTTGTTTGGAGCCTTAAATGTGGCCTGTTGGTTATTGTATTCGGCCTTGAAAAAGGTGGCAAAGTGAGTAGAAACAAAGGAAGCGCTGCCCGATTTTCCGTAGAATTAGAGACCGTATACTTAGTATTATTCTACGTTAGAGACTAGAAGTTGATAGTCTTGTTGTGACCATTATAGGTTGACACTTCTACGTACGGTGTATTCGACAGCTTGTGGATTTAGCGAAAAGGTATGTGAACTATCTCTCTTACAGCATGATTCCTTAAGGTAAAGAAAGTATGTCCTACTCCTTAAATGATCCATTCCTTGGTTGTATTTGGATTGCCTAAAATAGAATTCGTTCTATGTACTTCCTTGATTGTACTTTGATGTTAAATTGTAAGTTGTATAATCCATTGCCTTAGTGAAGTGGGATTCTTAAAAGTGAAAGTATTTTACTTAAGTACATAGAGTCTTGAAAAGGAAGTGGTTTCCAAATCTTTTGGCTAGTGCCTTAGTTCCAAAACCTAAGGGTCGTTTAATGACTTTAGGGGAGTCAAAAGAGTGATTTACTTAATCGTTTTAAGAGAGGAGAAATGACATGATTTAAGAGAAGAAACTTGTTTTCTAAATATTAAGAGACTTGAAGTATTTTGGAAAGTTAAGAACTTGATTTGTAAGTATGTGATACTTGGTTTTAAGTATAAGTCTCTTGGTTATAAAAAGGAATGAATATGTCTAAAACCATAAAGGGTTTTAACGGCTTTATGGGAAGTTGGTTATAACGGCTTTATGGAAGGTTAAGAAAGTTGTCTATTTTGATTATTAGGCATAAGTTGTCTAGATTGTGAAAATTTGAAGTTACATGATTCCAAGCTTTGAAATGAGTTTTCTAAAGGTGTAGTAACTCACTTTGAAAAATAGACACACCTTGATACTACGGGTGTTAGTATCTTGGGGTTTTACATAAGAAGGAGTCCTTTGAAAAGAATGCACGTACGAAGTACTTTGGCCTGTTTAATTGAAAATTATTCTATGTGTGCCTTGATAAGTACTTTGGCCTGTTTAATTGAGAATTATTCTATGTGTGCCTTGATAAGTACTTTGGCTTGTTTAATTGAGAATTTCCAATGTGTGTTGGTGATAGCATTTGAGTACAAGTATTATGTTTTATTACGTTGCCGCGACTCTCGGTTGGAGGGTCGGCTGCCTTGTTGTAAGCTTACTTGGACGTCTGAAGCGGTGAGGTGGGATTCAGGTATCTTATTATTTGTGTTACCCTACGGTCGTACTTATCACGATGTGGGATCTTGGGGCATGCGACGCGAGGATACCCTATGGTCATGCTTATCGATGTGGGATGCGGGCATGCGACCGCGAGGATACTCCTTGGACATCTTATCGATGTGGGATTAGGCGTGTGACCGAGTGGGTTAGATTCCCAATTTGTTTGTGTTACCTACGGTCATGCTTATCGATGTGGGATGCGGGCATGCGACGCGAGGATACCTATGGTCGTGCTTATCGATGTGGGATCTTGGCATGCGACCACGAGGATACTCCATGGACATGCTTATCGATGTGGGATTAGGGCGTGTGACGGGGCGGGTTTGATTCGGTTGTTTGTATACCCGTGGTCATGCTTATCGATGTAGGATTAGGCGTGCGACCACGAGGGATACTCCGTGGATATTCTTATTTGTGTTACATTATATCATGGAATGCCGGCAGTGAGAAAGGCTTCCACGGGCATGAGTGATATTATGGGAGTGAGACCCATGGTATTATTTGAGTAGTGACTTTGAGGCATCGTCCACATTTGGATATAGCCTTATGTATTGTGTCTTGTAGGTTGGCTATCATACCGTCTCTGTTTGTTTAGTGTTATGATTTCATTCTGATGCCTGCATTCACATGCCTTGGTACATTCTTTGTCTTGACCTCCTTGAAGTGCGTTCATCTGCATGAGTTTAGGTCTTGATTTGGTGATCGGCAGTGTAGGACCACCTTTCGGAGATTTTGGATAGCTCATACATTGGAGTTTATCTTTTTGGTATAAGTTCTTCGATCACAGGCTTTTATCTGATTATGGATGCAGCGGGGCCTTGTCGTCATGTTTGATAAAACTCTTAGAGGTCTGTATTCATATGTGGGATTGGACTCATGTACGGTGTAGTATCTTTTGTTTATGTATATTATATGGCAGCCTTGTCGGCTTTGCCTTTGCACGTACGTTGGTTTTAAAAAAATAAAATGAGGCGTTATTTAATTTCCGCAGTTTACTTAGTTGTTAAGGTATATGGGTGCCCAGGTAGGGCACCGATCCACGAGCTTGGGGTTGGTCGTGTGATGTAATATCGAGCGATCGATCCTCGAAATGTCTGAGGCCGTGTCTAGTAGAGTCTTGATTATCGGTGTGTTGCGCGCCACGCCCATAAGCAGGAGCTACGGGACATTAGGAGTTAGTTTCTATTAACTTCTCACTCTAGATCGTGCCATAGAAATTGTTAGTAAGATAATTCCTCTCGGCGTGATTTTGTATTCTGATTATGCCTCGAGGAGAAAGCGGCCTTGAAGGGCAAAGGTAGCGAGCTACTATTGGACTCGAGAGAGTTGATAGGGCTTATGCCCGAGTATCTGGATGTTATTCATGATCGGCGAGTTTTTGCGCGAGTTTTGAGGCCCGGCACGAGCCTCGGTTTTCGATTAGGGAAGACTTTAGGAGTCATGAAGGAAGCCATTCGTTATTGACCAAGATAGCGATTACTCTGATTTCATCGTGAGGTTATTCGGCGATGCAGACAGTGTACGAGGGTAGGCGGCAGCGCGAATCTGCGTAAGAGGGCTAGCCGGTTGGTGATCCGGTGAATTTTTGGGCGAACGACCTCGGCGAGTGAGATATTCGTCGACCTACCCGATACATACCCCGCGGTTCACGGTGGGATATTGGACCCCACGAGTATTTAGGAGCGGTCACAGCTCCGAGGTCGAGTTCTCGGAAGGAGCAAAGGACTTTCTCGGTCGAGCCACCTATTCCTCGATGTATCATATGTAGTAGCGTCATTCGAAATGTCGTTATGACCACGAATAGTTGTTATTATTGTGGCGTCGGGCCACGTTCGAAGTATGTCCTTTTAGAAAAACAGAGTGAGGTGGTTCGACCTATGAGGCGATGGGTGATTCCACTTTCCTCGCGGTGTGCATTCCCGAGCGGGGTGTTGGATGTTAGCGTAGTGGTAGAGTCGGGGTGGAGTTTATAGTTCTGGCGGTCCTTGAACGCGAGGTGGCGTGACTCTTGGGCGGGATCGGGAGGCGACATCGCGGGGTTCTGGTATATTTCGATTCTTTTGAATCATACGTGCATTGTTAGATTCAGATTTTGCCCTAGCGTATATGTTTTCCATGTGTTGCTAGAAGTTGTAATTGATAGTACCCCAGAGGTAGGGATACCTTGATTAGTAAAGTGAAAAGTTAAGAATGTTGACAAGAATGATAAGTGAACTGAGACTATAGTTGTGTAGAGTTCACAAGTTGTAATTACCAATAGCATTGTAAGGCCAGATAGGGAAGGATGTACAATAGAAATACTTTGGCTTATGTGACGAACCTCTAAGTGAATAGGGGATAGGGTAAGAATGTTATACCCCGTATTTCCAGAGTATGTACGTGAGGACGTACATACAAAAGTTTATCCTTGGTTAGGCATTGGACGAAAAAAATTTGTGCACAACTCACTTAAAGAATCGTTTTTCGACGAAACGTTTTACTAAACTCGCGTAGGGTATTTCCGGCTATGTCATTTATAATTTTTGCGGATTTTTCCGAGAGATGAAATATTTTGGACCAACGGGAGGGTGACACTTGTCACCCTCATTGGACGGCAAAGTTGGGCAAAGTTGGCACGTTTTTTGTGCCTTCTCCTTAGTCAAGGAGTTGGTAGGATATTTGTGTAGTAGATGGATAAGGACACTTGCCTAAATCTCCACCTTACACTTGCCTAGCACTTGGCTTCATCTTGGCCATTGGTTGGCCATTGCTTGACCTATAAATACCCCCCTTAAGATGAAGAGTTCTTCATCCACAAATCAATTTCCAAGTCTTTAAAAATTCCTCCCCTCTCTTGTAGTGTTTTCGTCCAAACACTCACCCTCCCCCCTTGTGAAGGCCCTTGGCGAACCACCCCCTACAGCCTAGTAGTCTGGCAGAAACCTACCCTCTCTTGGTAGAAAAGTTGTCTTCCAAGTATAGTTACTATTCCAAAATACCCTAGCCCAATTCCCTTATAGTATTTTAGTAGAAGTTGTTGGGAACTTCTAAGAGTTCTTGGAGCTATCGGAGCGTACAAATTAGGAGCTAAACCTTGCTCAGGAGCGACTTTTAACTTGGATAATTTTGGGCTTATCGAGGTAAATACTCTTGTCCTTCTATTGTAATTTGATATTACATATAAGAATAGTTAAGACTTGAGTATAAGATATGAAAGAATATTAATGAATAGTTAAGACTTGAGTATAAGATATGAAAGAATATTAATGAATAGAATTGAACTGTTATCACAGTAGAAGGGTATAAAAGAAGAATAATTGAACTGTACTTACATAGGACTGTTTTCACTGATGAACTTGAGTAGCTTGTGGGTAGGAAGTCTTGATTTTAGTAGAATAGAGAACCCTCTACTTAGAAGCATTTTACAGAATAGTCTAGGCGTTGATAGGCGTATTTGACTATTATAGGTTGATTCTCTGCGCGACATATTCGACTTGGCGGTGGATTTGAGAAGGTATGTGATTCTTCCTATACTCTTGAGCATGATATTTTAAATATATATATAGTGCGGTAGGCGTCGTGTGTTAAGCGAATAATAATTACGGCAATGTCTTTTGACTTAGCACGAATAATAATTACGGCAATGTCTTTTGACTTAAGCTGAATAATAAAGATCTTGAAGCATTTCAAAGAATCTTGAATCATTTTTAACGAGAAAGCAGTTGGTTTTAAACAAAAGCTTAAGAGTTATACTAGCTTTATGGGAAGTTAGGTATAACAACTTAAGAAAGATAAAAAGAACTGTTTACTTATTTGCTTATGAAAACCTTGTATTGATTTCTGTAAGGTGTAGTAACATTGATTGATAAATAGACATATTATGATGCTATGTGTGTTAGTGTCTTGTGATGTTGTGAAAGTGGTCATTCTTGTTGTGCTTACGTTGCTAAGCGGTAAGTCGATTATCTTGTTATTATATCACCTACCCGCGGCTTGTTTCTGAGGGCTTTCCACCCTTGATGCGGGTTTATCGGCCTATGCGATGCAGTGAGACTATGCGGGCTGCGGGAGTTCGAGTTGATCATTAGGGTGTTTTAGCCGTCACGGGGATGCCACTATGCGATGCAATGTGACTATGCGGTCTATTGAGACTATGCGGTGCGGGAGTCGAGGAGTGTCTGCAGGGGTTAGCTACCCCGATGTGAGAATACCTCATGCGGGTGCATGTGTGACTATGCGGTGCGGGAGTCGAGGCTAAACACGCATAATGATACTATGGCGATCGGCCTTGCCCGATCATTCGCGGCCTAGGAAAGACGATTATATTATATCTATTTTGCTCTTGTTTATGTTGTGGCACTATATGCGATTAAAGCTGGTTGTATTTACAAATGGCTTTAAATACTTTGATTTTACTTGATGCTACGATTTCACATACTTAGTACTGTTATCTTGACCTCCTTGAAGTGCGTTCATGCGCGGTAAGGGCAAGCAGTGCTAGATCCACGTCTTAGGATCTCTTTGCTTTGGTGTCGAAGCTCAATGTATAGGAGGCTCGACTTTTGGGTATGATCTCCTGTTGTTGTATATAGTTTTGTACATTCGGGTATGGCGGGGCCTGTCGCCATAGTTGTTATATTCTTAGAAGTGTAGTCTATTATGCGGTTGGGATGTAGCTGCAAAACTATGTTTATATATATGCGAGCAGCGACATTTTCTCGCATAAAGCGTGTCTCATTTTACAAGCTGTTTCATGTCTTGTTTTTATATTCCGATTACTACGATGTATGACTACTTGGGTGCGGGTAAGGCACGATCCACGAGCCGGGCAGTCGTGACAAAAGTGGTATCGAGCGATTAATCCTCGGAAAGTGTCTACGAACCGTATCTAGTAAGTCTTGATTATCGGTGTGTTGTGCACCACACCGATGTCGAGGAGGCTATAGGATATTTAGGATTGGTTTCCATTCTTCTCACTCGAGATCGTGCCTTAGAGTTGTGTTATAAGTTGGACCCTCTAACGTATTCCTTTTATGCTGATTATGCCTCGCGTAAGGCAACGGGCGAAGGGCAAAGCGTAGGAGGCGCTAATAGGACACGAGAGTCACGAGGCCGCAGCCCGATTCTTACGGCGATACCTCAAGCGGCGAGTTCCGTGGCGCCGCCCAGCGAGACCACGATGCGCGCCTCAGTCCGCGTCACAGGCGAGAGGTTAGGAGTACAAGAGATAACCCGACTATTGGCGAGATCGTGGCGAACATGAGGCGGTGGATCACGGATTCGATTCGGCCCGATAGTACCGTGGTTCACTTTGGGTAAACGATTTGAACTACGAGATTTCTGAGTTGTAGCCCGAGTTTCTGGTGGCGGGAGGATGATCGCGAAGTTCATCAAATCGCTCTGAGGATTATGAGAGTGATCGGCGTCGGAGACCGGTCGTGATCTTGATTCGTCAGCGTGACACCGCGATCGATTGGTTTGGTCGTGGGAGTTATCGGGGAAACAGCGTCCCAGCTACTTTGGATGAGTTCTGGAGGCCTTTCTCACTCATTTCTTTCCTCGCCGGATGAGGAGGGCGCGGCAAACAAATTTTTATTCTTGAGAGGCAGAGAAGGGCCTTGCGATTAGAAGTCTGATATCGAGTTCGATTCTTTGGCTCGATATGTCCCTGCATTAGTAGCGAATGGAGGGCGAGTGCATCGCTATGTCACCGGGCTAGATGATTATATGGCGAGTCTTGTGCGGGTGTGGCTCTTGACGAGCATGGATATTACCGCGTGCGAGCTCATGCGGCTGGGATCACGAGGCGTAGAGACGCCGGTCGGCGGTCTCGGCATCGAAGAAGGCGAGCGGCCGGTCCTTTTAGTAGTTCTCGGGGTGGGCGGCCTCGTGAGCGTCTAGATTTGCACCCGGCCAGCTCGAGCACTCCAGCATCATTATCGATACATCAGTATTCGGGGCGGTCGGGGCCCGGGACTTGGACTTCGAGTAGCGAGGTGCTAACGATCGAGTCTGCTCGGTGTGTCCGTTGTGGTAGATTCCATTGAGGAGTGTAGTACTACTTTGGGAGCTTGCTATACTTGTGGCTAGCGAGTTCATTATGCGAACTGTCAGGCCGAAGCGGCCCAGTGGTAGGGCTCGGCCTACGAGTGCATTGCGGTTCTTCGTCCCTCTGATTTACGCCCGGAGCGGTACTCATGGACCAGCCAGTCGCAGCGAGAGTCATGGCGGGTCGATTCGCGGTCCTCGAAACGCATTTATGCCTTGTCCGGTAGCGGGATCGGGAGGCCTCGCTGATGTAAATCCGCAGTACCTTATCGATCTCGATTATGATGTGTATGCCTTGATAGATCCGGGTTCTACTGCATCCTATATATCTCCCTTATTGCTAGTAGGATAGGGATAGAGCACGAGTCCATGGACCACTTCGAGGTAGCTACGCCGATGGGTGATTCGGTGGTAGCTCGGCGGGTATATAGGGCTTGTCGGTGACCATATCTGATCGTCGGACCTGGCGGACTTGATAGAGTTAGACATGACCGATTTCGATGTGATCATGGGTATGGATTGGCTAGCTTCTTCTCGCCCATGTAAGCTGCGAGGAGAAAGTAATGCAGTTCGATTTCTGAGAAGTCGGTTGTCAGTGGGAGGAACAACGTATCGCCGAGGGTAGTTTTATTTCCTACCTCGAGGCTAGGAAGATGGTGCGAGAAGGGTACATCTACCAACTCGTTGGGTGTTTGATCACGAGGTGCGGTGCGATTTCCGATCAGTTCGGTAGTCGAAGAGTTCCCAGGCGTGTTTCAGGCGACCTCCGGGTATCCTCACGAGAGGAGATAGAGTTTTGTATCGATGTCTTGCGGACACTCGACCTATTTCCATTCAGCCATCTGAATGGCACTGCCGAGTTGAGAGAGTTGAAGGACCAGTGCGAGATTTCTTTGGAGAAGGGCCATCGGGCCTAGTGTTTCTCGCAGGAAGCGCGGTATTGTTCGTGAAGAAGAAGGGCGGGGCCCTGCGCGTGTGTGTTGATTCTGACGGTGAACAAGGTGACCATTAAAACGAGATACCCCGGGATTGATGATTTGTTCGACCCGGTGCGAGTGCGAGATGTTTCTCGAGATTGATCTGCGATCGGGCTATCATCAGTGCAGTCGAGAGGCGGATTTCCACTAGAAGTGCATTCGGACGATGCGGGCATTATGAGTTGGTCATGTCTTTTGGGTTGACCAATGCTCGTGTATTCATGGATTTGATGAGCCGAGTGTTTAAACCATTTTGGACGCGTTTGTGATAGTGTTCATCGATGATATCTTGGTTTATTCTCGCTCGAGCGGGAGCATGCGGGCATTTGAGGCTGTCTTGTGATTCTCGGGACCAGCGATTATCGCCAAGTTTTCCAAATGTGAGTTTTGGTTAACCGATGGCTTTTGTTGGGCATATTGCGGGTGATGGTATTGAGATGGATCGGCGAGATCGAAGCGATCGAGTTGGCCTCGACCTACTACTCCGAGAGGTTCGCGATTTTACGGGCCTTGCGAGTTATGCTCGGCGGTTCGTAGAAGTTTGCTTCTATCTGCACCGTTGACTAGGTGACTCGGAAAGCGGCTAAGTTTGATGGTGATGCGTGTGAGAAGGGTTTCGATTCTTGAAGGAGGCGCGACCTCACGTTCTTACTCTTCGGAGGTCAGACGGTTATATGCGTGTATTGTGATCATCGGGCATCGGGTTGGGATGTGTGTTGATCTGCAGCGGGGCAAGGTTATAAGCGTATGCATCGGCGGCTTAAGAAACACGAGAGGAACTACCCCGCGTGATTGGAGTTAGCGTGGTGATTCGTACCTTGAAGATCTGGAGGCACTATTTGTATGGGGTTCGTGTGGATATTTATCTGACCACAGAGCCTCGGTATATCTTCGGCCAGAGAAGTGAACTTACAGCGAGAGGCGGTGGTTAGAATTGCTCAAGGATTATGATGTTGACATCTGTACCACGGGAAGGCGATGTTATGGCGAATGCCCTTAGTCGTAGGTCGATGGGTAGCCTATCGGATGTGCGGCGGAGAGGAGGGTATGGTTCGTGATTTGCATCGATTAGCGAGCCTTGGTGTCCGTTTGATTGATTACGATAGCGGTGGAGTTCGAGTTCGAGAGGTTGCGAGTCTTCCATCGTCGAGGAGGTGAAGAGGCAGCGATTTGATGATCCGGTTTTGGCGATGCGTGATCTGACTCTTACGTGAGGAAGGGTCCTTTTGAGTAGCACTTTGATGGGGTGCTAAGGTTTGAGGCGAGTTGTGTGTTCGGATGTTTGAGGACTTGGCGAGTTCTTGGGGAAGCACCACGTAGCGCGTTACTCTATCCGTCGAAGTGCGACCAAGATGTACCCACGACCTTAGATCTATGTATTGGTGGGATGGCGAAGAGGGGCGTTGCGAGTTAAAGCTCGGTGCCGTGTTGTCGGCGGTGAAGGTAGAGCACGAGGCACGGTGGTTTGTTGCGACGATAGAATCCAGGCACGGAAGTGGGAGGTGATCAGCATGGACTTAAATCACGGGATTACCTCGCACTTTCGGAGGAGACATGATTCTATATGGGTTATCGTCGGCGGTGGCGAAGTCGGCCACTTTCTTCCGTCGAGGATGACTTTTGGTGATGATTATGCGGACTTTATATCAGAGATCGTCGGTGCATGGAGTCCCTATTTCGATCATATCGACGAAGAGCCGGTTCTGGCTAACCTTACGAGTCTTTCGAGAAAGGGTTTAGGGGCCTTAGTGAGCACAATCTTGCATTCCATCCACAGCAGGCAGACGGTGGCGCACTATCGGACTCTTTAGGATATCTGCGAGCTTTGTGTTATTGACCGAGGGTAGTGGGAGGATCATTTGCCTCTAGTTGAGTTTGCGTATAATAATAGCTACCACTCGGTATTGAGATGGCGCCTTGAGGCCTTGTATGGGAGGAAGTGCGGTCGCGATAGGCTGGTTCGATGTGGCGAGTGCGATTAGTAGGACGGTTGATGCAGCGAGCGATGGATAAGTGAAGCTTATCCGAGGCGATTCTTGGCTCGAGTAAACGAAGTCATATCGGATCATCGTCGTCGGCATCCAGGTTATGATTGATGATTAGGTTTTCTGAAGGTGTCGCCCATGAAGGGTGTGATGAGATTCGGAAAGAAAGGAAACTTCGGCCTAAGGTACATTAGGCGATGTCAGTTGTCGCGAGGTAAGCAAGGTTGCCTATGAGTTGGATCTGCCGTCCGTCTGGAAGCGATGCATCCGGTGTTTCATGTTTCTATCTTTGAGGAGATGTATCGGGGATCCATCTAGAGTGCACCGATTGTGATGTCGGTGGCCAGGGGTTATCGTATGAGGAGATTCCATAGCGATGTCGATGCGTCGAGTTAAGCGTCTGCGGACCAAGGGCGTGGCAGTCAAGTTACGTGGCGGAGCGATCTCGAGAGGAGATGACATGGGAAGGCGAGGAGGACATGAGGCGGTATCCTCACTTATTCCCAGCACCTCGGGTAACTTCCTTTCTGTTCTTTGGTTTTTAATTATCGTATTTGCTTAAGTGTTATATTGTGGCCATGTGTGGCACTTGCAAACTGTTAAGTTGTGAGGTATTTTATCGTTAACTGTCTTGGGAAGGAACATTCGGGACGAATGTTTCTAAGGAGGGGAGAATGTTATACCCCGTATTTCAGTATATGCGTGAGGCGTCGTCTGGATTTAGCCTTGGTTAGGCATTGGACGAAAAATGTTTGTGCACAACTCACTTAAAGAATCGTTTTTCGACGAAACGTTTTACTAAACTCGCGTAGGGTAAATTCCGGCTATGTCATTTATAATTTTTGCGGATTTTTCCGAGAGATGAAATATTTTAGACCAACGGGAGGGTGACACTTGTCAGCCTCATTGGACGGCAAAGTTGGGCAAAGTTGGCACGTTTTTTGTGCCTTCTCCTTAGTCAAGGAGTTGGTAGGATATTTGTGTAGTAGATGGATAAGGACACTTGCCTAAATCTCCACCTTACACTTGCCTAGCACTTGGCTTCATCTTGGCCATTGGTTGGCCATTGCTTGACCTATAAATACCCCCCTTAAGATGAAGAGTTCTTCATCCACAAATCAATTTCCAAGTCTTTAAAAATTCCTCCCCTCTCTTGTAGTGTTTCGTCCAAACACTCCTCCCCACTTGTGAAGGCCCTTGGCGAAACCCCCTCTAGCCTAGTAGTCTGGCAGAAACCTACCCACTCCTTGGTAGAAAAGTTGTCTTCCAAGTATAGTTACTATTCCAAAATACCCTAGCCCAATTCCCTTATAGTATTTTAGTAGAAGTTGTTGGGAACTTCTAAGAGTTCTTGGAGCTATCAGAGCGTACAAATTAGGAGCTAAACCTTGCTCAGGAGCGACTTTTAACTTGGATAATTTTGGGCTTATCGAGGTAAATACTCTTGTCCTTCTATTGTAATTTGATATTACATATAAGAATAGTTAAGACTTGAGTATAAGATATGAAAGAATATTAATGAATAGTTAAGACTTGAGTATAAGATATGAAAGAATATTAATGAATAGAATTGAACTGTTATCACAGTAGAAGAGTATAAAAGAAGAATAATTGAACTGTACTTACATGGAATTTGTTTTCCTGATGAACTTGAGTAGCAGCGGGTAGGGAAGTCTTTGCCCAATTTTAGTAGAATAGAGAACCCTACTTAGAAGCATTTCTGAGAATAGTCTAGGCGTTGATAGGCGTGTTGACTATTATAGGTTGATTCTCTGCGACATATTCGACTTGGCGGTGGATTTCGTAGAAGGTATGTGATTCTTCCTATACTCTTGAGCATGATATTTTAAATATATATATAATGCGGTAGGCGTCGTGTGTTAAGCGAATAATAATTACGGCAATGTCTTTTGACAAGCACGAATAATAATTACGGCAATGTCTTTTGACTTAAGCTGAATAATAAAGATCTTGAAACATTTCAAAGAATCTTTGAATCATTTTTAACGAGAAGAAAGCAGTTGGTTTTAAACAAAAGCTTAAGAGTTATACTAGCTTTATGGGAAGTTAGGTATAACAACTTAAGAAAGATAAAAAGAAGCTGTTTACTTATTTGCTTATGAAAACCTTGTATTGATTTACGTAGGTGTAGTAACATTGATTGATAAATAGACATATTATGATGCTCGTGTGTTAGTGTCTTGTGATGTTGTGAAAGGGTCGTTCTTGTTGTGCTTACGTTGCTAAGCGGTAAGTCGGTTGTATTGTTATTATATCACCTACCCGGACTTGTTATCACAGGGCTTGCCACCGCTTGATGCGGTCTATCGGCCTATGCGATGCTGTGAGACTATGCGGGCTGCGGGAGTTCGAGATTGATCATTAGGGTGTTTTAGCGTCACGGGGATGCCTATGCGATGCAATGTGACTATGCGGTCTGTGAGACTATGCGGACTGCGGGAGTCGGGGAGAGTGCAGGGGTTAGCTACCCCGATGCGAGAATACCTCATGCGGATGCGTGTGTGACTATGCGGATGCGGGAGTCGAGGCTAGGCACGCATAATGATACTATGGGCGTCGGCCTTGCCCGATCATTAGCGGCCTAGAAAAGACCGATTATATTATATCTATTTTGCTCTTGTTTATGTTGTGGCACTATATGTGCGATTAAAGCTAGTTGTATTTACAAATGGCTTTAAATACTTTGATTTTACTTCAGTACTTTACAGTTTCACATACTTAGTACCTGTTGTACTTGCCTCCTTAGGGGGGCTGCGTTCATGCTGCGGTAAGAACAGCAGTGCTAGATCCACATCCTTAGGATCTCTTTGCTTTGGTGTCGGGAGCTCCGTGTATAGGAGGCTCGACTTTTAGGTATGATCTCCCTGTTGTTGTATATAGTTTTGTACATTCGGGTTATGGCGGGGCCTGTCCGCCATAGTTATTTATCTTCTTAAGTGCAGTAGTCTATTATGCAGTTGGGATGTAGCTATAAAACTATGTTTATATATATGCAGAGCAGCGACATTTTCTCACATAAAGCGTGTCTCATTTACAATTGTTTCATGTCTTGTTTTTATATTCGTGATTACTCGATGTATGACTACTTGGGTGCGGGTAAGGCACGATCCACGAACCGGGCAGTCGTGACAAAGAAGTACCTTGAGATAAGAGAAATTTATTTGGACTAAGAATGAGAAGTTAAGTATGGCGATGAGTGGGTTATGGACTCGTCTCGGGTCAACCGGTAGTATGGAATGGGGTGATGTCGGTTGGTAGTGGTCCGTATGTGATAGGGTCAGGGATGCGAGCCCAAGTTGGGTTAATCATTATGCGAGTTTGTGGGCGCGTTCCACGGGCAGTCGTAGGGCCGAGAAGAGCCTTAGCGGGAATGTAAGTAACAATATGGCCAAGTTTGGTTAGTAAATCGAGATTGAGAGCGAAACAATATTTGAGATGTAGTGCGTTTACTAAATAAGTTTAGAAATGCGAGAAAGTATGACAAGTAAGGAAATAAAGGAACCTCTACGGATCCGTGTTTTAGAAAGGCGTAACCTTGAGTTTTGTGAGGAGGGTCACGGACGGAAGGTCCATTGTTATGTTCGTATGTTAGGTGGTGGCCATGAGTTGCATCGTTGGTCTTGTGGAGTATTGACTGTTAGGCATAGTATAGAGTTTATGCCGGAGTTTGTATAGCTTGACAACCGACTAAGAACATTCGGGGATGAATGTTTATAAGGGGGGAAGAATGTTACACCAGTAAGTCCGGGACATGTAAAGAGAATGTGCGAAAGGAAAGCAGACTTGGAAATTAATGCGAAAGGAGGAATTGTTTTTCAAGCGGAAAATCTTAGAATCTTAGGAAAGGAAAAATGTTCGTTGTTGAGAATTGGATTCTCAAAATGCATTATTTGAAGAGTATGAAACTTATTAACATTATGGAAATTTATTTTTACAGTTTGGTCATGTGGGGCCCACAGGAATTTTACGTTTTAGTGGGGCCATGAGGTTCTGAATTTTATGGGCGAATGAGAGGCGACACGTGGCACCCCACACTTGGTCTTGGGCGAAATTAAGTGAGGGTAATATGGTCATTGACCACCTTGGAAGATTAGTCTTGCTAGCGTGACATTGTTGACTTGTCGAAACATGTCCGCGTGGGCTTGATCTGGTGAAACCCATCCAAGCCACACATTTGTTGTAATCTAAGCCCTCCAATGTGTTTTAAATACTACACTAGTAGCAAGACTTGGCATTTCTACACTTAGAAAAATTAGAGAACACCTTGTTCTTCAAAGGTTGCTCTCGGCCAAGGCCTCTTTTGGAAGACAAAATTTTGTAGTTTTGATCCATTAGCCACAAGACTTTAACCCAATGTTCCTAAGAGTGTTGTATTTTTATACTACTTGATATTAATTGTGGGGCGGAATTATACACGTATTGTAAGGCGTGTAATCCCCTTTGTTTGGTTGTTGTTTGGAGCCTTAAATGTGGCGTGTTGGTTATTGTATTCGGCCTTGAAAAATGTGGCAAAGTGAGTAGAAACAAAGGAAGTCTTTGCCCGATTTTCCGTAGAATTAGAGGCCGTATACTTAGTATTATTCTCGTTAGAGACTAGAAGTTGATAGTCTTGTTGTGACCATTATAGGTTGACAACTTCGTCAGCGTATTAGAAGCAGCTTGTAGATTTAGCCAGAAAGGTATGTGAACTATCTCTCTCTTAGCATGATTCCTTAAGGTAAAGAAAGTATGTCCTACTCGTAAATAATCCATTCCTTGGTTGTATTTGGATTTCCTAAAATAGAATTAGTTACTATGTACTTCCGATTGTACTTTGATGTTAAATTGTAAGTTGTATAATCCATTGCCTTAGTGAAGTTGGATTCTTAAAAGTGAAAGTATTTTACTTAAGTACATAGAGTCTTGAAAAGGAAGTGGTTTCCAAATCTTTTGGCTAGTGCCTTAGTTCCAAAACCTAAGGGTCGTTTAATGACTTTAGGGGAGTCAAAGGAGTGATTTACTTAATCGTTTTAAGAGAGGAGAAATGACATGATTTAAGAGAAGAAACTTGTTTTCTAAATATTAAGAGACTTGAAGTATTTTGGAAAGTTAAGAACTTGATTTGTAAGTATGTGATACTTGGTTTTAAGTATAAGTCTCTTGGTTATAAAAAGGAATGAATATGTCTAAAACCATAAAGGGTTATAACGGCTTTATGGGAAGTTGGTTATAACGGCTTTATGGAAGGTTAAGAAAGTTGTCTATTTTGATTATTAGGCATAAGTTGCCTAGATTGTGAAAATTTGAAGTTACTTGATTTCGAGCTTTGAAATGAGTTTTCTAAAGGTGTAGTAACTCACTTTGAAAAATAGACACACCTTGATACTACGGGTGTTAGTATCTTGGGGTTTTACATAAGAAGGAGTCTTTTGAAAAGAATGCACGTACGAAGTACTTTGGCCTGTTTAATTGAGAATTATTCTATGTGTGCCTTGATAAGTACTTTGGCATTTAATTGAGAATTATTCTATGTGTGCCTTGATAAGTACTTTGGCTTGTTTAATTGAGAATTGCCAATGTGTCTTTGGTGATAGCATTTGAGTACAAGTATTATGTTTTATTACGTTGCATGCGACTCTCGGTTGGAGAATTCGTCGCCTTGTTGTAAGTTTACTTGGGCGTCTGAAGCGGTGAGTGGGATTACGGGTATCTTCCATTATTTGTGTTACCCTATGGTCATGCTTATCGATGTGGGATCTTGGGCATCTGACCGCGAGGATACCTGTGGTGCGTGCTTATACGATGTGGGATCTTGGGCATGCGACCACGAGGATACTCGCTTGGACATGCTTATACGATGTGGGATTAGGGGCGTGTGACCGGAGTCGGGTTAGATTCGGTTGTTTGTGTTACCCTACGGTCATGCTTATCGATGTGGGATGCGGTGCGTGCGGCCGCGAGGATACCCTATGGTCGTGCTTATACGATGTGGGATGCGGGCATGCGACCACGAGGATACTCATGGACATGCTTATACGATGTGGGATTTGGGCGTGTGACCGGGGCGGGTTTGATTCGGTTGTTTGTATACCCCGTGGTCATGCTTATCACGATGTGGGATTAGGGCGTGCGACCACGAGGATACTCCTTGGATATGCTTATTGGTGTTACATTATATCATGGATTTGCCGGTGAGAAAGGATTCCACGCATGATTTATATTATGGCGTGAGACCCGTGGTTATATTTGAGTAGTGACTTTGAGGCATCGTCCACGTGGATATCTTGCTTATGTATTGTGTCTTGTAGGTTGGCTATCATACCGTCTCTGTTTTGTTTAGGCGTTATGATTTCATTCTGATTACTATTCACATACTTGGTACATTCTTACGTCTTGACCTCCTTGAGCTGCGTTAAATCTGCGCGAGTTTAGGTCTTGATTTGGTGATCGGCAGTGTAGGACCACCTTTCGAGTTTCGGATAGCTCATACATTCGGGAGTTTATCTTTTTAGTATAAGTTCTTTCGATGCAGCTTTTATGCGATTATAGATGCGGGGCCTTGTCCCGTCATGTTTCTATAAACTCTTAGAGGTCTGTATTCATATGTGGGATTGGACTCATGTACGGTGTAGTGTCTTTTGTTTATGTATATTATATGGCAGCCTTGTCGGCTTTGCCCTTGCACGTACGTTGGTTTTAAAAAAAAAATGAGGTGTTATTTAATTTCCGCAGTTTACTTAGTTGTTAAGGTAGATGGGTGCCCAGGTAGGGCACCAGTCATGGGCCCGGGGTTCGGGTCGTGACACATAGGCCTTGTCGACCCGCATGAGATAATTTCCTCGCATAGGACTATTTCACCCGCATGAGCCCTACAGACTCGCATGAGCCCTACGGACTCGCATCAGCATATACGCCATACTCGCATCGTGGGGAGCAATTCCACGGAAATGCAAAATGTAAAAATGACCCGGGGATTGACCCCGTTATAAATAATATAACACTAGCACTACCGGCTATCATGGACAACATATGCAAGTTAAGTAATCTTTAACTCTCATTAGAAAAAATGAAGGCATCATCTTTTTTTACAACCAAGGCAATACCATGCCTTTCTTTTAAAACAAACAAGACAATACCCTGCCTTTCTTGCTAAAATAACTAAGACAATACCATGTCTTCCTTTTAAAACAAACAAGACCATACCCTACCTTTCTTGCTAAAATAACCAAGACAATACCATGGCTTCCTTTTAAAACAAAGAAGACAATACCCTGCCTTTCTTGCTAAAATAACCAAGACAATACCATGCATTCCTGTTAAAACAAACAAATCCATACCCTGCCTTTCTTGCTAAAATAACCAAGACAATACCATGCCTTCCTTTTAAAACAAACAAGACAATACCCTGCCTTTCTTGCTAAAATAACCAAGACAATATCATGCATTCCTTTTAAAACAAACAAGACACTAACAAGTCTTTCATTTTATAACACCATGGCAGTATCACACCTTGCATCCCTAAGGATTAAAGTCCATTACAACAATGTACGTGAGCCGTACATTCACTTTATAAACTAAATTTTCATTTTTAGAAAAGCCCAGTACTACATGTATTACTAGGAAGTAGAATCGATACATGTATCATTTTAAAACCATCGTCAATACACTTATCGTACAGTATCTTTCTAAGAGATGGTTTGGAAAGTCGGGGCAATAGGCATCACGTATTACTTTAAAACATCTTTGAAAATAAAGTGCCACATATCATGTACTATATTAAGGACTTAACCATGGACATTCTCATGATCTCCTTATGACATTTTCAACCATCTTTTGACTTTCCACAAGCCTTGTTATAACAAACTTCCCATAAAGTCGTTATAACACTTTCATTTAGAAAACTAAAGCCTTGCCATATCATGTATTGGATTTGAACCCAAAGTACTATATGCGTCTATTCTTTATAAAAGAATCGTTTCACGCAATTATTTAGGAGTTGAACCGAAACACTTTTACTATTAAAACCAAGTAACTTATGGCTTTAAATCAAGTCAACTTCTTCTTTCAAAACTCAAGAAACTTACTTTCAAATCAAGTAAACTCCTTTTTCAAAATCAAGTAACCACTCTTTAAATTAAGTAACATATATTTTTAAATCAAGTTACTTATTCTCTTTGAATCAAATAACATATACTTTTCAAATCAAGTTACTACACCTTTTAACTTGACTCGAGGCTTTAAATCCGAACTTCTACTCTTTAAGCATTAAGGCAATTATTCCTCTAACTCGAGTAACTCGTTCTCTTGAATAACGTTACTCTGCCTTTTAAAATCAAGTCATGCATTACTGTTTAAACCAAGTAATCCATACTTGTTAAAATAATTCTAGTCTCGTAACCTTCGAATAACTACAGTCTCATAACTTCCAAATGAGTCAAGTCTCTTAAGTTTAGAAATCAAGTCCATGCTTGAAAAATAAAGTCTCATGCTTTCAAAGTAAATCAAGTCTCTTATCTTTAAATTAAATCTCATGACTTTAAAGTAATTCAAGTAACCTATACATTTCATATCAAGACTCGTATACTTTCAAAATCAATTTGCTTACTTGATACTTCAAGTCACATAGACTACTTAAAATCAAGTCACATAGACTTTCGATTAATCATGTCAAAGAAGGAAGAATTCACGTACCTCGTGGCGACTAACCAATCGACAAGTAGCAAAATGCTCAAGTACTTCAACCTCATGGCTATTCCTAAGCCGAGTAGAACAAGTTACCGTAGTACTTCAACCTATAATGGCGATAGCACTTCTATCGATACCATACTTACTTAGTATAAGACTTATACCAAATAATGTCCTCAATTCTCTGGAAAATTAGGCGGCACTTTCGTTGTTTCTTGTCACGAGCCGACCGGGCGCATGGTGCCTCTGGCACCCCGTCGGTAAAAATCGGAGAATAGCGGTAAACATACATAACACATAAAGCAGTATAAAGTAAACATCAACGTGGCAAACAAGTTGCTTCAAAAATATATGTAATCAAAGTATAACGACAACTATGTCTTTCTGACCCCAAAACCACAAGCGTGACTCTGGACCTCTAAGTGTTATACGTATTTCAGTATGTATGTGAGGGCGTCACGTCTGATTATGTAAGCGAATTATGTTAAGGGCGAAATTGTGCACATCCGAGAAAGATTTGTTTTTCAGGCGGAAAATTTTCCGAACCTTGTAAAGGAATTTTCGTTTTCAAGAAAATATTTATTTTGGATTTTTTAGAGAGATGAAATATTTTGGACCAATAGGAGGCGACATGTGTCACCCTTAGGTGGCAAGTTGGGCGTTTTGTGGGCAAAGAGAGTGGCACGTTTTTGTGTTTTAAAGGCCTTAAACATTTGGTCGATGTTTGGCTAGATATTTGTGTAGTAGATGGATAAGTGGGACCCACACACACGTGTCAAATCTTACCCTCCACTTGCTTTGATCTTGGCCATTGATTTCCTATAAATACCCCTTGTGTGCAAGACTTATTCTTCATCCACACTTGAGAAATTCCAGGCAAAAATCCTCCTCCCTTTTAGTAGTTCTCGTCCAAGCTCCTCCCCTTTGTGAAGCCCTCGGTAAATCCTCCCTCCCCGTGGAAAGGGCCGCCATACCACAGTGTACATAATACCTATAGCATCAGGGAAAAACCGTACCAACAAAACAAGCCTCTGGAGGAATGAAGCTTCTGACACCAGAACAGTGATCCTAAGAGTGAGGATCTGCCACCTGCTTACCCCTACCTGCGGCATGAACGCAGCCCCAGGTCAGAGGGTTACCTGATATGTACTAAGTATGCGGCGGAAAATCTTGAAAATACCTCGTAAGTCTAAAATAGCGGAGACATGTATGAAAATCGGTTCTGAATATTGTGCCTTACTAATAATGATCATCAAGCATATACTATCTTTGCGTGAAAATAGGAAGCTCATAATCAAAGCCGGTCATCCGCGGTATCATTAAGCGCTCCTACTCGCAGGACTATTTCACGCGTGGGTTATGTGGACCAGCGTGAGGTATTCATCGCATAGGATGTACTACCGCGTGAGACTATTTCACCCGCGTGAGCCTACGGACTGCGTGAGGTATTCCTCGCATCGTGGGTAGCAAATCCACGGAATATGAAAATGCCACAACCGGGAATGACCGTAATAAATAATAATATATCACTAGCACAAAGCGGCTATCATACGTAATGCAAGCAAGTTAAGAAACCCTTAACTATTAATCTTGTTCATACACCTTCCATTTTAGTTTACTTAAGACACTAACATGTCTTTATGAAATCAGAATTTAACCCAAAGTACTATACTATGTATTACTACTCTTTTAAAACCTTAGGCAATTAATGCCTTAAAAATCAATTGCCTTTCATGACGTCAAATCATTTATCCGTACTCATTTTACTTAGAGTAAATCTTCCTTTATTAACTTTCCATAAAGCTAATATAATCAACTTCCCATAAAGTCATTATATTAACGTTATACCTTAGTCAAATACATTTTCCTAAACCCGGGACTTACACTTTTAAAAGAAACAAGAATCATATACTTAAACACGTGAGTCCATTAACTTTGAAAACTCAAGACATCTTTAATACTTTTAAAGAAATGAGTTAATCCCCTTACTCACAAAACTTGACCATCCTTAAAACAAGTAAGGGATATCAAAACCTTATCACGTCTATCGTACTACATGTAAAACCATTCATGCTCGAGAGATAGGAAAGTTCCACGTACCTCTTGGTCGATCCACTTGCTAAGTCCAAAATACCGCCGTAGTATGTGTTACACCCGTAGTTCCATAGTATGTATGTGAGGGCGTCGTGCGAGAATCGTGATAATTTTGGAAAGAAAGAGAGGTGTGATTTTTGGCGGAAAAGTTTAGGGTTTTGTGAAGGAAAAAGGTTCGTTAATGGGAATTGGATTCCGGGTTGATTCGGACTTTTGGAATATTTGAGAATTATGGAATTTTACTCTTTCGGAATTAGTCACGTGGGGCCACGGGAGAATTTACTGTTTTGTGGCCCAGCTTTATTTTGGATTTTGGCATTACGGATATTTTCGGAAGATGAAATATTTTGGACCAATAGGAGGGAAACATGTGTCACCCCTAGGTGGCAAGGTTGGACGAAATTGTTGGACATGTTGAAAACGTTTTTGGCATGAAAAAGGCTTAAAACATTTGGTCAAAAGTCTTGCAAGATATTTGTGTAGTAGATAGATAAGTGGGACCCACACACACATGGCTCAATCTATACCACACACTTGCTTCAATCCTAGCCCTTGAATGTCCTATAAATACCCCCTTAAGTTGCAAGACTTCTTCATCCACACTTGAGAAATTCCAAGGCAAAAATACTCTCTCCCTTTGTAGTAGTTCTCTTCCAAACACCCCTCTCCCTTGACCAAACGTTGTCCAAAAATTCTTAAAGTTTTAAGTGTTCTTCCTTAGTGTATTAGGAAGATTGTTAACCAAAAGTTAGAAAATATTTCACACCCAGCCTAAAGCCTCACCTTGGCGAGAGTTGTGAGGACAAGAACCTTAGTGTTCTTCACTTGTTTAGGTTGGTTCTTAAAGAGGATTTGGTTAGGGCGTATAAGGGTTGCTTGGAGAGGGTTGGAGCGCCTGAGTAGGAGCTAAGCGTTGCTCGGGATCGACATTATAACTTGGATAATTTTGGGCTTGTCGAGGTAAATATCTTTGTCCTTACATTGTAATTGGAGATTACATATCGTAGTAGTTTAGAATTAAGTATAAGATATCTGAAGGTTGGTAAAGAAGAGAATTGAGCTGTACTTACATAGAATTGTATTCTGATGACTTGTGTAGTTTGTGGTAGGGAAGTCTTGCCCAATTTTAGTAGAATTAGAACATACCTTAGAATGTTCTGCAGTAACCTAGGCGTTGATAGACTTATATGGCCGTTATATGTTGAAATCTGCGAGTAGCGTATTCTACTTGAAGGGTGGAAAAGACTAGCGGATTCTGATGCTTGGAGTTTTTTGCTATTTGTCGATAATCGTCGCGAGGTATGTGAACCTCTTCCTATATTTTCTAGCATGATATGTTGTGAACTATGTAGTACGGTAGACGTACATGTGTTAAATTAATTTGGTTGGTTTAAAACATAAAGTGTTATAACGGCTTTATGGGAAGTTGGTTATAACAACTTTATGTGGGCAAAGAAATGGTTTGTGGTTTTTAAAAGATAAAAGACTGGATGTGAATTAATAAGGACTTGGATTGTGTTAAAAAGTTGTGAAACCGTTTTAATGAGAAATGGGTGTTAAAAGGAATAATGTTATATTGATTTCGGAAATGAGAACAAGTATCGAACAAACCACTGCAGCATTAATAAAGGAAAATGTATTGACTAATTAATTATTATTAAAACCAGTGGAAACCTCCATCTGCATAGAAGCTAAGATAAGACAAAATTTTATTACATTTTCTAGATCATGGCTGTTTTAATAAGATTGTTATAAACAAGAATAACCTACTCACACATAAGACATATGTTACTCAAATTGTTTTAAAAGAGAATTATGTTATTAAGTGATTAAGACTATGAACTACGAAACCTTTCGAAAATAAGAGACTTGAGTATTTGAAATTAGGCAAACTTGAACTTTTGGAAAAGAAGGTTGTTACTTGTCTTTAAAAAGGGGAAACTATTTTGGTTTACTTAAGATAATAGTTACTCTGTTTTGGATACTACGAGTGTGGGTATCAGGTGACTTCATGTGAAAGAATGGATATTTGTAAGGGAATTGAAGTATGGTAATTTGCTTGTGCTTGCTTGTGATAGCCTTGTTGTTTGAAAAGTTGTATTCTTATGCTACCGCGTCTCTCGATGGAGGGCCGATATATTGTTATTGTTGTTACATGGACGTATGCGCACCGATGAAGAATTAGGGCATGCGGCCATGGCGGGTTAATCACCGATATATTGTTATTGTTGTTACATGGACATATACGCACGATGAAGAATTTGGGAATTGCGGCCATGCGGCGGGTTAATCACGATATATTGTTATTGTTGTTACATGGATATGCTGCAGATGAAGAATTAGGGCATGCGGCCGTGCGGAGTTAATCACCGATATATTGTTATTATTGTTACATAGACATATGCGCGCGATGCGGATGTTATACCGTATTTCAGTATGTATGCGAGGGCGTGCGTGCGAGAATCTGTGAGAAAGATTGGAAAGGAAGAAAGAGGTGATTTTTCCACGGAAAAGTTTCCGGTTTTGTGAAGGAAAAAGGTTCGTTAATGGGAATTGGATTCCCAGTTTGGTATTCGGACTTCTGGAATATTAGAAATTATGGAATTTTATTTTGAAATGGTCACGTGGGCCCGGGAGAAATTCTACGGTTTTGTAGAACCACTTTGTTTTCAAGATTTTGGCCATTGTGGATTTTTTTGAAAGCGTTTTTGAGGCCAATAGGAGGTGACACGTGTCACCCCGCCTGGTGGCTTGGCGAAATGACCTTTGTGCGACACGGTTAGAGTCGTTTTTGGCGAAGCGTTTTCGTAACTTGCGAAGGAAAATTCGGCTATGTCGTTTTGTATTTTTGCGGATTTTTAGAGGCGAAACGATACGGACCAGCGGAGGGTGACGTGTGTCACCCTGCGATGGAGACAAGTGGGCGACCTTTGCCGGGTGAGGGGCTTGTGGTGCTAGATATTTGTGTAGATATTTGTGAGGGTTTTAGGAGTAGGGGCTAGGGTGCACTTGGCGATCTTGGCCTTACACTTGCCTTGCACTTGGCTAGAGCTTGGCGTTGGTTGGCCTTTGGGTTTGCTATAAATACCCCTTGGTTGATGAACTTTCTTCGTCCAAAATCATTTTCAAGTCTTGAAATCTCTCCTTTGTGAGTTGAAATCGTCCAAAGCCCTCCCCTGTGGAGCTTTGGTAGAGGCCCGCTGAGTGAGGCTTGGCGTGGGTACCCACTGCTAGTTGTTTCGTATAATACCCACTTGTTGTGGTATAGAAATACTCCCTAGTATTGTTATAATGCCCAAAATACCTTAGCCTTGTACCTTGTAGTATTCCGAAGATACCTCTTTCGTAGAGTCGGAAATACTACCTTTTGTCCTTTAGTCTCAAGCCAAAACCCTAAGGAAATCTTACGTAGTTGGTTGAAGTATTTTGAGTAGAAGTTAGTTAGAACTTCAGGGTTGTTTGGAGTGGTTTGGGCGCGCGGTGGAGCTAAACCTTGCTCGGGATCGACATTATAACTTGGATAATTTTGGGCTTATCGAGGTAATTATCTTGTCCTCTATTGTAATTGGAAATTACATGTTTGGTTGAATATATAGTTGAAGTATACTATATATGGAACTACTTAGTATTAATGATGTCTTTTGACTTAAGCTGAAGAATAAAGCTGAATGACTTGTATTTACATGGGTGTATTGCGGTAGACTTGTGTAGAATTGTACACGTCAGGGTAGGCGTAAACCCCCACACTGGTTGGCTTGGTAGCCGGCCTCGATAGAGGAGGAGATTTCTGTCTTGCGGGAGAGTCTTCTGAATTTTCTATAGAAAGATAGAAACTTGTGTTTTGGGGTTAATAGGCGTTTTGACCTTTATAGGTGAAAGTACTAAGAGTAGCGTTCTACTCGAGGAGTGGAAAGGGCTAGCAAGGTTGTAGTACTTGGAGCATTTTGCTTATTGTCGATAAATCGTCGCGAGGTATGTGAACCTCTTCCTATCTTTTCTAGCATGATTGTTGTGAACTATGTAGTGCGGTAGGCGTACATGTGCTAAGTGATTTGGTTGGTTTAAAACATAGGGTGTTATAATAGCTTTATGGGAAGTTAGTTATAACGACCTTATGTAAGTGAAAATGGTTTCTTGATGTTAGAAGTTAAGAGACTTGATCTTATAAGATAAGAGACTTAACTTATTTGTTTTAATGTGGATGTTTGTGTGAAACCTCATTCGTGAGTAATGAGTACTTGGTTTTAAAGGGATAATGTTTCTTGATTTGGGAATCGAATGTGTATCGACAGGACCAACTGCGGCGTTAATAAAGTAAAATGTATTGAATAATGATGTGTTGTATTAAAACCATGAAACCTCCATCTGCATAGAAGCTAAGATGAGACAAAATGATATTACATTTTCTAGATCATAGGCATTTGTAATAAGATCATTATAAACAGAATAAACTACTCGCGTATATGACATATGTTACTCGATTGTTCTAAAAAGGAATCAGTGATTAAGTTTGGGAACTATGAAACCATTTGAAAATGAGAAGCTTGAGTAATTGAAACTAGGCAAAGCTGGAACTTAGGAAAGAATGTTGTTACTTGGTTTTGAAAAGGAAGGTGGGTTGGTCATTCTAATACTACGGGTGTCGGGTGACTTTTATAAAAGTAATGGATCTCTTTTAAAGAACTTAGCGTATGTAGTACTTTGGGGTTAAAAACCGGACTTTGGCATAAAATGAAAGTACTTTGAGTTGTGTGAAACTTTTTATGCTTGTTGTTGTGAAACTTGCCTATGCTTGTGATGATAGCCTTTATTGTACAATCGTTGTGTTTACGTGTTCTGTCTCTCGATAGAGGTCGGTTGGTAGTTGAGAACTTACTTGGGCGTCTTGCGGCGGCGGAGAAATTCCGCGAATGCGTTCTGTTGATAGTATTATTGTTGTTAATCGCTTTGGACATCACCGACACGATCGTGGCGCACGGGTATGCTTCCATTTAGTTAAGGTCTTGTAGTTGTCGCTTTGGATATCTTGACACGATCGTGGCGCGGGTATGTTTCCATTTGATTATCGCGCTTGTGATTTCCCTTTGGACATCCGACACGATCGTGGCGCGGGTATCGTCCATTTGGAATGTTGTCTTATTTTCCCTTTGGACATCACGACCACGATCGTAAGCGCGGGTATCTTCCATTTGGATTGTTGTCTTGTTGTTGAGGTCACATGGACATGTCTACACCGGCGAATTCCGGCATGTGGCCATGGGACATTGGTATTATTGTTGCATCATGGACATGTCTACACCGTGCGATATTAGGGGGCATGCGGCCATAATGCGAACGATTGATGTTGTGGCGTGAGACCCGTAGTTATATTAGATGATGGTTGTTTATGTTGTGAGCTGTAGTTTGGTTATCATCGTGTCTCCTGCTTTATATAGACTAGTATGATTTCATTTCTGATGTCTGATTTCACATACTTGGTACTGTTGTCTTGACCTCCTTGAAATTTGCGTTCATCTGCAGTAGAAGTACATCGGTCGTGGTTCCTCGCTCATAGGATCACGATTCAAGCATTTGAAGCTCCGTTTCTCGGAGGCTTATCTTTTAGTAGGTGTTCCACTGAGTTGTAGGTTCTTGTACATTCGGGGTATGGCGGCCACTGTCCGTCATAGTCTTTGTATATCTTAAGTGCAGTAATCTTGTTGTGGGCGGGGTTGTAAAAGGATTAAAGCATTCGAGTTTATGTATATCTTGAAAACATTTATTTTGGTTGGCTGTTTATTCATTTATCTCTTGTTAAATGACTCTTGTTTTGTGTTCGTGATTTTCTCTCGATGTTTGTATCACTAGGGTGCCGGGGTAAGGCACGATGCCGAGCCCCGAAGGTCGTTACAAAAGTGGTATCGAGCGATTAATCCTCGGAAAGTGTCTGAACCGTGTCTAGTAGAGTCTTGATTATCGGTGTGTTGTGCACCACATCTATGTCGAGGCTATAGGACATTTAGGATTAGTTTCCATTCTTCTCATTAGAGATCGTGCCTTAGAGCGTGTTGTAAGTTGTACCCTACAGCGTATCTCGTTTTTACAGTTATGCCTCGCGCATGCAACGAGCCCAGAGGCAAAGCGGCGAGAGTGCTTTGCTAGTGAGATCTGAGGAGTGCGAGGCGAGCCCGAGCGACACGAGTTGTGCTTGAGGCTGGTTTAGCGGCGCCCGGCCTGCGAGTTTAGAGCGCGGCGGTGATGGATGAGACTCTGATACACGAGCCTCCGGTCCATGCAAGCGGGGAGATGGGTCCTGAGAGATGGCGATTATTGGCGAGGTTGTGGCGAATATGAGCAGTGAATCTGGCGATTCGATAGCACGATGGATTCGCCCCGGCGAGATAGTTTGAGAGCTACGGGACTTTACGAGTTGTAGCCGCGAGTTTTATGGGTGAGGCACGAGGATGATCGCGAGGAGTTCATCCGGCGATTCTGGATCGTGCGGGTGATCGAGCTTGAGAAGCAGTCTGTGACCTTTGGTTACGCGAGTGCGTGATACGCGATCGATTGGTTTGATTCATGGGAGCTTTCGGGAGAGCATGCACCTCCAGCAGTATGGGATGAGTTTTGAGGGCTTTCTCACGCACTTCTTGCCTCCGCGGATGAGAGAGACGCAGGTAAATGATTTTTATTCTTGAGGCGAAGAGGCGCCTTTGTCGGGAGTACAATGTCGAGTTCGATTCTTTGGCTCGATATGTCCCTGCGCTAGTTGCGAATATGGAGGATAGGGTGCGTCGCTACGTCAGGCTAGATGATTATATGGTGAGTCTTGTGCGGGTGTTTCTCTTGAGGGCATGGACATTGCGCGTCACGACTCATGCGCTAGGATGTGAGGCACGGAGGGTCGGCGGAATGACTGGATCGTGAGAAGAGGCCGGGGCGGCGAGGTCCTTTGGTGGCTTTCGAGGCGAACCGCCTCGGCGAGCTAGTTATATACCCCCATGCAGTGGTCCTCCACCGTCTTGAGGCGGTCGGGGCTCGAGGTTGATTTTTGGCGCGGGGTGTTAACGGTGAAGCCACCCTGCCTCGTTGTGACCATTGTGGTAGACTCCGTTTTGGAGAGTGTCGTGCTAGATTGGGAGTTTGTTTTGCATGCGGCCAGCGGGCCATTTTGCGAGGCTGTCCGACCAAGGGAAGCGCGGATGTTCTGACTTCGACGCCGGGATCTGTGGGTGGTTCATCACGCTTCTACTATGCCTGCGCCTGCCTATGATTAGAGTGGGCGGTAGCCGGGTATATCCTTAACCTCTAGAGTTTTGGTATGCTTGTTATGATGATCTCATTATTGTGTGCTATGTACGGATAGCATTGTGATATGTGTGAGTTAGAATGCGTGGTTAGTTGGAAGGATACGTATGGAGGCATGGTAAGTGTGAACCTTAGACTATTTCACGGCCGAGACCTTAGAGGTAAGGTCGTCTTGAGTAAAAGATTCGTTTTATGTTTGACCTTTTTAAGGGTGAGTAGTATCGTGGGATTTATTTGTGTGATAAGTCAGGGTAGTGTGAGATGGAAGTGGTAGCTTTCATGTGAATTAGTAAGATTGTTCGAATCGGGAACAAGAGTTTGTACGGTTGGGGGTCGGGTTTAGGACCATTTGCGGGTCGACCAGTAACGTTTTAGGTGGTCGGTTCAGGGTGGTCGCTTGGTGGTAGGGTCACGAGGGTGCTAGGCGAGTTTAAACGACCATCGTATGAGTTTGTGGATGTGTTCGACCAGAATCGTTCGTGAAGCGGTAATGGCCTTGGGGATAATACGGCTAGTAAGATGACCGAGTTTGGAGGTGGTGACTCGAGTTTTGGGAAGCAGGCGATGGTGAAGTGTGAATGCGTATACTAGAAGAGTTCAAGTGTTAGAGAAGGGCACGGCGAGTAAGGAAGGAAGATAACGTGTGTTATTTCATGACGGCCGTGGCGTTGGCAATTTGTTAGAAAGAGCTTCATCGATATCCGTCTTGTGAAGGAACATTGGGACGAATGTTTCTAAGGAGAGGAGAATGTTATACCCGTATTTCAGTATGTATGCGAGGGCGTGCGTGCGAATCTGGCGAAAGATTGGAAAGGAAGAAAGAGGTGATTTTTCCACGGAAAAGTTTAGGTTTTGTGAAGGAAAAGGTTCGTTAATGGGAATTGGATTCCCAGATTTGGTATTCGGACTTCACGGAATATTAGAGAATTATGGAATTTTATTTTGGAAATGGTCACGTGGGGCCACGGGAGAAATTTACTTTTTGTAGAACCAGCTTTGTTTTCAAGATTTTGGCCATTGTGGATTTTTTTGAAGACGTTTTTGAGGGCGATAGGAGGTGACCGCGTGTCACCCCGCCGTGGCTTGCCGAAATGACGCTTTGCGCGGCACGGTTAAGTCGTTTTTTCGGCGAAGCGTTTTCGTAACTTGCGAAGGAAAATTCCGGCTATGTCGTTTGTATTTTTGCGGATTTTTAGAGGCGAAACATTACGGACCAGCGGAGGGTGACGTGTCACCCTCGCGATGAGACAAGTGGGCGTGACTTGGCCGAATGAGGCTTGTGGTGCTAGATATTTGTGTAGATATTTGTGAGGGTTTTAAGGGTAGGGGCTGGGGTGCACTTGGCGATCTTGGCCTTACACTTGCCTTGCACTTGGCTAGATCTTGGCCGTTGGTTGGCCTTTGGGTTTGCTATAAATACCCGCTTAGTTGATGAACTTTCTTCGTCCAAAATCATTTTCAAGTCTTGAAATCTCTCCCCCTTTGTGAGTTGAAATCGTCCAAAGCCCTCCCATGTGGAGCTTTGGCCGAGAGGCCCCCTTTGAGTGAGGCTTGGCAGGGGTACCCACACTGCTAGTTGTTTTCGTATAATACCCTTGTTGTGGTATAGAAATACTCCTAGTATTGTTATAATGCCCAAAATACCTTAGCCTTGTACCTTGTAGTATTCCAAAGATACCTCTTTCGTAGAGTCAGAAATACTACCTTTTGTCCTTTAGTCTCAAGCCAAAACCACAAGAAATCTTCATAGTTGGTTGAAGTATTTTGAGTAGAAGTTAGTTAGAACTTCTAAGGGTTGTTTGGAGTGGTTTGGGCGCCGGGTGGAGCTAAACCTTGCTCGGGATCGACATTATAACTTGGATAATTTTGGGCTTATCGAGGTAATTATCTTGTCCTCTATTGTAATTGGAAATTACATGTTTGGTTGAATATATAGTTGAAGTATACTATATATGGAACTACTTAGTATTCGTGATGTCTTTTGACTTAAGCTGAAGAATAAAGCCCAGGCGAAGCTGTATTTACATAGGGTGTATTGCGATGAACTTGTGTAGAATTGTACGTCGGGTAGGCGTGTAAACCCCCGGTTGGCTTGGCGGCCTCGATAGAGAGGAGATTTCTGCGGGGAGGTCTTCTGCGAATTTTCTATAGAAAGATAGAAACTTGTGTTTTGGGGTTAATAGGCGTTTTGACCTTTATAGGTGAAAGTACTAAGAGTAGCGTATTCTACTCGGAGTGGAAAGGGCTATGAGTTGTAGTACTTGGAGCATTTTGCTTATTGTCGATAAATCGTCGCGAGGTATGTGAACCTCTTCTATCTTTTCTAGCATGATTGTTGTGAACTATGTAATGCGGTGAGCGTACATGTGCTAAGTGATTTGGTTGGTTTAAAACATAGGGTGTTATAATAGCTTTATGGGAAGTTAGTTATAACGACCTTATGTAAGTGAAAATGGTTTCTTGATGTTAGAAGTTAAGAGACTTGATCTTATAAGATAAGAGACTTAACTTATTTGTTTTAATGTGGATGTTTGTGTGAAACCTCATTCGTGAGTAATGAGTACTTGGTTTTAAAGGGATAATGTTTTCTTGATTTGGGAATCGAATGTGTATCGACAGGACACTGCGGCGTTAATAAAGTAAAATGTATTGAATAATGATGTATTTGTATTAAAACCGAGAAACCTCCATCTGCGTAGAAGCTAAGATGAGACAAAATGATATTACATTTTCTAGATCATGGTCTGTAATAAGATCATTATAAACAAGAATAAACTACTCGCGTATATGACATATGTTACTCGATTGTTCTAAAAGGAATCAGTGATTAAGTTTGGGAACTATGAAACCATTTGAAAATGAGAAGCTTGAGTAATTGAAACTAGGCAAGCGGAACTTAGGAAAGAATGTTGTTACTTGGTTTTGAAAAGGAAGGTGGGTTGGTCATTCTAATACTACGGTATCGGGTGACTTTTATAAAAGTAATGGATCTCTTTTAAAAGAACTTAGCGTATGTAGTACTTTGGGGTTAAAAACCGGACTTTGGCGTAAAATGAAAGTACTTTGAGTTGTGTGAAACTTGCCTATGCTTGTTGTTGTGAAACTTGCCTATGCTTGTGATGATAGCCTTTATTGTACAATCGTTGTGTTTACGTATTACGCGTCTCTCGATAGAGAGTCGGTTGGTAGTTGAGAACTTACTTGGGCGTCTGCGGTGGCGGAGAAATTCCGCAGTGCGTTCTGTTGATAGTATTATTGTTGTTAATCGCTTTGGACATCTTGACCGCGATCGTGGCGCGCGGGTATGCTTCCATTTTGGTTAAGGTCTTGTAGTTGTCGCTTTGGATATCACGACCACGATCGTGGCGCGGGTATGTTTCCATTTGATTATCGCGTGATTTCCCTTTGGACATCTTGACACGATCGTGGCGCGCGGGTATCGTCCGTTTGGAATGTTGTCTTATTTTCCCTTTGGACATCTTGACCACGATCGTAGCGCTGCGGGTATGCTTCCATTTGGATTGTTGTCTTGTTGTTGAGGTCACATGGACATGTCTACACGATGCAGAATTCGGGCATGTGGGCCATGGGACATTATTATTGTTGCATCATGGACATGTCTGCCGTCTGACGATTAGGGCATCACGCGCCATAATGCGAACTGATTGATGTTGTGGGCGTGAGACCCGTAGTTATATTGGAGTGATGATTTGTTTTATGTTGTGAGCGTAGTTTGGTTATCATCGTGTCTCTGCTTTATATAGACTAGTATGATTTCATTTCTGATGTGCAGTTTCACATACTTGGTACTGTTATCTTGACCTCCTTCGGGGCTGCGTTCATCTGCGAGTAGAGTGCATCGATCGTGGTTCCTCGCTCATGGATCACGATTCAGTAGCATTTGAAGCTCCGTTTCTCGGAGGCTTATCTTTTAGTAGGTGTTCCACTGAGTTGTAGGTTCTTGTACATTCGGGGTATGGCGGGCCACTGTCCGTCATAGTCTTTGTATATCTTAAGTGCATGTAATCTTTGTTGTGGGCGAGGTTGTAAAAGGATTAAGCTATTGAGTTTTATGTATATCTTTGAAGGCAAATTGTTTTGGTTGCTTTGTTATTCATTTATCTCTTGTTAAATGACTCTTGTTTTGTGTTCGTGATTTTCTCGATGTTTGTATCACTAGGGTGCCGGTAAGGCACGATGCGAACCGGGCGGGTCGTTCTGTGTGAATCTGCAGGCGTGTATGCTGGCGGGGTTGATTACTCGATATATTGTTATTGTTGTTACATGGACATACGCGCACCGATGTAAGTGCAGGGGCATGTGGCCATGCGGCGAGGTTGATTACGATATATTGTTATTATTGTTACATGGACATATCTGCGCGTCTGAAGAAGGGGGCATGTGGCCGTGCGGCGGGGTTGATTACTCGATATATTGTTATTGTTGTTACATGGACATGCTGCACGATGTAAATTAGGGCATGGCGTGCGGCGAGTTGATTACAGATATATTGTTATTGTTGTTACATGGACATATACGCACCGTCTGAGAGGAGGCATGTGGCCATGGCGGGGTTGATTACGATATATTTTTATTGTTATTACATGGACATACTGCACGATGAAGAATTAGGGGCGTGGCCATGCGGCGGTTGATTACGGTATACTATTATTGCATCCTGGACATGTCTGCAGATGGAGAATTTCGGGCGTGTGGCGTGATCACGGGCATGATTGATATTGTGGGCGTGAGACCGCGGTTATATTTGAGTGATGACTTTGAGGCGTGAGTCCTGCTTTGACATGTTGCTTTTATGTCGTGGCGTAGTTTGGTTGTCATACATTTCTCTGTTTTATTTATTTGTTATGATTTCGTTTCATATTTTGATTTCCACATACTTGGTACATGTTATCTTGACCTCGCCGGGAGCTGCGTTCATCGCGGTAGAAGTACGCGATTGTTGATCCTCGCTCATGGATCACGATTCGGCATTTAGGAAGCTCGTTTCTCGGAGGCTTATCTTTAGTATAGTCCTGTCGTTGTAGTACTTACATTCGGGGTATGGCGAACCACACTGTCATTGTTGTTATAACACTCTTGAAGTGCATGTAATCTGATTAAGGCGAGGTTGTAAAGGTTATGGCTGATCAATTTATGTATATATGCAAGAAGGCAACCGTTTTGATTGGCTTTTTTATTATCATAACTCTTGTTTCATGTTTAAGTTTTATTTAGGTGATTTTCTCGATGTTGTATCACTAGGGTGCAGGGTAAGGCACGATCCACGGGCCGAAGTGGAGTCGTGACAAAAGTGGTATCGAGCGATTAGTCCTCGGAAAGTGTCTGACTGACGTGTCTAGTAGAGTCTTGATTATCGGTGTGTTGTGCACCACGTCTATGTCGGGAGAATGCGAGACATTTATGATTAGTTTCCATTCTTCTCACTCTAGATCGTGCCTTAGAGTTGTGTTATAAGTTGGACCCCTCGGCGTATTTCGTTTGTACGATTATGCCTGCAAGGCAACGAGCCCGAAGGTCAAGCGTGAGAGGGAGGCTGCGAGTAAACACGGAGGTTACGGGGCGAGGCCCGATCTTTACGAGTGGTGCTACGAGCGGCGGATTCTACGATGCCGCCCGGCCCAGTGAGTTTAGAAGCGTGGCGGTAGCTATTGAGGCCACGATACACGAGCCTCGGTCCATGACGGAGGCGAGAGAGATGGAGTTACAAGGAGATGGCGATTATTGGCGAGTTGTGGCGAACATGAGGATAGGCTAGGCGGCGATTCGAGCACCGTGGTTCACGAGATCGGATAGTTTGAGGCTCACGGATTTTGAGTTGCGACCGCGAGTTCTGGTCGATGCACGAGGATGATCGCGGGAGTTCATCCAAGCGATTCTGACGGATCGTGAGTGATCAAGGCCGGAGACCGAGTCGGTGGTCTTAGGTTCGCGTCGGCTGCGTGATCTGCGGATCGTAGTTTGGTCGTGGGAGCTGTCGGGAGAGCATGCACTTCCAGCGGTATGGGGCGAGTTCTCGAGGCATTCGCCTCACTTCTTTCCTCGCGGATGAGGAGGCGCGGGTAAACAGATTTATGATCTTTGAGACAGAGAGGCGTGCGGTTCGGGAGTACAATGTGAGTTTGACTCACTAGCTCGATGCGTCCCGCGTTAATAGGCGATATGGAGGGCCAGTACACCGCTACGTCAGGGCTCGATGACTACTTGGCGAGGCTTGTTGGTGTAGCTCTTGTTGGGCATGGACATTGCCAGCATGCGAGCTTATGCACTTGGATGTGAGGCGGAGAGGTCGGCGAAATGGCCGAGATCGCGAAGAAGGCGAGCAGCGAGGTCCTTTGGTGACTTTCGAGGCGGACCGCCTCGGCCGAGCTAGTTATGAACCTTCGCCCGATCTGGTGGTCCTCACGACGCCCGGGCGTCCGAGTATTGAGGCGGTCGAGCTCGAGGTTGATTTTGAGGGTAGGGGTGTTGGCCGTGCGGCCACCCTACCTCGGTGTGGTCGATGTGGTAGACGCGTTTTGGGAGTGTCGTGGTGCGAGGAGCTTGTTATTTTTGCGGCGGCGGGCCATTTGCGGAAGCTTGTCCGACGGGGTATACGGATGTTCTGACTCGGCCTTGAGGATCTATGGTTGGTTCATCACCTTACTGGTATGAGCCTGCGGTGACCTATGACTAGAGTGAAGCGGTAGATACGGTATATCCTTAACCTACAGAGATTAGTATGCTTGATATGATGATTTTATATTGAGTGTTATGTTTGGATAGCATTGTGTAAAATTGTGATCTAGAGGACATGGGTAGTTGAAAAGGTACGTATGGGGGTATGGAAGGTGTGAACCTTAGAATATTACGTCGAGACCTTAGATGTAAGGTCGTCTCAGTAGAAGATTTTGCGGGTGATCCTTGTCGAGATCATTATATCATAGGGTGTACCGGTGGGATAATTCCTTGGATTGTGTAAGATGAAAGTGGTAGCTTCGGGACTTGAATAGGTAAGATTGTTAGGATCGGGAACAAGAGTTTGGCGCGATTATGGGTCGGGTTGAGGACCATTCGCGGGTCAACCCGCAGCCCGGTTTGGGGGTGGGGTCAGTTCGAGGTGGTCCCGCCAGGAGGTGGAGTCACGAAGGTGCTAGGCACAGGTTTTTGGTAACCATCGTATGAGTTCGTGGATATGTTCGACTAGAATCGGACCATGAAGACCGGGAATGGCCTTGAAGAAATTCGAGGCTTGTAAGATGACCAAGTTTGGAGGTAGGGACTCAGATTTTGAGGCGAAGTGATGGTGAAGTATGAGTGCGTTTACTAGAAAGAGTTTGAGTGTTCGAGAAGAGTACGACGAGTAAGGAGAGAAGTGAACATGTGCTGAGAGATAGAAGTGATCATTTTTGTGAAGTAAATGTGCGAAAGGAGTATCCTTTGGACCAGGAGCGAGAGTGGTGTTATTTTACACCTTTGAGTTGATTCCTCGTTGGCTTGGATTGAGTTTTGCGCGTATGTTATATTATGGCCATGTGTGGCATAATTGGTTTTGTAAGTATAGTAGTGAAGACTATACCGGCGCTTGTATGTTTCGAGACTTAGAAGGAACATTCGGGACAAATGTTTCTAAGGAGGGGAGAATGTTACACCCGTAGTTCAGTATGTATGTGAGGGCGTGCGTGCGAGAATCGTGATAATTTTGGAAAGAAAGAGAGGTGTGATTTTTAAACGGAAAAGTTTAGGGTTTTGTGAAGGAAAAAGGTTCGTTAATGGGAATTGGATTCGGATTGATTCGGACTTTTGGAATATTTGAGAATTATGGAATTTTACTCTTTCGGAATTGGTCACGTGGGGCCAGCGGGAGAATTTCTGATTTTGTAGAACCCAGCTTTATTTTGGATTTTGGCATTACGGATATTTTGGAAGATGAAATATTTTGGACCAATAGGAGAAACATGTCACCCCTAGGTGGCAAGGTTGGGCGAAATTGTTGGACATGTTGAAAACGTTTTTGGCATGAAAAGGCTTAAAACATTTGGTCAAAAGTCTTGCAAGATATTTGTGTAGTAGATAGATAAGTGGGACCCACACACACGTGGCTCAATCTATACCACACACTTGCTTCAATCCTAGCCCTTGAATGTCCTATAAATACCCCTTAAGTTGCAAGACTTCTTCGTCCACACTTGAGAAATTCCAAGGCAAAAATACTCCTCACTTTGTAGTAGTTCTCGTCAAACACCCCTCTCCTTGACCAAGCGTTGTCCAAAATTCTTAAAGTTTTAAGTGTTCTTCCTTAGTGTATTAGTAAGATTGTTAACCAAAAGTTAGAAAATATTTCACACACAGCCCCTAAGCCTACTTGGCCGAGAGTTGTGAGGACAAGAACCTTAGTGTTCTTCACTTGTTTAGGTTGGTTCTTAAAGAGGAGTTGGTTAGGAGCATATAAGGGTTGCTTGGAGGCGGGTTGGAGCGCGCGGAGTAGGAGCTAAGCGTTGCTCGGGATCGACATTATAACTTGGATAATTTTGGGCTTGTCGAGGTAAATATCTTTGTCCTTATTGTAATTGGAGATTACATATCGTAGTAGTTTAGAGTTAAGTATAAGATATCTGAAGGTTGGTAAAGAAGAAATTGAGTACTTACATGAGGGCTGTATTCTGATAGACTTGTGTAGTTTGTGGGTAGGAAGTCTTGCTTGATTTTCAGTAGAATTAAGAACATACACTTAGAATGTTCTGAGTAGCCTAGGCGTTGATAGACTTATATGGCCGTTATAGGTTGAAATCTGCGATGGCGTATTCTACTTGAAGGGTGGAAAAGGCTAGCGGGATTCTGATACTTTGGAGCTTTGCTGTTTGTCGATAATCGTCGCGAGGTATGTGAACCTCTTATATCTTTTCTAGCATGATATGTTGTGAACTATGTAGTGCGGTGAGCGTGCATGTGTTAAATGAATTTGGTTGGTTTAAAACATAAAGTGTTATAACGGCTTTATGGGAAGTTGGTTATAACAACTTTATGTGGGCAAAGAAATGGTTTGTGGTTTTAAAGATAAAAAGACTGGATGTGAATTAATAAGGACTTGGATTGTGTTAAAAAGTTGTGAAACCGTTTTAATGAGAAATGGGTAATTGGGTGTTAAAAGGAATAATGTTATATTGATTTCGGAAATGAGAACAAGTATCGAACAAACCACTACAGCATTAATAAAGGAAAATGTATTGACTAATTAATTATTATTAAAACCAGTAGAGACCTCCATCTACATAGAAGCTAAGATAAGACAAAATTTTATTACATTTTCTAGATCATGGCTGCTTTAATAAGATTGTTATAAACAAGAATAACCTACTCACACATAAGACATATGTTACTCAAATTGTTTTAAAAGAGAATTATATTATTAAGTGATTAAGACTATGAACTACGAAACCTTTCGAAAATAAGAGACTTGAGTATTTGAAATTAGGCAAACTTGAACTTTTGGAAAAGAAGGTTGTTACTTGTCTTTAAAAAGGGGAAACTATTTTGGTTTACTTAAGATAATAGTTACTCTGTTTTGGATACTACGAGTGTGGGTATCAGGTGACTTCATGTGAAAGAATGGATATTTGTAAGGGAATTGAAGTATGGTAATTTGCTTGTGCTTGTTTGTGATAGCCTTGTTGTGAGAAAAGTTGTATTCTTATGCTACCGCATCTCTCGATGGAGGGCCGATATATTGTTATTGTTGTTACATGGACATGTATGCACCGATGAAGAATTCCGGGGGCATGCGACCATGCGGCGGGTTAATCACCCGATATATTGTTATTGTTGTTACATGGACATGTCTGCACCGATGAAGAATTCCGGGGGCATGCGGCCATGCGGCGGGTTAATCACCCGATATATTGTTATTGTTGTTACATGGACATGTCTGCACCGATGAAGAATTTCGGGGGCATGCGGCCATGCGGCGGGTTAATCACCCGATATATTGTTATTATTGTTACATGGACATGTCTGCACCGATGCAGAATTCCGGGGGCATGTGGCCATGCGGCAGGGTTGATTACTCGATATATTGTTATTGTTGTTACATGGACATGTCTACACCGATGTAGAATTCCGGGGGCATATGGCGTGCGGCGGGGTTGATTACGATATATTGTTATTATTGTTACATGGACATATATGCCGATCACGAATTAGGGCATGTGGCCGTGCGGCAGGTTGATTACTCGATATATTGTTATTGTTGTTACATGGACATGTCTGCGATGTAAATTCGGGGCATGTGGCGTGCGGCGAGTTGATTACGATATATTGTTATTGTTGTTACATGGACATATGCTGCCGTCTGAAATTAGGAGGCATGTGGCATGCGGCGGGGTTGATTACGATATATTGTTATTGTTGTTACATGGACGTATACTGCGCGATGAAGAATTAGGGGACATGTGGCGTGCGAGGTTGATTACGGTATCTTATTGTGCATCCTGGACATGTCAACACCGATGGAGAATTCCGGGGGCGTATGGCCATGATGCGGGCATGATTGATATTGTGGGCGTGAGACCCTTGGTTATATTTGAGTGATGACTTTGAGGGCGTGAGTCCCTGCTTTGACATATTTGCTTTTATGTCGTGAGCTTAGTTTGGTTGTCATACATGTCTCTGTTTATTTAGGCATTATGATTTACGTTCTGATATTTTGATTTCACATACTTGGTACATGTTGTCTTGACCTCCTTGAGGGCTGCGTTCATGCTGCGGTAAGTACACGATTGTTGATCCTCGCTCATAGGATCCTGATTCGGCATTTTAGGAAGCTCCGTTTCTCAGGAGGATTATCTTTAGTATAGTCCCTGCGTTGTAGGTACTTACATTCGGGGTATGGCGAGCCACTGTCTGTCATTGTTGTTATAACACTCTTAGAAGTGCATGTAATGCTTGTTGTGGCGGGGTTGTAAGGTTATGGCTTGTTCAATTTCTGTATATATACAAGAAGGCAACCGTTTTGGTTGGCCTATTTTATTATCATAACTCTTGTTTCATGTTTAAGTTTTTATTTCCGCTGATTTTCTCTGATGTTGTATCACTAGGGTGCCCGGGGTAAGGCACCAGTCACGGGCCCGGGGTAGGGTCGTGACAAAAGTGGTATCAGAGCAGTTAGTCCTCGGAAAGTGTCTGGCAAACCGTGTACAGTAGAGTGCTTGATTATCGGTGTGTTGTGCACCACATCTATGTCGGGAGGTGCGGGACATTTAGGATTAGTTTCCATTCTTCTCACTCTAGATCGTGCCTTAGAGTTGTGTTATAAGTTGGACCCCTCGGCGTATTTCGTTTGTACGATTATGCCTGCAGAGCAACGAGCCCGAAGGTCAAGCGGCGAGGAGGCTGCGAGTAGAGCACGGAGGTTACGGGCGAGGCCCGATCTTTACCTAGGTGGTGCTCTGACGGTGGATTCTCACGATGCCGCCCGGCCAGCAAAGTTTAGAGCGGCGGCGGTAGCTCACGAGGCCACGATACACGAGCCTCGGTCCGCTTTGGAAGCGAGAGGAGATGGGTTACAAGGAGATGGCCCGATTATTGGCGAGATTGTGGCGAACATGAGGATAAGTGGGCCGCGGCGATTCGATAGCACCGTGGTTCACCGAGATCGGATAGTTTGAGGCTACGGGATTTTACGATTCTGACCGCCCGATTACATGGGTGAGGCACGAGGATGATCGCGAGTTCATCAAACGATTCTGACGGATCGTGAGTGATCAATGCCGGAGACCGAGTCGGTGGTCTTAGGTTACGCGTCGGTGGGTGATCTCTGCGATCGGCGTTTGATTCGTGGGAGCTGTCGGGAGAGCATGCACTTCCAGCGGTATGGGGCGAGTTCTCAGAGGCATTACTCGCTCACTTCTTGCCTCCGAGATGAGGAGAACGCGGGCGCAATTTATGATCTTTGAGACGAGAGGCGTGCGGTTGAGTACAATGTGAGTTTGACTCACTGGCTCGATGCGTCCCGCGTTAGTAGCTGATATGGAGGACAGAGTACACCGCTACGTCACCGGGCTCGATGACTACTTGGCAGAGGCTTGTTCGGGTGTAGCTCTTCAGCCGGGCATGGACATTGCCCGCATGCAGGCTTATGCACTTTTTAAAAACAAAACAGTTCAGATTTTTCCACTCACCCTCGCAGAACCCGTCTCGGCGCCGCGGCCCTGCAGCCGGCGCCGCGGCGCTGAAACTTCTGCCAACCCTCGGATCTTCCGTCGCCGCGGCCCTGTGGCTCCTGTCCGAATTATTTTTGTCCGACTGCGCACTGAACTTGTAACTCCCATAACTTTTTACTCCGATGTCCTAACGACGAACGGTTGGTTGCGTTGGGAACTAGACTCAACGAACTACGTACTAGGATTTTGAAACACCTAGGAACTCTCAATGTAACGGGTCATAACCCGCCTCAAAGTTGACCAAAAACCCGTCCGAAACAATCCGTCAACTTATACTTCTAAAATTGTAAGTCTTAATCCCTTTCGTACGTTCTCATACGCATGACCAGAACCACGGGGTATAACATTCTCCCCCCTTAGAAACATTCGTCCCGAATGTTCCTTCAAACTTACTCAAATCACAATCTCGACATAGACCCTCTTAACTATTTCTCTTGCACGTAAAGGCGCTCGCGTAGCCTGACATTACTTAAGCATAATTGCTAAATTAAAACTAACAATCGGGAAAGTGGGTTACCTGGAGGTGTAGGGAACAAGTGAGGATACTTCTTCATCATGTCCTCTTCCGCTTCCCATGTCATTTCCTCCCTCTTCTCGTTCCGCCATAAGACCTTGACGGAAGACACATCCTTTGTCCGAAGTCGCCTAACCTGACGATCGAGTATCGCTATGGGACTCTCCTCATACGATAACCCCTCTGTCACCTGGACATCACGAATCGGGTGCACTCTAGATGGATCTCCAATACATTTCCATAACATAGACACATGGAAAAGCTGGATGTCTTGCCTCTCCGGATCGGACGGCAGATCGGCTCATAGGCAACCTTGCCTACCTAGAACAATCGATAAGGCCCGATGTACCTTGGGCTAAGTTTCCCTTTCTTTCCAAATCTCATCACGCCGCCGTGGGTGATACCTTGAGAAGACCCAATCGTCTACCTCAAACTCCAAGTGTCGGCGCCGATGATCCGCATCGACTTACATGCGACTACGGTGACAATAACCGATCCTGGATAAGCTTCACCTTATCTACTGCCTGCTGAATCAAATCTGGCCCGACTAACTGAACTGCTCCTACCTCAAACCAGCCTATCGGGGACCTGCACTTCCTCCCGTATAAGGCCTCATAAGACGCCATCTGGATACTAGAATGGTAGCTGTTGTTATAAGCAAACTCCACAAGAGGTAAATGATCTTCCCAGCTACCCCTGAAATCAATAACACAAGCTCATGACATATCCTCGAGTGCAGGTGTGCGCTCGGCTTTGTCCGTCGATGCGAGGATGAAATGCGATCTTGAGACTCACTGTGTCCTAATCCATACGGAAAGACCTCGAAGTTAGCGAGAAAGTGGGCTCACATGCGAAATAATCGATATAGGCACTCCGTGCAGTCTCACAATCTCTCTGATATATAGTCTAGCATAATCCTCGACCGAAAAAGTCGTCCTGACTGGAAGAAAATGGGTTGATTTCGTCAGCCTGTCGACAATAACCCAAATGGAGTCATGCTTCCTCTGAGTGTGGGGTAACCCGATAATAAAATCCATATTTATCACCTCCCACTTCCAAGTCGGAATATCAATAGCTGTGATAGCCCGACTTACGGTGCTCAACCTTGACCTGGCGATAATTGAACGCTGCGCCACAAAACTCATGGCGTCCTGCTTGGGCCATCCTACCAATAGATACACCTGAGGTCATGGTACATCTTAGTCGACCCCGGGTGAATAGAATAACGAGCACTGTGTGCCTCCCCTAGGACCTGGCGACGAAGTCTGTCCGCATCGGGAACACACGATCGGCCCTCGAATCTTAGCACCCGTGGCGCTACCTCAGCCGATTCTTCTCTTCACGAAGAGCTGCGTCGCGATCCGTACCATAATCGGATCCTCATCATCGCCTCTTCGCCTCGCCGATGATGGAAGACTCGGCAACCTCTCGAACCGAACTCCATTACTATCGAGAATCAACCAAAGCGAACCCCGAGGCTCGCTAGCTAATGTAACTCTCGGACCGTATCCGCTTCTCTGCGGTATCGTCAGACAGACTACCCATCGACCTGCGACTAAGGACATCTGCAACTACATTGACCTTCCCTAGGTGGTATAGAATATCGACATCGTAATCCTTAAGTAGCTCCAACCACCGTCTGCGTAAGTTCGGCTCCTGCGGTGAAGATATCTGGAGACTCTTGTGATGCGTGTAAATATCCGCATGAACTCCGTATAAATAATGTCTCCGGATCTTGAGGCATGAATCACTGCTTTGCAACTCTAAGTCATGTGTGGGATAGTTCTTCTCATGCTTCGGTTTGTCGAGATCGTAGCTATAACTTTGTCGTCTTTGCGTCGATGCGCACAAGCGACACGACGCGTCACGATAAACCACGTATCCGTCTAAACCCTGCGGAAGTGTAAGGGTGGGGCGGTCGTCAATTTCTCCTTGATGCTTGGAAACTCTCCTCCAAGCATCCGTCCACGGAACATGGCGCTTTATGAGTCAACCTTGTCAAAGGTCTTGAGATGGAAGCAAACTTCTCCAAATCTCAGATAATAACCACGAGGCCCCAAAGCTGCGCACCTCCGTCGGTGTAGTGGGTCTAGGCCAAGTCTTGGCGCCTCGATCTTTGTTGTATCAACTTTCGAATACTATCGGCCCGATAACATGCCCTAAGAAAGCCAGAAGCGATCAAAACTTCGCGTTTGAGAACTTGGCATCTGTGCCGGTCGGAGGACTCGGTCTACGCCTCAGTGATTTACATGCTCTGCTGCGTGCGCGAATAAACCAGGATATCATCAATGAATACTATAACGAACATATCCGAGAATGGCTTGAACACCCTGTTCATCAAATCCATGAATCTTCTTTGGGCGTTGGTCGACGAAAAACATCACCACTGAACTCATGGTGCCCATCAGGGTCTGAATGCGATCTTTGGGATATCTGCCTCTCTAACTACTTTGATGATAACCGGACGCGGTCTATCTTGGAAAACACCGTGCACCTGGCTGGTCAAACAAATCATCAATCACAGGAAGGGGTATTTGTTCTTGATAGTTACCTTATTTTGCACTGTAATCAACACATCTGTGGCGTCCGTCATTCTTCTTTACAAATAACAGGCGCTCCCGGGGAGAAACACTTGGCACGATAAAGCCTTTTTCCGCCAAATCTTTCTGGTCTTTCAATTCCTTCAACTCGGCGGTGCCGTCGGTATGGCGGAATAGATATCGGTCAGTATCGGCGACATATCGATGCAAAATTCAATCTCCTCTCGGGAGGGATGCGGAGCTTCGTGCGGGAATACGTGCGGAAACTCTCTAATAAGGAACCGAATGAAGGTCCGGTATCTCGACCTCGATGTCGAATACCGAACCGTATGGTAGATATACCCTTCCGCGCATCTTACCAGCCTTGAGGTAAGAAATAAACCTACCGCCGGCGTAGCGATATTCCCTTCCACTCGATAACCGGCTCGCGAGCTGGAACCGAACTAATCTCTCTACGGTCCACATTGGCATAGCAAGGCGCAAGCCAATCCATACCCGTAATCACATCAAAGTCAGTCATATCCAACTCTATCAAGTCGGCTGAAGTCGGCGGCCAGTAAATAGTCACTGGACAAGCCTTATACACCCACTCGGCTACCACCGAATTACCTACTGGCGTAGCTACCTCAAAAGGTTTTATGGACTCGGGCTCTATCCCTATTCTACCAGCAATATGAGGAGATATATAGGACAAGGTAGAACCTGAATCTATCAAAGCATATACATCACAATATGAAACCAATAATGTACCTGTGACGACATATGGTGACGCCTCGCAGTCACGGCGGTGGACATAGCATAAATGCGATTCGAGGACGTGGGCGGGACCCCACCGCGACCTCTGCGCGGCTGCTGGCGTGAACACCCTGCCCGGGCGCATGTCGTCGAAGGCGAAGATCCGACAAGCCCGACCTGTCGGCTGAACCATAACACTCCCGCCACATCTGGTCGGACAATCTCTCTTCAAATGGCCCTGCTGGCCACAAGAGTAACAATCTCCTGAAGGAACACGACACTCGCCTGGGTGAGACCTACCGCACCGAGCACACCGAGATGGGGGTGGTCTCGATCGATGCGATCTACGCTTTCGAAACCCGAAGTCTGGAGCCACAACACAACTGCTCTGAATGACCGGTGATTCGACCTCACGCGGAAAAATGAGAAGGAGCACTCTGTCTTTGGTGAAAAGTGGACCTAGTCTGCTTTGAGGCTGTCGCCTCAGCGCCACTGAGACCTGCTTTGTCACAGCCTCTTGGTGGCCTAAGTCTAGTGATCCTCCTCTCTCTGTCCTCTATCCCTGCGCATCGCTGCATCTGGCAATATCCATACACAGGTGAAGAGCCACCCCACGTCACGATAATCATATGGCGGTCTAGCCCGTCACATGCTCGATGAACCACATGCGCCGTATCACCCATGATGGTGTCGCGCATGCAGCCAAGGAGTCAAACTCCAGGCTGTACTCTCTGATAGTCCTCCCGTTCTGCCTCAAGGTCAAAAATCTATCCACATGGGCTCTCCTCATCTCAGGGGGCAAGAAGTGATCCAGGAAGGCCTCTGTGAACTCCTCCCAAATAGCTGGAAGAGCATCCTCACCTCTCGACAACTCTCATGACTCAAACCAGTTCAACGCAATATCGCGTAACCGGTAAGAGGCTAGCATGATGGACTCAGCCTCCGAGGCTCTAAGCACTTGCATAGTCATTTAGCTAAGAACAAACTCCTGAGGATCCTCCTCAGACCTCGAACCATAGAACTCGGGTGGATGACAACCCAGGAAATCCCGAATTCATAAATTGTCGGCTCTAGGGTTGGGCTGCTCACTCCTGTCGGTCTTTGCCACTACTATCTTTGGTCGATAACCGGATCTGCTCCCGTAATCTCTATACTCGGCCACGGCGTGATGCGGAGGCTCGGTACGCGGTCTCGATGGCGCTGCTCTGCCTCAATTCATTGAGAAATTGGCGGCGTCGTGGAACTCGCCACGAAACATCATCTCCGTGGGGCGGGCATGTGCCTCGTGACCCTCGCGTCCTGCTAGCGACTCCTCGGTGCCTTGCCATACGGGCGCGGTTGCCTTGCGTGGAGGCATAAGCGATACATAAAGGAAAATATCGAGAGGAGTTCAACCTATAACACGGCTCATTGCGCGATCTTAGAGTGAAAGAATGAAACCGATCCTAAATATCCTGCGACCTCACGATTATAGATGTGGTGCGCAACGCACGATAATCAAGACTCTACTGAACAGATGCGTAGACACTTTCGAGGACTAAGCGCTCACGATACCACTTTTGTCACGACCCGACCGGGGCGCGGTAGTGCCTGCAGGGGCACCGTCGAATATCGTCGAGAGAATAGCGCGGAACATACATAACACGTAAACAGTATAAAGTAAACATCAGCGGCAAGCCGACAATTTGTCTTCCATAAAATATACTTAATCAAAGTATAACGATACAACTATGTCTTCTGACCCAAAACCACAAAGCGTGACTACAGACCTCTAAGAATAACAAGCGTGGCGGGACGGGGCCACGTACCTGAGTGTACATAATACCTATAGCGTCGGGGAAAAACCGTACCAACAAAACAAGCCTCGGAGGAATGGAACTTCGACACGAGCGGTGATCCTAGAGTGAGGATCCACCACCTTACCCTACTGCGGCGTGAGCGCGGCCAGGAAATTCGATTACCTGATATGTACTAAGTATGCGGCGGAAAATCTTGAAAATACCTCGTAAGTCTAAAATAGCGGAGCGTGTATGAAAATCGGTTCTGAGAACAACGTGCCTTACTAATAATGAGAACATCAAGCATATACTATCTTTGCGTGAAAATAGGAAGCTCATAATCAAAGCAAGGTCATCCATGCGATGTCATTAAGCACTCCTACTCGCAGGACTATTTCACCGCGTGGGTCATGTGGACCAGCGTGAGGTATTCTCGCGTAAATGTACTCACCCGCATGGGACTATTTCACCCGTATGAGCCCTACGGACTCGCATGAGGTATTCCTCGCATCGTGGGTAGCAAATCCACGGAATATGCAAATGCCATAACCCGGGGAATGACCCCGTAATAAATAAATAATATATCACTAGCACAAACCGGCTATCATACATAATGCAAGCAAGTTAAGAAACCCCTTAACTTCTTATTAATCTTGTTCATACACCTTCTCATTTTAGTTTACTTAAGGCACTAACATGTCTTTATGAAATCAGGAATTTAACCCAGTACTATACTATGTGCTTCTACTCTTTTAAAACCTTAGGCAATTAATGCCTTAAAAATCAATTTGCCTTTCACAACCTCAAATCATTTATCCGTACTCATTTTACATAGAGTAAATCTTCCTTTATTAACTTTCCATAAAGCTAATATAATCAACTTCCCATAAAGTCATTATATTAACGTTATACCTTAGTCAAATACATTTTCCTAAACCCAATGGACTTACACTTTTAAAAGAAACAAGAATCATATACTTAAACACGTGAGTCCCTTAACTTTGAAAACTCAAGACATCCTTAATACTTTTTAAAGAAATGAGTTAATCCCCCTTACTCACAAAACTTGACCATCATTAAAACAAGTAAGGGATATCAAAACCTTGTACGTCTATCGTACTACATAGGTAAAACCATTCATGCTCAAGAGATAGGAAAGTTCCACATACCTCTTCGGTCAATCCACTTGCTAAGTCAAAATACCATACGTAGTATGTCAACCTATAATGACTATAACACGTTTATTAACCTCTAGTTTCAACGTAGAATATTCCAAGTGCAAAGTCACTAAATTCTACGGAAAATCGGACATCATTTCCTTTGTTTCTACATACATTGCCACCTTTTCAAGGTCTGAATTCAACATCCAAACGCCACTTTTAAGGCCCGACAATCCAAACAATTCAAAGGGGATTACACACCTAATCTTGGATGTGTAAAGTTACCTGCAATGCATAACAACTAACTTACAAGTTTAAGGTAGTATTTTGGCTCTGACGTGCTTACATAACCTTAACATCAATTCTTTCATATCGAACCATATTTTTACATGCGATGTATCTAAGAGCAATATTTACTACTACAAGTTCTTTCTTATCACATGACACCAAAAACTAGTAACAGAGAAAGAATTGTTACCTTAGAGTTTCAGCCAAATTAATCCAACAAATACACTAGCCTCGCTTTCCTGAACACCGCGCGACAACTCCTGCAAGCTTGCGACAAGTTTTCTTCTTGCCACGATTTTGATTTTCTCAAGCCTTGATTTCCTCTTGATTTTCTAGAGAGAAGGAGGCTTCTAATTTAGAGAGAGAGAAGAGCTTGAAGAATGACCAAGTCTTGAAGACTTGGTCAATAAATAGTGCGTACAAAAATCGGATGGGGACACTGTCACCCTCCGTGGCCTTTTAAAACAAAGCAGTTCAGATTTTTCCACTCGCCTCGCGAGAACCGCCTCGGCGCGCTGCTGAAACTTCTACCAACCCTCGGATCTTCCGGCGCCGCGGCCCTGTGGCTCCGGTCCGAATTATTTTTGTCCGACTGCGCACTGAACTTGTAACTCCCATAACTTTCTACTCCGATGTCCTAACGACGAACGGTTGGTTGCGTTGGGAACTAGACTCAACGAACTACGTACTAGGATTTTGAAACACCTACGAACTCTCAATGTAACGGGTCATAACCTGCCTCAAAGTTGACCAAAAACCCATCCGAAACAATCCGTCAACCTATCATTCTAACATTTTAAGTCTTAATCTCTTTCGTACGTTCTCATACGCATGACCAGAACCATGGGTTATAATATTTCTACATACTTTTCCACCTTTTCAAGGCCCGTATTTCAATAACCAATATGCCACATTTAAGGCTCAACCAAATCAACTAATCAAAGGGATTACGCGCAACAAGGCGTGTAAAATTATGCCCATGATTCACGTAAAGCATCCAATAATTCTCGTCAAAAACATTCCAACATATAATCCTTTTCAATCCCTTTCTAATCCAAGTCGTTATTCCAACATGTTATATAAGTCATGATCAATTATAACAACTATATTCCTTTACTTATATAAGATGTAACAATTATAACTAACAACCAAATTAATTAACAACTTTAATGGCTAACATGCCAATTTTTGGTTTAAACATCTCAACATGATCCAAATCTTTTCAAACTTCATTCTATATATCACATGCTCATTTATCAACTACTCTGACATGTAATCTTGATTCATTAAGAAGACGAAGATTTTACCTCAATAAGCCCAAATATAATCCAAGACTTAAAAGTCGATCCTTAGCAACTTTAGCTCCTCTTCTTTACGTTCCAATCCACTCTAAGCAACCCTTAGAAGTTCATAAACAACTTCTCTTCAAGTTCTAACCCAACATATGAAGAACACCTTAGGGTTTCATGTTGCGACTAATGGATTAACGTCGTATTTCCGGGATTTTTGTGTTTGGTTATCCTTAGAATACCTCTAGGGACCTTTGGTTTGAATATTGGGATTTATCAACAACAATTGAAAAAAAATCTTGTTTTCAAGAGAGCTTGGCCGAGAGCCTCCTTGTGCTTGCACAAGTTTTCTTGAATTTTTTCTAAGTGTAGAATTCATCTTGCACTAGTATGAATATATAAAACAATTAAGGGCCAAGATTGAAACACTTGAATGGCTAGGATTGTAGTCAACAATGTCAGCCTCCAACTTGGCTACTTGACTACTTGACTTAGCCTTTCTCGCCCAACATGGGCATGTGGAGGGTGACACGTGTCGCCCTCCGGTTGGTCTAAAATATTTCATCTCCCGGAATTCCAATAAATTCTATAAGTCTCAAATACCAAATGTGGGGACTCAATTCCGATTAAAAACATTTTTTCTTCACGAGGTTCGGAATATTTTCCGTAGGAAAAGTAATCTTTCTTTCGTTTCAATCTTAAAGTCTAAATTTCTCACGTACGTTCTCTTACACGTTTCCTAAAATTACGGGGTGTAACATTCTTCCCCCCTTAGAAACATTCGTCCCGAATGTTCTTACTAAGTTCCATCTAAACCGATATCGGCATAGTCCCCTTTAACTATACCCAACACAAATCAAATATGCCACACATGACCACCATACCTCGCGTATGCATACACGTCAATCCTGATCAAGCGAGGAATCAAATCTAGGGTGTACATCACCACTATTTACTCCCAACCATGGCCTAAAAACATGTTTCATTTCGTACTTTCATTACTCATAACTATAAGCACTTTAATTCTTTTGACACTTGTTCGCTCCTTTTCTTACTTGTCGTACTCTTCTCGTACTTCCAACCTTTATTCTAGTATACGTACATAATCTCGCATATTGCTTCTGTTTTCCAATACTTGGAGTTACTACATCCAACAATTTAAGGTCATTTTCGGCTCTCATGACCCAGTTCTGGTGGAACGCGTCCACGAACTCATACACGATTAACTAGACTTGGGCCTTGCACACTCGTGACCACTATCACGTAAGCGGGACTACCTCCAGACCCAGCTCGATTTAATGTCAAGGTTGACCGTGGTGGTCCTCAATCTGCCCGTGGTGCGCAATTCTCATTCTTGATGCGTAATAAATATTTCTACGAGAAGGCCTTGTACATCTAAGGTCTCGTGATCGTCAATATTCGAGGTTCATGATTTTTCTATGTCCCAAGCTACATTATCGGTCCCAGCGTCGACAAATGTAACCTGCGTAATCTCAAGTCATGTTGTCTCAATCTGACAACTCTATTTACCCAGTACCAATATTATTCACATGTCGTTTAAGCGTGCAACGGCAATCTAACGACATGGGTATGCTATCAAACCCGATCAAACATGACCTCTTTTACGAGTCTAACACAATCTTAGGCGGTTCGTCACCTCACGATATTCCAAATCGGTACATATATAAAGCCTAAGTGTGGATTGATAAGCGTTCCACACGCCCAGAATTTACTAAGGCTTAACCAATTAATGGAAATTCATAATCATTCTAGGAAACATCGTAGCCCCGAATAAAAGCGGCATGCGGTATACATTATCATAATACCATCATCGATAATTTTACCACCACGGATACGCGATCCGTATAATTATTTACGGTCATTGCCTTTCTCAAAGCTGCGATCACGATATCGTTAGGAGAGACTACACAACAACCTGACTATATCGCGATCTCGAGTGAGAAGAAGGAAACCAATCCTAAATGTACTATAGCCTCGTGTTTATAGATGTGGTGCGCGACACAGATAAACAATACTCTACTATACTGTGATGCGTAGACATTCAGAGTAATGCGCTCACGATACCACTCTGTCACGCCCGAAACCGGGCGCGGCTGGTGCCCTACCTTGGCGCCCATATTCATACAACCTGATAACGCGGAAGATAAATAACACTCTTTTTAAAAAAAACAAAGGCAAAACCGATAAGGCTGCCGTCATATAAGTCACGAAAGTGTCTACCTGTTCAACAATGTAAATACGACTCTATCGATCCGGCCACATATGAATACAGACCTCTAAGAGTTTGGACAAACACTATGACGGGACAAGGCCCCGTCGTACCTTTGAATATACCTAACCATAATGACAAGCTCCGAAACATTGGAGTTATCTCACAATGCTGAACCAGGATCCTAAGCTCGCGGATCCACTGTAATACCTAGACTGCGGACATGAGCGGCCCCGAAGTGTCGATAAAACAAGTACTAAGCATGGAACGGAAATAAAGTACATAAATCAAGATCATAACTATACAAGGAATGACAGGGGTAGGTATGAAAATCAAAAACCAGATCCCACCGTGTCATATAAAACTCAGAGCCAACTGTATCTTGTATCACTGTACTACTGTAACACCGTACCACTTTCAAATATGAAAGCCATGTCAAAATCCGGGACACCTGCCCTCAACATATAATATCACAAAAGTATGCTCGTGGAATACAACATCACCGTCAGCATGTAACAAGTATAATGCACCCTAACAGTACCTTTTTAACCATGAGAGTAAACTTTATATGCTTTAAAATAGAAATCTTATGATCAATCTAGGGCCACCAGCCCATAGTATCATTATGCAATCCTACTAATGGGACTATTTCACCTGCATAGGCCTTGTGGACCCGCATGAGGTAATTTCCTCGTGTATGACTATTTCACCCACATAGGCCTTGTGGACCCGCATGAGGTAATTTTCTCGCATAGGACTATTTCACCCGCATGAGCCCTACGGACTCGCATGAGCATATACGCCATACTCGCATCGTGGGGAGCAATTCCACGGAAATGCAAAATGTAAAAATGACCCGGGGATTGACCACGTAATAAATAATATAACACTAGCACTACCGGCTATCATGGACAACATATGCAAGTTAAGTAATCTTTAACTCTCATTAGACAAAATGAATGCATCATCTTTTTTTACAACCAAGGCAATACCATGCCTTCATTTTAAAACAAACAAGACAATACCCTGCCTTTCTTGCTAAAATAACTAAGACAATACTATGCCTTCCTTTTAAAACAAACAAGACCATACCCTGCCTTTCTTGCTAAAATAACCGAGACAATATCATGTCTTCCTTTTAAAACAAACAAGACAATACCCTGCCTTTCTTGCTAAAATAACCAAGACAATACCATGCCTTCCTTTTAAAACAAACAAGACCATACCCTACCTTTCTTGCTAAAATAACCAAGACAATACCATGCCTTCCTTTTAAAACAAACAAGACAATACCCTGCCTTTCTTGCTAAAATAACCAAGACGATACCATGCCTTCCTTTTAAAACAAACAAGACACTAATAAGTCTTTCATTTTATAACACCATGACCTATCACACCTTGCGTCACTAAGGATTAAAGTCCATTACAACAATGCGTGGTAGTACATTCACTTTATAAACTAAATTTCCATTTTAGAAAAGCCCAGTACTCGTGTACTACTAGGAAGTAGAATCGATACATGTATCATTTTGACACCATCATCAAGACATTTATCATACCAAGTATCTTTCTAAGACATGGTTTGACAAGTCAGGGCAATAGACATCACGTATTACTTTAAAACATCTTTGAAAATCAAAGTGCCACATATCAGGTACTATATTAAGGACTTAACCATGGACATTCTCACATGATTTCCTTCTGATATTTTCAACCATCTCTTGACTTTCCACAAACCTTGTTATAACAAACTTCCCGTAAAGCCGTTATAACACTTTCGTTTTAGAAAACTAAAGCACTATCATATCGTATGCGATTTAACCCAAGTACTATATGCGTCTACTCTTTATAAAATAATCGTTTCACTTGATTATTTAGGGAGTTGAACCCAAAAGCACTTTTACTATTAAAACCACCTAACTTATGCCTTTAAATCAAGCCACTTCTTCTTTCAAAACTCAAGGAACTTACTTTCAAATCAAGTAAACTCCTTTTTTTCAAAATCAAGTAACCACTCTTTAAATTAAGTAACATATATTTTTAAATCAAGTTACTTATTCTCTTTGAATCAAATAACATATACTTTTCAAATCAAGTTACTACACCTTTTTAACCTCAACTCAAGGCTTTAAATCCAGTAACTTCTACTCTTTAAGCATTAAGGCAATTATTCCTTTAACTCAAGTAACTCATTCTCTTCAAATAACGTTACTCCTATCTTTTAAAATCAAGTCATGCATTCTGTTTAAACCAAGTAATCCATACTTGTTAAAATAATTATAGTCTCATAACCTTGAATAACTCTAGTCTCATAACTTCCAAATAACTCAAGTCTCTTAACTTTAGAAATCAAGTCCATAACTTGAAAAATAAAGTCTCGTACTTTCAAAGTAAATCAAGTCTCTTATCTTTAAATTAAATCTCATGACTTTAAAGTAATTCAAGTAACCTATACATTTCATATCAAGACTCGTATACTTTCAAAATCAATTTGCTTACTTGATACTTCAAGTCACATAGACTACTTTAAAATCAAGTCACATAGACTTTCGATAAATCATGTCAAAGAAGGAAGAAGTTCACATACCTCGTGAAGACTAACCAATACGACAAGTAGCAAAATGTTCCAAAGTACTTCAACCTCATCGGTTATTCCTTAAGCCAGGTAGAACAGGTTACACTTAGTACTTCAACCTATAATGACGATAGCACCTCTATCAATACCATACTTACTTAGTATAAGACTTATACCAAATAATGCCCTCTAATTCTACGGAAAATTGGGCAGCACTTCCTTTGTTTCTACGTACTTTTCCACCTTTTCCAAGGCCCGTATTTCAATAACCAATACGCCACATTTAAGGCTCAACCAAATCAGCTAATCAAAGGGGATTACACGCCTAACAGGACGTGTAAAATTCTTCCACAATTCACGTAAAGCGATCCGATAATTCTAAGGCAATTCTCGGCTACAACATGCCAACGTATAATCCTTTTCAATCCCTTTCTAATCCAAGTCGTTATTCCAATATGTTATATAAGTCATGATCAATTATAACAACTATATTCCTTTACTTATATAACATGTAACGATTATAACTAACAACCAAATTAATTAACAACTTTAATTGCTAACATGCCAATTTTTGGTTTTAACGTCTCAACATGATCAAATCTTTTCAAACTTCATTCTATATATCACATGCTCATTTATCAACTACTCTGACATGTAATCTTGATTACATTAAGAAGACGAAGATTTTACCTCAATAAGCCCAAATATAATCCAAGACTTAAAAGTCGAACCTTAGCAACTTTAGCTCCTCTTCTATACGTTTCAATCCACTCTAAGCAACCCTTAGAAGTTCGTAAACAACTTCTCTTCAAGTTCTAACCCAACATATGAAGAACACCTTAGGGTTTCATGTTGCGACTAATGGATTAACGTCGTATTTCCGAGATTTTTGTGTTTAGTTATCCTTAGAATACCTCTGGGGACCTTTGCTTTGAATATTGAGATTTATCAACAACAATTGAAAAAATTTCTTGTTTTCAAGAGAGCTTGGCCGAGAGCCTCCTTGTGCTTGCACAAGTTTTCTTGAATTTTTTCTAAGTGTAGAATTCATCTTGCACTAGTATGAATATATAAAACAATTAAGGGCCAAGATTGAAACACTTGAATGGCTAGGATTGTAGTCAACAATGTCAAGCTCCAACTTGGCTACTTGACTTAGCCTTTCTCGCCCAACATGGGCATGTGGAGGGTGACATGTGTCGCCCTTCGGTTGGTCCAAAATATTTCATCTCCCGGAATTCCAATAAATTCTATAAGTCTCAAATACCAAATTTGGGGACTCAATTCCCATTAAAAACATTTTTCCTTCATGAGGTTCGGAATATTTTTCGTAGGAAAAGTAATATTTCTTTCGTTTCAATCTTAAAGTCTAAATTTCTCACGTACGTTCTCTTACACGTGTCCTAGAATTACGGGGTGTAACAATATCAATACCCGCATAATGGATGTAAGTCCATGGAATAATATACTCTCATGGGAATCTATACCCGCGTCATGGATACTAGTCCATGGAATAATATACTCTCATGGGTATCAATACCCGCATCATGGATACAAGTCCATGGAATAATATAACTCTCATGGGAATCTATACGCGTCATGGATACTAGTCCATGGAATAATATACTCTCTTGGGTATCGATACGCGTCATGGATCAAGTACATTGAATAATATACTCTCGTGGGTATCGATACGCGTCATGGATGTAAGTCCGTGGAATAAATAGAATAATTTTAGTTTAGAAAACCCGAAACACTATCATGTCATGTATCCTTTAAAATCATCATTTGGAAAATCAAGGCACTATATATCACGTATCATTTTGAAACCATCATTCGAAAACTCAAAGGCATTATATATCATGTATCATTAGGAAATATGAGTCAATAGAACTATGTACGTCCGCTGTACACTCACTTTATAAGAATCATACCAAAAGAAAAAAGGATAGTTTCGCATAACTTATCGACTATACCAACATGATAAGTAGAATACGTCTCAAATAGGTACTTGACCTATAACAACAATAACACTTCTATAAACTTCATGAATACGGCGTGGGTCGTATACCACAAGATGGTTCTCTTTTCATATAAAAACTTGGGCAGCACTTCCCCTATTTATACATACATTCCCACCTTACAAATAAGGCCAATAACATCAATAACCAAGCACCAATTAAGGGCACAACAAAACAACAACAAAGGGGATTTACCGCTGACTTCTCGTATAAATTCGACCTCTTAATCCACGTTAAAGCGATCCATAAAATAGTCCATATTACAACAACAACGAGGGTAGAATGTGAAGTCTTTCTACACCTTTCTACACCCTTATTCTTTAGGACTTACATTAGCAATTACCACATTTAAAACATGCATAATGGTAACTGAATTTTCAGCATTATAACCCCACAAAACAGCACCATAACGTATCACAGTTTCATGTAGTTCTCGTCGACAACTAATACCATAACCACTTTTCATATTTCCTTATTATCGATTCAAGTTTCAACACTTTAATATAAACCATTTCATCTTTTAATATCAAGATTTACTTGATCTAACATGTAATAAGTAAAGATAACAACAATAATAACCAGCGAATCAATGACATGAAAACTATCGGAATTGGCTAACATGCCAAATCTGTGACATGCACATCTTATTCTCCATTTTACTTAAAACAAGTTCATCTCTTAACTATAACATCATGTAACTTCAAATTACTTCAATAGGAGGAAGAAATCTTACCTTAATCTTAGCCCAAAACAGTCCCTAAGTCTCGGCCCTGCTTCACTTTTTGCACCACTTCTACACGTTAGAATCATACACACGTATCCTCTACAAGCTTGTAACCATCTTGATTTCATGTTCTCATTCCATAAAGTTCATCTCCAAGCTTAGGGTTTCAAGATAGGTTTCTTGGCCAAAACCGTGACCACTTGTTATGGAGAGTTAACTTGGCTTAGAACTTAATTAAGGTGTTTAATCTTGAAAAATAAGTTGATCTTGTTCTTCACTTTGGCTAAGGGTTTTCGACACTTAGAGGAGAAGAGAAGAGATAAGAGAGTTTGGATGGTGAAGATATTATGAGCTAAGGCAAATAAGTCTTGCTAGACTTGTATCTATAATATGTGCACAAGCACAAATGGATGGGGACCCATGTGGACCACTTGTCATCACTTTATAAAGTACAGTAAATAAGATCATGACTGGCCAAAAGATGACAGGGACAAGTATGAAAATCAAATACTAGATCCAACCGTGCCATATAAAATAGAGCCAACTGTACATTTCAAAGATGAGAATCAACTGTGCCCTTATAAAAAAAATGAGAGTCATATCAAAATCATAGATGCCTGTCCATATAATCATATACTGTCAGGAGTATCTACACTCGCATCATGGATACATGTCCATGAAATCATATACTGTTGTGAGTATCTATACTCGCATCCTGGATACATGTCCATGGAATCATATATGCCATAGGTATCTATACCTGCATCATGGATACATGTCCATGGAATCGTATACCTATACTGCTCGTCCCTCTAGTGAAGGACGTGGTGAACATATACTGCCCGACCCTTTTTGGGATGCGGTAACCACTTAGTCATCTACTGCCCGGCCCTCTAGTGAAGGTCGCGGTAAATATATAGTCATATACTGCCCGGCCCTTTCTGGGACGCGGTGAACACTTAGCCATATACTGCCCGACCCTCTACTGAAGGACGCGGTGAACACTTGGTCATATACTGCTCGGCCCTTTCTGGAACGCGGTAAATACCCCGGCCCTCTAGTGAAGGGCGCGGTAAATACTTAGTCATATACTGCCCGGCCCTTTCTAGGACGCGGTAAAATTGTAAATACATAAAGCGCGACCGCTTTACGGGGGCGGTAAAATGTAAATACATAAAGCGCGACCGCTACGGGGCGGTAAAATCATCTAATGCGACCGCTGGGGCGTGGTAAACTATACACGTCTTGCCACGCCGCTTTACGGGGCGTGGTAAACCTATCTGCGTATCTTGCCCGGCTTTCTGGGATGAGATAAAATGGAATAATCATAGACTTCCCGGCCTCTTCTGGGACCAGGTAAAATGGAATAATAACACTTGCATGAATAGTTATCATGAGCAACCTTATGCAATTTAAATCATCTTTGGACTCTCAATAATAGAAAGAGAATAACTTTTATTTTAGAAAACTCAAGGCATTATCATATCATGTATCAATAGAAATTAGGATTTAATGGAATTACGTACGTCGCGTACACCCGTTTCACATCGTCGTACCAAAGAAAGAATGAAGAGTTTCACATACGACATGCGTGCGTACCAAATCGATAATCTAAATTCGTCTAGCCATAGCTAACATTATGGAAACATCTGAATGGCGATAACATATCTGAATTTTCCTAATTAATTCTTATATGGGCCGTGAGTAATTTATCTTTTTTTTATAAAGATCTTATCTAATCACCTGTGAACTAGCAAATGTAAAATAAATTGGTTATATCTTAGTTTCTATGCAGATGACATTCTAATCATTTTAATATAATACTTGCTTGTCGATACCTTGTTCACCTAACGCTGCAATTGCTTGTTTTGACATGTCTACTAATAACATATTTACTTACTTATTAAACCAGTTTCAACACTTAATACTTAACAATTCCTTTAAGTAAGCAGAGTCAACTCGGCTCCCATGCTTACTAAAAACTCTTATCAACATCTGTCTCATATGACTTAATAAGGACTTAGGAACACTTTAGATATCCTTTTAGCATAGAATCAATAACATGAATATTCCTTAACCTCTAAGAGTAGAGTAAACTATGGAGAAATACCACATTTATAGTTCACACGTAGAACATGCCAAAAGAAGAAAGGATAGTTCACATAACTTATCGGCTATATCAACACGATAAGTAGAATACGCCCCAATTAGTACTTCAACCTATAACAACAATAACACGTCTATCAACATCATGAATACTAGTATACGCTCTACCACATAATGACTCTCCTTTCATATAAAAATTTGGGCGCACTTCCCTATATATACCCGCGTCCGCAACTTTCAAACAAGGCGATAACATCAATAACCAAGTACGATTAAGGGTAGTTCAACACGTCGACCAAGGTGATCGACACACCTACTTCACGTATTAATCCGGCCTCTTAATCCATATTAAAGCGATCCGTATTCTAACAACAACAATGGTAAAATATGAAGCCTTTCTACACCTTTCTAAGCCCTTATTCCTTTAGGACATACGTTAGACATTACCATATTAATCATGCATAATGGTACTAAATTTTCAGCATTATAATTCTAAAAACAGTTTCTATAACAACGTAACAATATCCAATATAAACAAAACAGCCCATAAATCGGCTAACTTGCCAAAACTGTCACATGCACTTCTTATTCTCCATTTCACTTAACACAAGTTCATCCCTTAACTATAATAACATGTAATTTCCAATTACTTCAAGAGGAATAAGAAATCTTACCTTATTTTTAGCCCAAAACATTCCACAGTTTGACTCACGATTTCTCTTTGCTCAACTTCTTGATTACAACAACACACGTGTATCATCTAGAAGCTTGTAACCGTCTTATTTTCTTGTCTTTCTTCCAAAAATTCATCTCGAGCTTAGGGTTTAAAGGCGGTTTATTGTCAAAACCGTGACTCACTGTTTGGAGTATTAACCTTGTCTTAGAACTTGGTTAAGGAGCTTAATCTTGGAAAATAAGTTAGTCTTGATCTTCACTTGGCTATGGGATTTTCGAAACTTGTAGGAGAAGAGAAGAGATAAAAAAGTTTGGATGATGAAGATATTTGTGATATTAAGTCTTGCTAAACTTGTATCGTATGTGTCACGACCCGACCTCGGGCCCGCGACTGGTACCCTACCTGGGCACCCTTACATGTATACATCAGAGATAATCAGCGGAACATACATAACCACATAACGTGTAACAACATAAATAAATAACAGGCTAGCCGATAAGGCTACCTCCCTGGACATATATATATAATTACATATCCAAAAGAAGTTACATCCCTTTTTTTACAAACTGACCCACAAGATATGACTACAGACCTCTAAGAGTTTTGACATAACAACTGTGACGGGACAAGGCCCTGCCATACCCCTGAATGTACATAAATCTACAACATCAGGGAAACCGTACCAAAAGACAAGCCTCTGGAGAAATGGAGCTTTCGACAAGCGATCGATGATCACAGAGTGAGGATCTGCACCTGCTTACCCCACTGCGGCGTGAACACGTCCAGGAAGGGTCGATTACAAAATATGTACCAAGTATGTGGCGAAATCTTGAAATGAATCATATAATCTAAAATAAAAAGTGGAGACATGTATGATAACCAAAATAACGATGCCTTTGTGCCTTACTAATAATAAGAGTAAACAAGAGTACAACTTTTGCTTAAAAATAGGAAGCTTATGATCAAATTAGGGCCACCCGCCGTAGTATCATTAGGCAATCTACTCACGGGACTATTTCACCCGCGTAGGTCTTTGTGGATCCTGATGGAGCAATTTTCTCGCGTGAGACTATTTCACCCGCGTAGGACTATTTCACGCGTGGGCGGTGGATCCGCAATGAGTACATACGCGCGCTCGCGTCTTGGGGAGCAAATCCACGAGAATATGTAGTAACGGGGTTTACCCACAAATTAACATAACTCTAGCACCTAAGGCTACCGTAAATATCATAACATAAGCACAATGAGCTATCGTAAATATCATAAGCAAGTTAAGAAATTCCTTAACTTCTCATTAGACTTAATTAGCATGCACTCTCATTTTATTTAACTTAAGGCACTAACATGCCATGAAAAATCCGGGAGTTTAACCCAAAGTACTACGTACCTTTATCTTTTTTTTAAATGACCCTTTCTCGTATAAAACCCCCAAGATACTAACACAGTAGTATCGAGTCTTGTCTACTTTTCAAAACAAGTCACTACACCTTTAGAAATACATTTTTAGGCTTCTAAACCAAGTGACTTTTACTTTAAAACTTTAAGCAATTGATGCCTTTAAATCAAATTGTCCTTCTTCATTTCAAGTCATTTATCTTTGTTTACATTACTAGAGTAAATCATTCTTTTAACTTTCCATAAAGTTGTTATAACCAACTTTCCATAAAGCCGTTATAATAACTTTATGCTTTAGAAACTAAGACATTTTTATCCTTTAAAACAAGTGAGTTAATTCTCTAACTCAACTAACTTGGACATTCTTAAAACAAGTCAAGGATATCAAAATGAAACTGAATTCATTTAAATCTCGTACGTCTCTGGTACTATACATTTATAACTACTCGTACTCGAGAGATAAGAAAAGTTCCACATGCCACTCCGACTTAATCCACTTGCCAAGTTGAATATGCCGCACGTAGAATGTCAACCTATAATGACCATAATACAACTATCAACTTCTAGCTTTTAATGTAGAATATTCTAAGTGTAAAGCTTCTTATTCTATGGAAAATTGGGCAGCACTTTCTTTGTTTCTACGTACTTTTCCACCTTTTTCAAGGCCCGAAATCAACAACCAATATGCCATATTTAGGGCTCAACAAATCAACTAACCAAAAAGGGGATTACACGCCTAACTGGACGTGTAAAATTCTGCCCCACAATTAATATAAAACTGTCCAATAATCAAGGAAATTCTCGGCTATAATCAATGCCAACAACAATGTCAATTTCCTTTCAATTTCTAGGGCCATTCTCGGCCACTATCAATTCAACATGACATAAAACTTTTTTCAATTCCTTTTTAATCCAAATCGTTATTCCAACATGTTATATAAGTCATAACAATTACAACAACTATATTCCCTTTTCTTATATAAGATGCGACGATTATAACTATCGACCAAATTGATTTACAATCTTAATGGCTAACATGCCAATCTCAGAGTTGAGCTTCTAAATTCCATAACATTAATAAATCTTCATTCTATATATCACGTGATCATTTCTAAATTATCATAACATTAAATCTTGATTCTGATAGTAAGACGAAGTTTTTTACCTCAATAAGCCCAAATACAATCTAAGATTAAAAGTCGATCCTTAGAAACTTTAGCTCATCTTCTTTACGTTACAATCCACTCCAAGCAACCCTTAGAAGCTTATGAAGAACTCCTCTTCAAGTTCCAACTCCAACTATGAAAACCCCCTTAGGTTTTCATGTTGCGACTAACGTAAAAATGTAGTTTTTCCAAAATTTTTGTATTGAGATACCCTTAGAATACCTTTAGGAACCCTTGGTTTAAGTATTGTGATTTATGATCCAAAATTGCAAAAATTTTGTGTGCTAAAAATGGCTATTCTTGAGAGCTCATAAGAGCAGCTCAAGATTTCTCATTTTTTTCTATGTGTTGAAATGATCTAGTCTTGCACTAGTAGTAGTATGTATATATAATGAGATCAATGGCTAGGATTGAACCAAATGTGTGGTCAAGATTTGGATGACTAAACCTTGCAACTTGAACTTAAGACTTGGTCAATAATATCAAGTCAATTTGGCTACTCTTTACTTGATATTTTTCGTCTAACATGACTATGTGGAGGGTGACACGTGTTTCCCTCCCATTGGTCCATAACATTCTGTTTCCCGAAATTTCCATAATTGGTCAAAATATCAAAAACCCCGTGGGCCCCACAAAACGTAAAATTTCCCAAGTGGGCCCCACGTGACCAAATCCGAAAATAATTTTCCATAATTCTAATAATTTACTTAAGTCTCAAATAACGAATTTGAGAACCCAATTCTCATTAACAACCATTTTTCCTTCCCGAGGTTCGGAAGAATTTCCTTAAGAATAACGAATTCTTCTTTCGTTCAAAAATTTTAAAGTCTTGCTCCCTTACGTACAGTCTCTTAAACATGTTCTGGAATTACGGGGTGTAACAATATGGTGTATGTAGAACAAGTGTAGGGGGGCCCATGAACCCCACTTGTCTACTAGTCTTTCCCTTCACAAAATATCTGACTTGGAAATTCCTGCATCGGCACCGCGGTACTACAGAATGGCACCGCGGTTCCAAAATTCCTGTAGCTCTATGAAGTTTCAGCACCGCGGTCTTGTTCTACGGCACCGCAGTGCTGTGCCTGAAATTCACAGCACACATTTATCTCACTAATATGCCATGGAATTACTGGGTGTAACATTTTTCCCCCCTTAGAAACATTCATCCTCGAATGTTCATAATAAGTCTCAAACTATAAACATTTAGGCATAGTCTCTTTTAACTATACCTATCAACCTATACTTAGTGTTATACCCCGTATTTCCAGTATATGCGTGAGGGCGTGCGTCTGAAGTTTAAGCCTTAACTTAGGAAATGGATGAAATTTGTGCCTGACCCACAAAGAATTATTTTTCAATGAAGCGTTTTCCAAACTTTGCGGGGAAATTCTGATTGCGACATTTATTATTTTTGCGGATTTTTCCGAGAGATAAAATATTTTGGACCAACGAGAGGGCGACACTTGTCACCCTCAAGTGGACGGCATTGAAGGCATGGCTTGGCACGATTTTGAGGCCTAAAACATGGGTCAATGTTTGGAGTGATTTGTGGAGTAGATGGCTAGGGTGCACTTGTGCAAATCTTCACCCTCCACTTGCCCACCACTTGTCTTGATCTTGGCCATTGAAGGCCCTATAAATACCCCCCCTTAGTTGAAGGATTTCTTCATCCCATAAATGACTTCTAAGTCTTGAAAATCCCTCTCCCCCTTAGTGTAGCTCTCGTCCAAGAGCTCCCCCTCCCCCTTTGAGAGGCTCTTGGCCGAGAAGTACCCCCCCTTTCCTAGTGGTGCTAGCCGAAATACAAACCCCCTCTTGAGTTGTTCTCGTGAAATACCCCCACAGGTGAAAAATACTCTCAGTATTATTCTGATTCCAAAATACCTTAGCCTTATACCTTGTTGTATTCCAAGGTTACCCACATACTAAAAGCCCGGAAATACTACTATACTTCCCTTGATCATAAGCGAAACCCTAAGGAAAATCTTCATAATTGGTTGAAGTATTAAGAAGAAGTTGCGTAGGACTTCTAAGGGTTGTTTGGAGCGGGTTGGAGCACCCAGAGTAGGAGCTAAACATTGCTCAGGATCGATATTTAAACTTGGATAATTTTGGGCTTATCGAGGTAAATACTCTTGTCCTTCTATTGTAATTGGAAATTACATCTTGTAGTTAATATAGAAATGAGTATAAGATATATAGAAGGATGGTATAAGAGATAAGAATTGAATTTAAATCACGTGAGAAGAATATTAAAGAAGAAAGATTGAGCTGTACTTACATGATTTGTATTCTGATGAACTTGTGTGGTTGTGGGTGGGAAGTTACGCAATATTCCGTAGAATTAGAACCTCTGCTTAGAATGTTCTCTGAGTAGTCTAGGCGTTGATAGGCGTATATGGCCTTTATAGGTTGAAAGTTACTGCGGTGGCGTGTTCTCTTGAAAGGTGGACAAGGCTAGTCGGGTTATAAGCGGTGGAGCGTTTTGCTAATTATCGATAATCGTCGCGAGGTATGTGATTCTTCCTATCCTCTTGAGCATGATATTTTGAAAGAATATATATAGTCGATGAGCGTCGTGTGTTAGCGAATGTGGTTTTACTTCGATGTCTTTTGACTTGAGTCTAAATAATAAGAATCTGAAGTATTTCAAAAGAATTAAGAATCGTTTTTGAAAGAAGAGTAATACTTGGTTTTAAAAGCTTAAGAGTTATACTTGCTTTATGGGAAGTTAGGTATAACGACTTAAGAGTGATAAAAGGAACGGTTTACTTAATTGTTTTATGAAAGCTTTGTATGGATTTCGGAATTGAGAATAAGTATCGAACAAACCCTGCGTAGCTAATAAAGGGAAATGTATTGACTAATTAAGTATTATTAAAAACCAGTAGAAACCTCCATCTGCATAGAAGCTAAGATGAGACAAAATGATATTACATTTCCTAGATCAGGGCTGCTTTAACAAAATTGTTAAGAACAAGAATAACCTACTCACACATAAGGCATATGTTTCTCAAATTGTTTTAAAAGAGATTATATTATTAAGTGATTAAGACTATGAACTACAAAACCTTTCGAAAATAAGAGACTTGAGTCTTTGAACTTAGGCAAACTTGAACTTTTGGAAAAGAAGGTTGTTACTTGTCTTTAAAAAGGGAAATTGTTTTGGTTTACTTAAAAAATAGTCACTCTATTTTATACTACGGGTATCATGTGACTTTTGTGAAAGAAACAGATCTTTTAAAGAGTTAATGTATGAAGTACTTTGGGGATAAAAACCCGAACTTGTTGACATAAAGTAGAAAGTACCTTGTGTGAATAATTTGATTATGTTTGTTGGTGATAACCTTGTAATACTTTCTTGTTGATTTGATAAGTAAACATGTTAGGATGCTACGTGTGTTAGTATCTTGTGATGTTTGTGTAAAGGGGTTTCCCTTGATTGCGCTTATGTTGTTTAACGATAAGACGTTATGTTAGTATTGTACCACTCACCTCTTGACATGTTATCACAGGGGTTAAGGCGCCTCGATCACGGGGTACCTCAGCGATGCAATGTGACTATGATTCGAGATACCTCATGCGGGTCGGGTGGCCTATGCGGAGCTCACGAGAGTTCGAGTTAGTGTGCGGTCTATATGGTCATGCGATCTATGTGGCCATGCGGACCACGGGTCGGGGCGATGTCGGGAGTAGCTACCCTCGATGCGAGAATACCTCATGCGGTCTATGTGTGGCCTATGCGGTGCGGGAAGTTCGAGTTGTGGCGCATTGATCTGAGGCGAGTGGCGCCGATCATATGGCGCGGTCTAGAAAGACCTCGTGATCTGATTTTATGGCATTGTTAGTGCTGTGAGTTTTAGTAGTCGGTTATGCCTTCGTACTTACCCGTCACGGTTTTATTATGACACGAGTGGGACACGGTGTTCATGTGTGTTCCTTGGTGCTTTTATATCATAGGCTGCAGCGGTGAGAAGGTATTCCATGGGCATGATTGATGTTGTGGGCGTGAGACCCATAGTTATATTTGAGTGATGACTTTGAGGCGTAAGTCACGACTTGACATATTTGCTTATTTATTGTGAAGCTAGTTTGGTTATCATACATGTATCCTGCTTTATATAGACTACTATGATTTAATTTGCAGTATTTTCAGTTTCACATACTTGGTACTGTTGTCTTGACCTCGCCGGAGTGCGTTACATCGCGGTAGAGTACGCGATCGTCGATCCTCGCTCTTAGGATCACGATTGGCGTTTTGGGAAGCTCCGTTTCTCGGAGGCTTATCGATGGTATAGTCCCTGTCGTTGTAGGTACTTACGTTCACGGGTATGGCGGGGCCTGTCCGCCATTGTTGTTATATCAACTCTTGAAGTGCAGTAATCTTGTTATGGGCGAGTTTGTAAAGGGATATAGCTGTTGAGTTCAAGTTTATTTATATATATGTCGAAGAGCGATTTTCTTAGATAAACCGTTTTTCACTTCATATTATTTCATGTCTTGTTTTATATTCCGATTATTACGATGTATGTCTACTTGGGTGCGGGGTAAGGCACGATCCACGAAGGTTGGTGCGTGACAAAAGTGGAAAACAAGATGCCACACGAGGCCTGATATAACACGTGTATTATTCACGGAAATATAGCCAAGTAAGGAATCGAATTACCTGTATAACTATAATTTCATTCACCTTTACCGTTGTGGTGGTAATCCTTCCTTCTACTAGTCATTAAACGAAGGAAAAACATTCCTGACTTAATACTTGATCATATTATTCCATTCCTACGTATTCATTGTTTTCATATTTCTTACCGTCAATTTTCGATTGTTCCATAGTTCCGTCCTCAATTACTGACATACTATAGTTATCCAAAGGTTATGTAGAATGGTAACATATTGCACAACGTAGCCGAAGCCGAGGACCTTACCAGTCCAATAGATGTAGCATACCTTAGCTTACTAATCTTGATACATGTATTCTTAATAATACACAATATCACCCTTTACGCGAGGAAGGGGGCTTATCTCCCTTTCATAATCTTCTCTTTTAGCATTGTTCCCTGTTCCTCACTTACCACTTCTCTTTGTCTCACTATATTACTGGTTGCATGATCCCTTTCGAAGCTCTTTGTCCTTGACAAGTAATGTAGAATTCCACAGAAGCTTGCATGATCCCTGACGTATCATTTAGAGTATCACCCTTTTGTCCTTTATATTGAATACCCTATTATCAAGCTGTGGAATACTTTTGTATTCATACCTCCAAATATTAGCCATTGAATTTTTGCAGTTCCAACATAAATTCCTTCTTTCTATCCCCTTATAATTGTTAGACCATTTTGCAAGGATATGTTACCTCACGTGTTCGATATCTGCGTAAATCCTCTGACATTTTTGCGATCCTTATGTCGGTAATACCAATTCAATCGGCTCAGCAACGTCAGCAACAATCACAGTGGCTTATACTCAAACTAAGAAATCATCGCAACTAATATACTTCACATATACTATGTTCTTTAACCCGAATCACACGTAAAATATTTTCCTCGAGAAGGCTTTGTATATCTAAGGTCTCAGCGATTATCGATATTCTAAGATTCTCAAACATTCCATGTCCCAAGCTTACATCGTCTCACCCCCGCATACGGGTAAGATAGATTTTCATAAGCTCAACATCATGTCGTCTTAACCATAACAAACCTATTTACTCCATACAAATATTATTCGTACATATCACTTAAGCATCTGACCAACATAATCAAACAACATGGTATGTCATTAAGTCGATTAGACATGATCTTCAGAGTTCATCAACATCTCGAACGGATCATCACCTCGCAAATATTTCAAATTAGCACCTAGTATGTCTTGATATGGATTCGTTCATTGTTTCATACCTTCCCAATTATTAAAGCAACAACTCATGATAAACCTGATAACCGGAAACACATCGTGGCCCTAATAAATATATCAGGTATAGATCACGTCCTCGTCGCCAATTTTACAACAATCTTACCAACGTGTATACAAACTCCATATATCCCATGCAGAACTTTCTATTTCTTGTGAGGCATAGGCTGACCACGATAATTTGTTAGGAGGGACTATCCTAACAACATAGCTCTATCATGCGATCTTAGAGTAAGGAAAATAGAAACCAATCCTAAATGTATTGTAGCCTCTGTTTATGGGTGTGGTGCTTGCGACACGATAATCGAACTCTACTACCTGCGGTTGTAGACATTCAGAGGACTAATTACTCTAATATCACTTTTGTCATGACCGAATCGGCCAGGCGCGGTAGTGCCCTACAGGAACCGCTTGACCCAAATATCACATATAACCAGCGGAAGCTTAAGAACAACTCATAACCTCATAACGAAGGGATCATATCCCTGAACTGTAATAGTAAACTCATTTTATAAAAATAGTCAAGCGTAAATTTGCTATATCTGAGAATATGTCCAAAATGAACTACAACATATACACGTTCAAATACACATTTACCACCCACACCTGTCTACAAACCTCTAAGTGTTTGATAATGAAATGTGATGGGACAAGGCCCCGCCGTACCCCTGAATATACATAAGTCTATAATGGCAGATCTGTACCAAAATGACAATCTCCAGAATAATGAAGCTATCCCAAAAACTGAGCGAAAATCCTATGCTCGCGGATCACCATACTGAGTACCTATATGAACGCAGCCCGCCGAATGGGTTCAATACAAGAAGGTACCAAGTATGTGAACATAAAGTACAGTAAATAAGATCATGACTGGCCAAAAGATGACATGGACAAGTATGAAAATCAAATACCAGATCCAACCGTGCTATATAAAATATTGCAAACTATACCTTTCAAAGATGAGAATCAACTGTGCCCTTTAAAAAAAATGAGAGTCATATCAAAATCATAGATGCATGTCCATATAATCATATACTGTCAGGAGTATCTATACTCGCATCATGGATACATGTCTATAGAATCATATACTGTCGTGAGTATCTATACTCGCATCCTGGATACATGTCCATGAAATCATATATGTCATAGGTATCTATACCTGCATCATGGATACATATCCATGGAATCATATACATATACTACCCGACCCTCAAGTGAAGGACGTGGTGAACATATCTTTGCTCGGCCGCTGCGGGATCACGGTAACCACTTGGTCATTGTTATACCCCGTAATTCCATGGCTACTAAGTGAGAACATGATTATGTAAATAAGATTTGAATGTTAGAAGGAAAGTATTATTACATTTTCTTATATGGAAAATTTTGGATACAAATGTGACGACGAAATTTGTTAACTTGTAGTTAAATTCTTTCCAATGGATTTATGGAATTAGTATTGTATTATGAAGTCTTGGCATTGATAATATGGGACCCATAAAAAATTTCACAATTTTGGGGGTGTGTCCATCTTAAATTTGCAAGAATTTTGGCTAAGTTTGGAGATATTTTTTTGTGAAGTGAAATATATGGCTAATTAGAGGGTGACGTGTGTCCCTCCCCACTTGTATTTCAAGTTGAACTATATATAGATAAGTCTTGCAAGACTTTGGCTCATAATATCTTTCACCCCAAGTTTCGAACAACCCTAAGCCAAGAGAAGATCAATGACAACTTATTTTCCAAGATTAACCACCTTAACTAAGTTCTAAGCCATGTTAACTCTCCAAGAACTATAAGCCATGGTTTGTGTTAGACCCCGAAATTCCAGAACATGGTTAAGAGAATGTATGTAAGGAATCAGGACCTTAAAATTCGAACAAAAGAAAGATTTGTTTTCCAAAGGAAAAATCTTCTGAACCTCGGGAAGGAAAAATGTTCGTTAAATGAGAATTGGATTCTCAAATTTGTTATTTAAGACTTTTAGAATATATCGGAATTTTATTTTGAGTTGGATCGTGGGGCCCACAGAAATTTTACCTTTTGTGGGGCCATGAGGTTTGATATTTTGGCCGAATTATGGAATATTTTAGACCAATAGGAGGCGACACGTGTCACCACACATTTGCCTTAATCGAGCCCTTGATTGTAGTATTTATCTTCTTAGTAGCGAGACGTTCAATGACTTAGAAAAATTGGCAAGACTTGTGTGAGTTCTTGAGGCTCTCGGCCAAGGTTCCTTTAGGAGAATTTATTTTTGCAATCTTGCTTTATAAATCCCAATATTCAAACCTAAGATCCCTAGAGGTATTCTAAGGATATCTCAACGCCAAATATTCTGGAAAAACTACGTTTTTACTTTAGTCGCAACATGAAATCCTAAGGGGTTTTTCATAACTTGAGTTGGAACTTGAAGAGGAGTTCTTCATAAGCTTCTAAGGGTTGCTTGGAGTGGATTTGAACATAAATAAGATGAGCTAAAGTTGCTAAGGATCGACTTTTAGTCTTGGAATATATTTGGGCTTATTGAGGTAATAGTCTTCGTCTTCTTAATGTAATTGAAGATTACATGTTGTAGTAGTTGATAAGTGAGCATGTGTTATATAGAATGAAGTTTGAAAATATTTGGATCATGTTGAGATGTTAAAACCGAAAATGGGCATGCTAGCCAGTAAAGTTGTTAGTTATAATCGTCGCATGTTATTTAAGGAAAGGAATATAGTCGTTATAATTGATCATGACTTATATTACATGTTGGAATAACGACTTGGATTAGAAAGGAATTGAAAAGAAATAGATGTTGTTGTTGTCCTTGATATTCTTAGAATTGCCTAAAGATTATGGTATTTTATTTTAAATTGTGGGGCAGAATTTTACGTCTGTTAGGCGTGTAATCCCATTTAGTTAGCTGAATTGTTGAGCCTTAAATGTGGCGTGTTGGTTATTGATTTGATCGTTGAAAAAGGTGGAAAAATGCGTAGAAACAAAGAAAGTGCTTTGTGATTTTCCGTAGAATAAGAGACTTTACACTTGGTATTATTCTACCTTAAAAAGGCTAGGAATTGATAGACGTATTATGGTTATTATAGGTTAAAGTACTACGTATAGCGTATTCTACTTGAAGGGTGGAATAGCTATCAAGGTTGAAGTACTTTGGAGCATTTTGAAACTTGTCGCTAGTCGTCGCGAGGTATGTGAACCTCTTCTTTCTTTTGGCATGATCCTACGTATGAAATAGCCATGTGATTTTATTTCATGATTCCTTCTACTCTTAGAAGTTAAGAAGTATCCACGTTGTTGATTCTAAGTTAAAGGTATGTCTAAATTATCCTAAGTTCTTACCAAGTCTTATGGGAGATGTTGATAGGAATGGTTAGGAAGTTATGAGGTTTGATCTAAAGCTATGTGCCTTGATTTATTTAAAGTAAGTAAGTTGATTTTATATTTAAAAATGACTTGAATTTATATGTGAAAAGGGACTTGATTTTATAAGTGGAAGTTATATGGTTTTAAAGAGAATAAGTTACTTGGTTTTGGAAGTGTATGAAACTTTATTTTTCAAGTTATGGGACTTTATTTCTAAAGTATAGATGACATGATTTTATATGTATAATGATTTTAAAGAGTATATGATACGAGGTTTTAAGACTATAAGCCTTGATGTTATAAGTGGAAATGACTAGATTTAAAAAGTATGGCTTCTTGATTTATTTCAAAGGATAAGAAGATTGATTTCAAAAGAGTATGTAACTTGAGTTTTAAAAAGAAGAAATTTATTGATTTAAAAGAGAGGGAGTTTTATGATTCTTTTTAAGTATGTATGTACGTAGTACTTTTGGGTTTAGTTTCCCCAATGTGATAAGAAATAAAAGTTCCTTAAGTTCTCTAAAAATGAAAGGTTGTTATAATAGCTTTATGGGAAGTTATAACGACTTAAGAAGAAGTGAAAAGGTGGTTTAAAATGTTATGAAAGGAAAATCACACCGAGCCTACAAATAGGCCGGGTTATGTTATGAGACAGCAGAGCCTACAAATAGGCCGAGTTATGTTATGAGACACAGAAGCCTACAAATAGGCGGGTTATGTTATGAGACACACCAAGCCTACAAATAGGCCAGGTTATGTTATGATATACAGAGCCTACCACATGCGGATTTACGCCATATCTGAGCCTGCAAATAGGAGTGGTTACGTCGTCTTGCAAGCCCCACAGGCGGGCGGGTTATCTACGTGATTCTACGATGCAAGGCCACAGGCGGGCGGGTTATCTTCGTGATTCCACAATACAAGGCCGAGCGGGCGGGTTATCTTATAGATTCCGATGCAGAACCCGCGGCGGGTGGGTTATCTTATGATTCCACGATACCAAGCTCGCAAGTGGGGCGGGTTATCTTTACATGATTCCTGACAGTGCAAGGCGCGGGCGGGGCGGGTTATGTCACATGATTCATCGACAACATGTGTCCATAAATGGCGAGATTCGTTATCACGTATGGATAATCAAAGCAAGCTCCAAAATGAGAAGTCCCTCTATAAAGGGTCGGATTATGTTATGTAAGATAAGTAAGTTATGTGGAAAAACTTGATCAAATTCTTAAGTATGTATGTAAGAATATAATGTTAATTCTTATTGAAAGAAGGAAAAGAACGGTTAATGTATGATTGATTTCATGAGTTAAAATGGCACGGTAGGATCACAGTATTTCATTTTATACTTGCATTTGTCATTTTTATCTGATTATGATTTGATTCTTGTACCTTATTCCGTTCCATAATCGTAATTTTTGTTATCTTGACCCCTTGAGTGCGTTAAATGCCTTGGTGTTAGGTACCTGAGTTGGTGATCTTTGCTCTTAGGATCTCTGTTCAGTTTTTGGGAAGAAGCTCCATTTACTCCGGAGGCATGTTTTTGGTATGGGTCCCTGTTGTTGTAGATTTATGTACATTCAGGGGTATGGCGGGGCCCTGTCCCATCCTAGTTGTTATGTCCAACTCTTAGAGGTCTGTAGTCATGTATGTGGGTTGTACTTTGAAAAGATGCAAGTCCTTTTGTTATGTATGTATATATGGTGGCAGCCTTATCAGTTTTGCCTTTGTTTAGAAAAAAAAGAGTGATATTTATCTTCCGCGTTTTACTTATGATGTATGAATATAAGGGTGCCCAAGTAGGGCACCAGTCACGGGCCCGGGGTTCGGGTCGTGACAGTTTGGCCGGGAATAATGGTCTTGAAACCATAGGCTTGGAAATGAACTTTTTGGAATGAAAGCATGAAAGGAAGATGGTTACAAGCTTGTAGAGGATACATGTGTGTTGTTGTAACTTGAAGAAGTGGAGCAAAGAGGAAACTGTGAGCCAAATCGTGTGGACTGTTTTATGCTAAATTTAAGGTAAGATTTCTTCTTCCTCTTGAGGTAATTGGATATTACATGTGGTGATAGTTAAGAGGTGAACTTGTGTTAAGAGAAATGGAGAATAAGAAATGCATGAGAAGGTTTTGGGTGTTGGCCGAATGTTGAGGCAGTTTTACTATATTGGTTTCGTTGGTTGTTATTGTTATTATCGTCACTAATTGTATGTTGATTAAATGAAGGAAATATTAATATGGAAAGTTGAAATGGATTATATTAAGTGTTGCAACTTGAATTGGATTATAAGGAATTATGAAAAGGGCTTTGGGTGTGGTTGATTGACCGAGACTACCTTAAAACTGTAGGATTTGTGGTACTATTTTAGGGACTGTTTTTGTTACACCCCGTATTTTCAAGGCATTAATATGAGAACGTACGTAAGGAAATAAGAATTGATTTTTTGGAAGGAAAGAATACTTACATTTTCTTAAGGAAAACTTTCGAAAAAATGTGACGACAGAAAAATTATTAACTTGGAGTTTAATACTTCTAATTGGATTTATGGACTTAGTATTGGATTACGAAGTATTGGAATTGACAATATGGGGTCCGCCGAGAATTTCACAATTTTATAGGGCCCTTCGAAAAATAAGATATTTTGGGTAAGTGTGGGATATTTTATTTTAAGAGGTGATACTTGGACCAATGGGAGGGTGATATGTGTCCCTCATCCACTTGTCTTCCAAGATGATAACTATAAAGAGACATATATTGCAAGACATAGCCATTATACAAATATCGTTTTCATCCAACTTTCTCTTCTCTCTTCTCTTAGCCTTAAGATTTCGAATTTCTCCAAGCAAAGTGAAGAACAAGATCACTTATTTTCCTATATTAATAACCCTAATCAAGTGCTAAGCCAAGTTAACAACTTGAATCTCTCAAAATCCTTTTGGCCGAAAGTTGGAAGGAAAACCCTAAGCTTTAGATGATCTTTTTGGAGGTAAAATAAGAAGTGAAGATGGGTAAAAGCTTGTAGAGGATACATGGGAGTGATTGAAATTGAAGAAGTGGTAAGACAAAATTGTTGGCCGATATAGAGTGGACTGTTTGGACGGTTTTTTGGGCAAAAATTAAGGTAAAATTCTTCTTCCTCTTGAAGTAATTGGATAGTACATATTGTTATAGTTAATAGATAAACTTGTATTAAGAAGAATGGAGAATAAGAAGTGTTTATGGTAGTTTAAGGTGTTGGCCGAAATCTAGGCAGTTTTGGTGTTGTTGGATTTCGTTGGTGTCGTGTTCCTCCAGGAGCTTGTTGATCTTGTGGCCAGCAGGGCCATTTGAAGAGGGATTGTCCGACCAGAGGCAACATGGGTGGTATGGTTCGGTAAGCGGGATCGATTCTTTGAGTCTTCCTCTTCTTACGTGGTTATCGCCGGATGGTAGGGTGTTCCGCGGGCCGGCGAGCGCGGCGAGTCGTGGTGGAGGTCGATTCTAGCGGTCCACCTGGCCGCGTATATTAATGCCGCGCCGGGATCGGAGAAGCTTCCGGGCGTCGTCGCAGTACATTATTGATTTCATCTTTGTAGCGTTTATGCTTTTATAGATCCGAGTTCTACCTTGTCCTATGTGTCCCCTCTTATTCTTTGGTAGAATCGGGATAGGCCGGTGTCGATAGAGCACTTTTGAGGTAGCTACGCGATGGGTGATTCGGTATTAGGCGACGGATGTACAAAGGTTGCGGTGTTTATTTCTGATCGTCGGACCTAGCGAACTTGATAGAGTTGGAGATGATAGATTTTGGCGTCATTATGGGTATGGGTGGTTGGCTTCTTGTTATGCCAACGTTGGTGTAGATCTGAGTTGGTCGATTCCGGTTTCCTAGGGAGCGATTATCGAGTGGAAGAGCGTCTGTCGTAGAGGTAGGTTTATTTCTTACCTCAAGGCTAGGAAGATGGTGCGAGAAGAATACATCTATCATCTGGTTGGGTATTAAATCTGAGTGAGGTTCAGCTCTTGATCGATTCGATGGTTAGAGTTTCGGATGTATTTCGGATGATCTCGGGTATCCTCACGAGAGGAGATTGAGTTTTGTATTGATATGTTGCGGATACTCGGCCTATATCTATTCCACCATCTGAGGATGGCTTTCTTGAGTTGAGGAGTTGAAAACAAATTTGAAAGATTTCTTTGGAAAAAGGCTTTATCGGGCCTAGTGTTTCTCCCCTAGAGTTATGTATGGCGTAAAACCAAGGACTGAGTTGATTGGTAGGCTCTCTCGGTTGACTTCTTATCGTCGGTTACGCTCTATATATGTTGTTCGTTCTCCTCGTATGTAGCTCGTACCTTTGTTTGTAAAGTGTATCTAACTCGTTCTCTCTTGGTGGCGTCTTCAAAGCAGTTGGGTTCGGCTCTATCAATTAGTAACTACGATCTCGATAACACAAAACTCGGCTTCTTGAGGAAAAGGAGAAAATATCATATCGGCGGCAATGAGTAAAGTGTGAAAGGATGGGGCCAGCTGCGTATGTGTGTTGATTCTGAGCGGTGAATAAGGTAACCATCGAAGCAGATACCACTCCCGAGTTGATGATTTGTTTGACCAGTGCGAGTGCGAGGTATTTCTCAAGATAGACTGCGATGCAGTTATCATCAGTGCGAGTTCGAGGCGAATATCCCAAAGCGCATTCGGGACCGGTATGGGCACTATGAGTTGAGGTGATGTCTTTCGGTTTGACCAACGCTCGGTGGTATTTATGGATTTGATGAGCGGGTGTTCAAGCCATTTTAGATACATTTGTTATAGTATTCATTGATGACATTACGGTTTATTCCGCGTGCGAGAGAAGGCGTGCGAATCGCGAAAGCGGTGCCAGGGTCTCCGGGCCGCGGTTGTTCGCCAAGTTCTCAGTGTGAGTTTTGGTTGGCCTCGATGGCATTCTTGAGAACATTATTGGGGCTGATGGTGTTGAGTTGATCTGGCAAAGATTGAGGCGGTCAGTCTTGGCGAGACCTGCTACTCAGCCGGAGTGCGCGATTTCTTAGGGCTGGCGAGTTATTATCGTAGGTTTGTGGAAGCGGTTTGCTTGATATCGGCATCATTTACTAGAGTGACTCGGAAAGCGGCTAAGTTCGGTGGGCGAAGCTTGTGAGAAGGGCTTCCAGTTACTGAAGGAAAAGTTGACGACGACTCAAGTTCTTACTCTTCCCGAGGGGTTAGAGGGCTACGTTATTTATTGTGATGCCTCGGGTATCGGGCTAGGGTGCGTATTGATGCAGCACGGAAAAGTTATAGCCTATGCTTCCCGGCAACTACGGAAGCATGAGAGGAATTACCCTACTCACGACTTAGAGTTGGCCGCAGTTATTCATGCCTTGAAGATTTGGAGACATTTTTTATATGGGGTTCACGTGGATATTTATACAGACCACGAGAGCCTCCAGTACATCTTTAGGCAGAGGGAGCTGAACTTGCGTCATAGACGGTGGTTAGAATTGTTGAAGGATTATGATGCTGATATCCTATACCATCCGGGGAAAGCCAATGTGGTTGCAGATGCTTTGAGTCGTAGATCGATGGGAGTGCAGCCGAGGTGCGTCGGAGGCGGGACATGGTCGTCGGATCCGTCGATTAGCGAGCCTTGGGGTTCGATTGGTCGATACCGATGATAGTGCGGTACGGGTTCGTGAGATTGCAGAGTCTTCCATCGTTGATGAAGTGAGAAGGCGGCAGTATGAGGACCCAGTTATGATATGGTATCGAGATACGACTCGTCGAGAGGAGAAGAGTCTATTTGAGGTAGTGTCGGATGGGGTGCTAAGGTTTGAGGGCAGATTGTGTGTTCCCGATGTTGCAGGATTTCGTCAGCAGATTCTGGGGGAGGCACACAACGCTCGTTATTATGTTCATCCGGGGTCGACTAAGATGTACTGTCACGACCCGAGCGGGGCCGTGTTGATGCCTTACCGGGCACCTAGTGATACAACATCGAGACAAAATCGTGGAAATAAAAACATGAACATGAAGCAGAGATATGATAATAAAAGCAGGCCAACGATTTGCCTTCTTGCGTATATACATAATCTGAGCAGTTACATCATTTACAACCTGCCCACATGCGATTACTACAGACCTCTGAAAGTGACAACAACTATGGCCGGGGCGGGGCCGCCGTACCACGAATGTACAAGAACCTACAAACTCGGGTAACATACCACAGATAAGCCTCGGAGAAGCGGGGCTTCCAATCTGTTGAGCGTGATCCTATGGCGAGGATCCCTGGCCGATGTACCTCTACACTGCGGCATGAGCGGCCCGAAGGAGGTCGATGCAACGTGTACCAAGTATGTGGCGAAATCACGTAAATGAAATCATGGCGATCTATATAAAGCAGGAGGCATGTATGATAGCAAACTCTGATGCAGAACATAAAAGTAGTCATGTCGAGTCGGGGACTCGCGCCAGAAGTCATCCCTCGTGCGTGGAACTCCTTCTTCACTGCTGGCGGTCTAGGTATAAATAAATCGTGTGGAATCGTGTCTCGGCCCGTCCATGGGACTCGATAAAGAACTAGGTGGAATCGTGTCTCGGCCCGTCCCATGGGACTCGATAAAGAATCGGGTGGAATCGTGTCTCGACCCGTCCGTGGGACTCGATAAAGAATCGGTGGAATCGTGTCTCGGCCCGTCCATGGGACTCGATAAAGAATCGGTGGAATCGTGTCTCGGCCCGTCCGTGGGACTCGATAAAGAATCGGTGGAATCGTGTCTCGGCCCGTCCGTGGGACTCGATAAGAATCGTTCTGACCCGATCAATGCCCTCGTGAGAAGCGGCGGTATAAATCTGATGCTTGCACAACAAGGTTATCACCGCATGCAAACATAGGCAAGTTACACACCTGACTCAAGTCTTTCATTTTATGTCAAAGTCGGGTTTTAACCCCAAAGTACTACATCGTTAAATTCTTTTAAAAGATCCGTTTCTTTTACAAAGGTCACCGATACCGTAGTATTAACATAGAGTGACTAACATTTATAAGTAAACCAAAACACTTTCCTTATTAAAAATCAAGTAACAACATTCTTTTCCAAAAGTTCAAGTTTGCCTAATTTCAAATGCCCAAGTCTCTTATTTTGAAAGATTCCATAGATCATAGTCTTAATCACTTAACGTAATCTCCTTTTAAAACAATTGAGTAACATATGCCTTATGTGTGAGTAGCTTGTTCTTGTTTATAACCATCTTATTAAAGCGACCATGATCTAGGAAATGTAATACAATTTTGTCTTATCTTAGCTTACATGCGGATGGAGGTTTCTCTTGGTTTTAATATAATTCATTAGTCGATACATTTCCTTTATTAAGCTATGATGGTTTGTTCGATACTTATTCTCATTTCGAAATCGATTAAAACATTATTCTTTAAAAGCCAAGTACTCATTACTCACGAATGAGGTTTCCAACTTTTAACAAAATTCATAGAGCGTCATTTATAAGTTAAGTCTCTTATCTTTTAAGATCAAGTCTCTTAACTTCTAAAATCAATAAACCATTCTTTTACCTACGTAAAGTCGTTATAACTAACTTCTCATAAAGCTATTATAACCTTATATGTTTTAAACCAACAAAACTCGTTTAGCACGCGTCGTCTACCGTACTACATAGTTCACAACAATCGTGCTAGAAAAGATAGGAAGAGATTCACATACCTCGCGGCGATTATCGACAAATAACAAAGCGCTCCAAGTACTTGACAGTCGGCTACTCCTTTAGCCAAGTAGATCATGCCACACGTAGTACTCCGCTCTAAAATGGTCATAGTACTTCTATCAAACCTTTCTTACCATAGAAGACTTATACGATAAAAAGCCCTCTAATTCTACGGAAAATTGGGCGTACTTCCCAGTTTTACTCATTTTCCATCTTTCTCCAAGGCGAATAGCAGTAATTATATGCCATAAATAAGGCGTAATAATTAAACAACATAAAGAAGGGGATTACACGCCCAAGCGATAGCGGTTTACTATCACGCCTTAACAACAATAAGTAAAAAGAAGGGGATTCTGGCATGGCCGTGCGCGGTTTACTATCACGCCTTTATAATGATACAATAATTAAAAAGGGATCAGCCCGAGCGGGCGATTGAACAATCTTCCCCGCGAAATGTAAATACGATCGATGTAAATACGGTCCAAAGTAAATACGATCCAAGTAAATCTGATCCTTAAGTTGGGGTCCTTGGCGACTTTGTCCATTTACTTATCAAATTACTCATTAGTCATCCAACTTATATTTCCATTCTTAATATAAGTTATAGTTACTTGTTAAATACTTCTTCACAAGTAAGGTCGTTTGATACGTTTTACCATTTTAATGGCGAGCGACCAATCCTTTCTTTTAACAAGTTAACAAGATCCGACTCTCCAAACTTTACTCCGTATATTATATAATCCATAATATACTTATAATATATGTATAATAACGATTCACAAAGAGGTTAAGGTTTACTACCTCAAATAGCCCAAAAATATCCAAGTTCTTAAAGTCGCTCCAAGCAAGTCTTAGCTCCGAATCTTTACGTTCCAATCAGCTGCAAGCAACCCATGAAGCTCACAACCAACTCTCTTGATTGACTCAAAAGTGAAGAACACTTAGGGTTTCCAACTAGCAACTTTCGGCCAAGGCAACAAAATAGAGGTTAGGGGTGTGAAATCTTTTCCAACTCTTGGTACACAATCTTCTAACACCTTGGGAAGAACACGTAAGAGTTTAAGAATTGTTGGACAAATTTTGCTCGAAAAGGGCTAAAAGCGAGGAAGCGAGTCAAGGGAGAAGGAGGGTTTTCAAGTCTTGAAATGTCTAAGTGTGGAAGATTTCATCAACTAATGGTGCATATATAGGACAACGAGGCTAGGATGAAGGCAAGTGTGTGGTTGAGATTGGGGACAAGTGTGTGTGGGTCCCATGAGCCAACATGTCCACACTAAAATATCTTCTTGAGACAAGGCGCTTGTCTTGCCACTTGTTAACAAATTTCGGCCAAGAGCCACCTAGGGGGTGACACGTGTCTCCCTCACTGCTCGTCAAAATATTTCATCTTAGAAAATATCCATAATGGCCAAAATCACAAAAACAAAGCGGGCCCCACAAAGCCAGTAAATTTCTCTAGTGGGCCCAGCGTGACCAATTAGAAAATAAAATCTCATAATTCTAATATAATTCAAGAAGCCCAAATACCAAATCTAGGAATCAATTCCCGTGACGAACCTTTTCCTTCAAAACGAAACTTTTAGTCGAAAAATCACGTCTTTCGTTCTATCCAAAATTTACATCGTATTCTCGTGCGTCCTCACATACATCTTTGTTACACCCGTAAGTCGAGGACATGTATAAGAGAGTGTGCGTAAGGAACAGACTTGGAAATTAGTGCGAAAGGAAGAATTGTTTTCAAGCGGAAAATGTTAGAACGTCGAAAGGAAAAATGTTAGTTGTTGAAATGGATTCTCAAAATACATTATTTGAAGAGTATGGGACTTAGTAATATTATGGAAACTTATTTTGCGGATTTGGTCACGTGGAACCAAGAAATTTACGTTTTGTAGAACCCCTATTCTGAATTTTATGGGCCGAATGAGAGGCGACACGTGGCACCCCAGCGTGGCTTGGTCAGGAAATTTGTACAAAGGTAAAATGGTCATTGACCACTTTGGAAGATTAGTCTTGCTAGCTTGATTTTGTTGACTAGTCGAGCATCGGCTTTTCATTAATTGTCTTTCGTCTAGACCACGAGTGTATTAATCCAAGCCCTCGATGTGTTTTATATACATAGCTAGTGCAAGACAAGCTCATTTTACACTTAGAAAATATCGACAATTGTTGTTCTTGACGTGCTCTCGGTAAGTGCAATTTTCCCATGAGAAATTTGTAGTTTTGATCCATTAGCCGCAGACTTTAACTTGATGTCCCTTAGGGTATTGTAAGGATATCTCGATAGAAAGATTTGGAAAAGCGGAGTTTTCACGTTAGTCATGGCGGAAACTATTGGAGTTCTTGACTTTGAAGTTGGAACTTGAAGATGGGTTCTTGTAGGCCTCAGGAGTGCTTGGGCGGATTGGAACTTAAGGAAAGGAGCTAAGAATTGCTAAGCGCGACTTTGGATCTTGGAAATTTTAAGGGCTTATAAAGGTATTATTTTTGTCGTTTTAGCAATTAAGGTTTACTTATCATTGTAGCTATGGTTATTAGCAAGCATGAGTTTTATAGTATGAAGTTTGATAAGTATTTGGACTATTGGAACCTAATCAGAAATCTAGCATGTTTAGCTTTAAGATTTCAATTCAAGTCGATTATTAGTTAAGTAATCACATGTTGTATAAAGAAGGAATTTTAGTTGTTGAAGTTGTTTATGACTAAGTAACATGTTGACCTAGAACTTGAATTGGAAAAGGATTTGAAAAGACTTTGAATTGTTAGTATGTAGTTAGTGAGAATGACTTGGAGTTTTAAGCTATTTCGTATGAATTGTGGGGCGGAATTTTACGTATTGTAAGGCGTGTAATCCCTTTTGTTTGGTTGTTGTTTGGAGCCTTAAATGTGGCATGTTGGTTATTGTATTCGACCTTGAAAAGGTGGCAAGTGAGTCGAAACAAAGGAAGTCTTTGCCAGATTTTCCGTAGAATTAGAGACTAAATACTTAGTATTATTCTCGTAGGGACTAGAAGTTGATAGTCTTGTTGTGACCATTATAGGTTGACAACTACTACGTGCGGCATATTAGAACAGCTTGTGGATATTAGTAGAAAGGTATGTGAACTATCTCATCTTAGCATGATTCCTTAGAATAAAGAAAGTAAGTTCTACTCGGAATGATCCATTCCTTGCTTGTATTTGGATTGCCTAAAATAGAATTTGTTCTATGTACTTCTTGAGTGTACTTTGATGTTTAAATTGTAAGTAGTATAATCCGTTTCCTTAGGGAAGTTTGGATTCTTAAAAGTGAAGGTATTTTTCTTAAAGTACATAGAAACTTGAAAAGGAAGTGATTTCCAAATCTTTTGGCTAGTGCCTTAGTTCTAAAACCTAAAGGTCATTATAATGACTTTAGAAGTCAAAGGAGTGATTTACTTATTTGATTTAAAGAGGAGAAATGACATGATTTAAGAGAAGTAACTTGCGTTAAGGGTGAAGTTACTTGAGGTTTAAAAAGTAGAAGAAAACTTGTTTTCTAACTATTAAGAGACTTGAAGTATTTTTGAAAGTTAAGAACTTGATTTGTAAGTATGTGATAATTGGTTTTAATCGTATAAGTCTCTTGTGTATTGAAGGAATGGATCGTCTAAAACCGTAAAGGGTTATAACGGCTTTATGGGAAGTTGGTTATAACGGCTTTATGGAAGGTTTAGAAAGTTGTCTATTTTGATTAAATCGTCATAAGTTGCCTAGATTGTTAAAATTTGGAGTTACTTTATTTCAAGCTTTGAAATGAGTTTTTCTGAAGTGTAGTAACTTACCTTGAAAAATAGACACGCCTTGATACTACGGTGTTAGTATCTTGTGGCTTTACATAGAAAGAGTCTTTTATAAAAGAATGTATGTATGCCTTGCTAAGTACTGTGGCTGGATAAATTGAGGATTTGTCTAAGTGTGCCTTGATAAGTACTTCGACTTGTTAAAAGAGAATTATTCTATGTATGCCTTGATTAGTACTTTGGCTTGTTAAATGAGAATTTATTCTATTTGTGCGGATAAGTACTTTGGCTTGTTAAATGAGAATTTATTCTATTTGTGCGGATAAGTACTTTGGCTTGTTAAATGAGAATTTATTCTATTTGTGCGGATAAGTACTTTGGCTTGTTAAATGAGAATTTATTCTACTTGTGCGGATAAGTACTTTGGCTTGATAAATGAGAATTTATTCTATTTGTGCGGATAAGTACTTTGGCTTGTTAAATGAGAATTTATTCTATTTGTGCGGATAAGTACTTTGGCTTGTTAAATGAGAATTTATTCTACTTGTGCGGATAAGTACTTTGGCTTGATAAATGAGAATTTATTCTATTTGTGCGGATAAGTACTTTGGCTTGTTAAATGAGAATTTATTCTATTTGTGCGGATAAGTACTTTGGCTTGTTAAATGAGAATTTATTCTATTTGTGCGGATAAGTACTTTGGCTTGTTAAATGAGAATTTATTTTATTTGTGTCTGATAAGTACTTTGGCTTGGTTAATTGAGAACTTGCCTATATGTCTTTGGTAATAGCCTTTGAGTCTGAAGTATTATGTTTTATTAAGTTCTGCGACTCTCGGTTGAAGGGTGTTGTCTTGTTGTAAATTCTTGGGACGTCTGAAGCGGTGATGTGGGATTCCACGGGTATGCTTAGTTACTTGTAGTACTTAGGTTAAATTCGGATTTTTATAGAAGACATGGTAGTGCTTATGTCTTGTTTGATGGTCGATCGAGATAGGGTAAGAGTATAAGTGAGGGTAAACCCCCAGATGCTATACCACTTTACCATACTCGAGTAGAGTATATGTGAGGTAAACCCCAGATCTTTATACCACTGTTTACCATACTCGAGGGTAGAGTATATGTGAAGTGCACTTTGAGATCTTTATACCACTCTTTGTCTCCTTCTCGAGGTAGAGTATATGTGAGGGTAAACCCCAGATCTTTATACCACTGTTTTACCTACTCGGGGTAGAGTATATGTGAAGTGCACGAGATCTTTATACCACTGCTGTACCATACTCCGAGGTAGAGTATATGTGAGGTAAACCCCGAGATCTTATACCACTGCTTTACCATACTCGGGGTAAGAGTATAAGTGAGGTAAACCCCCGAGATCTATACCAGGTGGGACTTGGTGTTCATGTATGCCTATTGGTGTTATGTTATATCTGATTTGGCGGTGAGGAAGGATTCCGGGCACGATTGATATTATGGCGTGAAACCCGTAGTTATATTTGAGTAGTGACTTTGAGGGCTGCGTCCACGACTTGATATATTTGCTTATGTGCTATATCTTGTAGGTTGGCTATCATCGTGTCTCTGTTTTGTTTAGCTGTTATGATTTCATTCTGATACTCTTTGTTCACATACTTGCGTACATTCGTCTTGACCTCGCCCGAAGTGCGTTAAATCTGCGAGTTTAGGTCTGCGATTCGGTGATCAGCAGTGTAGGATCTGCTCGGGGTTTTGGATAAGCTCCTTATTAGGAGTTTATCTTTGGTATATGTCCTTGATGCAGGCTTTGTATAGTTTTAGATGCAGCGGGGCCTTGTCGTCGTAGTTGATTTAACTCACAAGTGCAGCGTATTCGTATGTGAGATTGGACTCGTATGCGGTGTCGTGTCTTTTGTTTATGTATATATGGCGGCCTTATCGGCTTTGCCCTTGCGCGTCGTTTGTTTTAAAAGAAAAAAAAATGAGGTGTTATTTGATTCATGACTTACTTGTATTGTTAAGGTAGAAGGGTGCCCGGGTAGGGCACCGATCCGCGAACCGGGGTTGGTGTGTGAGTGGTATCAGCGATCGATCCTCGGAATGTCTCTGAGCCGTGTCTAGTAGAGTCTTGATTGCTCGGTGTGTTGCGCGCCACGCCCCATGCAGGAGCTACGGGACATTTAGGAGTTAGTTTCTATTCTTTTCACTCTAGATCGTGCCATAGATTTGTGTTAGTAAGAAAATTCCTCTCGGCGTATGGTTGTGTTCTGATTATGCCTCGAGGAGAACAACCGCCAGATAGGGCAAAGGAGTAGCGAGCTACTAGTCGGACTCGAGAGAGTTGATAGGGCTTATGCCGAGGTTATCTGGATGTTGTTCGCGATCGGCGAGTCGCCTGCGCCGAGTTTGAGCCAGCACGAGCCTCCGGTTTCTCGGTTAGGAGAAGACTATAGGGTCGTGAGGAAGCGATTATGTTATTGACCAAGATAAGCGGTGCTAGCGGTTGTAAGTGATAGTACCCGGTAGGGATACTTTGATTAGTAAAGTGAGAAGTAAGAATGTTGACAAGAATGGTAAGTGGCTGAGACTATAGTTGTGTAGAGTTCACACGTAGTAATTGGCCTGACAGTGTAAGACCGATAGGGAAGATTATGCAGTAGAAATACTTTGACCTATGTGGCGAACCTCTAGTGATTAGGGGATAGGGTAAGAAGTACCTTGAGATAAGAGTGAGGTTTATTTAGGACTAAGAATGAGGAGTTAAGTGTGGCGATGAGTGGGTTATGGACTCATTTGGGTCGGCCGATAGTATGGAATGGGGTAATGTCGATTAGAAATGGTCAGTTATGTGATAGGGTCTGAGGATGTCGAGCCCAGTTTAGTTAATCGTTGTACAAGTTTGTGGATCGTTCCAGTTTAGGTCGTGGGGCCAGAAAAGCCTTAACGGGAATGTGAGTAGCTTAATGGCGAGTTTGATTAGTAACTCCAGTGGAGAATAGAAACAAAATTTGAGATTTTATGCGTGTACTAGATGAGTTTGAAAGTGCGAAAAAGTATGGCAAGTAAGGAAAGAAAGGAACCTCTAAGGATCCGTGTTTGAGAGGCGTAACGCCGAGTTTTGTGAGAAGGGACCACGCAGACGAAAGGTCCGTTATTATGTTCCGTATGTTGTGGTGGCCGTGTGTGGCATCGTTGGTCTTGTGCGGTTTTGATTGATAGGCATAGTATAGAGATTATCAGGAGTTAGTATATCTTAGCAGAGCTAAGAACATTCGGGGGCGAATGTTTCTAAGGGGAAGAATGTTACACCAGTAAGTCGGGACATGTATAAGAGAGTGTGCGTAAGGAACGAGACTTGGAAATTAGTGCGAAAGGAAGAATTGTTTTCAGCGGAAAATGTTAAACGTCGGAAAGGAAAAATGTTCGTTGTTGAGAATTGGATTCTCAAAATACATTATTTGAAGAGTATGGGACTTAGTAATATTATGGAAACTTATTTTTGCGGATTTGGTCACGTGGGGCCCACAGAAATTTTACGTTTTGTGGGGCCCACGAGGGTTCGGAATTTTATGGGCGAATGAGAGGCGACACGTGGCACCCGCGTGGCTTGGTCAGGAAATTTGTACAAGGGTAAAATGGTCATTGACCACTTTGGAAGATTAGTCTTGCTAGGCGATTTTGTTGACTAGTCGAAACATCCATGGCTTTTCATTAATTGTCTTTCATCACAGACCACAGTGTATTAATCCGAGCCCTCCGATGTGTTTTATATACATAGCTAGTGCAAGACAAGCTCATTTACACTTAGAAAATATCGACAATTGTTGTTCTTGACGTGCTCTCGGTAAGTGCAATTTTCCCACGTGAGAAATTTGTAGTTTTGATCCATTAGCCACAGACTTTAACTTGATGTCCTTAGGGTATTGTAAGGATATCTCGATAGAAAGATTTGGAGCGGAGTTTTCACGTTAGTCATGGCGGAAACTATTGGAGTTCTTGACTTTGAAGTTGGAACTTGAAGATGGGTTCTTGTAGGCCTCTAGGAGTGCTTGGGGCGGATTGGAACTTAAGGAAAGGAGCTAAGAATTGCTAAGGCGCGACTTTGGATCTTGGAAATTTTAAGGGCTTATAAAGGTATTATTTTTGTCGTTTTAGCAATTAAGGTTTACTTATCATTGTAGCTATGGTTATTAGCAAGCATGAGTTTTATAGTATGAAGTTTGATAAGTATTTGGACTATTGGAACCCTAATCCAAATCTAGCATGTTTAGCTTTAAGATTTCAATTCAAGTCGATTATTAGTTAAGTAAGTCACATTTGTATAAAGAAGAATTTTAGTTGTTGAAGTTGTTTATGACTAAGTAACATGTTGACCTAAGAACTTGAATTGGAAAAGGATTTGAAAAGACTTTGAATTGTTAGTATGTAGTTGGCCGAGAATGGCTTGGAGTTTTAAGCTATTTCGTATGAATTGTGGGGCGGAATTTTACACGTATTGTAAGGCGTGTAATCCCCTTTTGTTTGGTTGTTGTTTGGAGCCTTAAATGTGGCTTGTTGGTTATTGTATTCGGCCTTGAAAAAGGTGGCAAGTGAGTCGAAACAAAGGAAATGCTGCCCGATTTTCCGTAGAATTAGAGACTAAATACTTAGTATTATTCTCGTAGGGACTAGAAGTTGATAGTCTTGTTGTGACCATTATAGGTTGACAACTTCTCGTGCGGCATATTAGAAGCAGCTTGTGGATATTAGCGAAAAGGTATGTGAACTATCTCATAACTTACAGCATGATTCCTTAGAATAAAGAAAGTAAGTTCTACTCATGAATGATCCATTCCTTGCTTGTATTTGGATTGCCTAAAATAGAATTTGTTCTATGTACTTCCTTGAGTGTACTTTGATGTTTAAATTGTAAGTAGTATAATCCATTTCCTTAGGGAAGTTTGGATTCTTAAAAGTGAAGGTATTTTCTTAAAGTACATAGAAACTTAAAAAGGAAGTGATTTCCAAATCTTTTGGCTAGTGCCTTAGTTCTAAAACCTAAAGGTCATTATAATGACTTTAGGGGAGTCAAAGGAGTGATTTACTTATTTGATTTAAAGAGGAGAAATGACATGATTTAAGAGAAGTAACTTGCGTTAAGGGTGAAGTTACTTGAGGTTTAAAAAGTAGAAGAAAACTTGTTTTCTAACTATTAAGAGACTTGAAGTATTTTTGAAAGTTAAGAACTTGATTTGTAAGTATGTGATACTTGGTTTTAATAGTATAAGTCTCTTGGTTATTGAAGGAATGGATACGTCTAAAACCATAAAGGGTTATAACGGCTTTATGGGAAGTTGGTTATAACGGCTTTATGGAAGGTTTAGAAAGTTGTCTATTTTGATTAAATCGGCGTAAGTTGCCTAGATTGTAAAATTTGGAGTTACTTGATTTCAAGCTTTGAAATGAGTTTTTACGAAGTGTAGTAACTTACCTTGAAAAATAGGCAGCCTTGATACTACGGTGTTAGTATCTTGGGGCTTTACATAGAAAGGAGTCTTTTATAAAAGAATGTATGTATGCCTTGCTAAGTACTTTGGCTTGATAAATTGAGGATTTGTCTAAGTGTGCCTTGATAAGTACTTTGACTTGTTAAAGAGAATTATTCTATGTATGCCTTGATAAGTACTTTGGCTTGTTAAATGAGAATTTATTCTATTTGTGCGGATAAGTACTTTGGCTTGTTAAATGAGAATTTATTCTATTTGTGCGGATAAGTACTTTGGCTTGTTAAATGAGAATTTATTCTATTTGTGCGGATAAGTACTTTGGCTTGTTAAATGAGAATTTATTCTATTTGTGCGGATAAGTACTTTGGCTTGTTAAATGAGAATTTATTCTACTTGTGCGGATAAGTACTTTGGCTTGATAAATGAGAATTTATTCTATTTGTGCGGATAAGTACTTTGGCTTGTTAAATGAGAATTTATTCTATTTGTGCTGGATAAGTACTTTGGCTTGTTAAATGAGAATTTATTCTACTTGTGCGGATAAGTACTTTGGCTTGATAAATGAGAATTTATTCTATTTGTGCGGATAAGTACTTTGGCTTGTTAAATGAGAATTTATTCTATTTGTGCGGATAAGTACTTTGGCTTGTTAAATGAGAATTTATTCTATTTGTGCGGATAAGTACTTTGGCTTGTTAAATGAGAATTTATTCTATTTGTGCGGATAAGTACTTTGGCTTGTTAAATGAGAATTTATTCTATTTGTGCGGATAAGTACTTTGGCTTGTTAAATGAGAATTTATTCTATTTGTGCCACGATAAGTACTTTGGCTTGGTTAATTGAGAACTTGCCTATATGTCTTTGGTAATAGCCTTTGAGTCAAGTATTATGTTTTATTAAGTTCTTGCGACTCTCGGTTGAAGGTGGTGTCTTGTTGTAAATTCTTGGGACGTCAAAGCGGTGATGTGGGATTCCACGGGTATGCTTAGATTACTTGTAGTACTTAGGTTAAATTCGGATTTTTATAGAAGACATGGTAGTGCTTATGTCTTGTTTGATGGTCGATCGAGATAGGGTAAGAGTATAAGTGAGGGTAAACCCCAGATGCTATACCACTTTACCATACTCCGGTAGAGTATATGTGAGGGTAAACCCCCGAGATGCTATACCACTGTTTACCACTACTCCGGGGTAGAGTATATGTGAAGTGCACTTTGAGATCTTATACCACTCTTTGTCTCACTCTCGAGTAGAGTATATGTGAGGGTAAACCCCAGATGTTATACCACTGTTTACCACTTCTCCGGGTAGAGTATATGTGAAGTGCACCACGAGATCTTATACCACTGTGTACCATTCTCGAGTGAGTATATGTGAGGGTAAACCCCCGAATCTTTATACCACTTTACCATACTCCCGGGGTAAGAGTATAAGTGAGGGTAAACCCCGAATCTTATACCAGGTGGGACTTGGTGTTCATGTATGCCTATTGGTGTTATGTTATATCTGGACTGGCGGTGAGGAAGGATTCCACAGACACGATTGATATTATGGGCGTGAGACCCGTAGTTATATTTGAGTAGTGACTTTGAGGGCTGCGTCCACGACTTGATATATTTGCTTATGTGCTATATGCGTAGGTTGGCTATCATACATGTCTCTGTTTTGTTTAGTGTTATGATTTCATTCTGATACTCTTTGTTCCATGCTTGGTACATTCTTACGTCTTGACCTCCTTGAGGCTGCGTTAAATCTGCGAGTTTAAGTCTTGATTCGGTGATCGGCAGTGTAGGATCTGCTCGGGGTTTTGGATAAGCTCCTTACATTAGGAGTTTATCTTTGGTATATATCCTTGATCTGAGCTTTGTATAGTTTTGGGTGCGGCGGGGCCTTGTCCGTCATAGTTGATTTAACTCGCAAGTGCAGTATTCGTATGTGGGATTGGACTCGTATGCGGTGTAGTGTCTTTTGTTTATGTATATATGGCGGCCTTATGGCTTTGCCGCTTGCGCGTCGTTTGTTTTAAAAGAAAAAAAAAGAGGTGTTATTTGATTCATGACTTACTTGTATTGTTAAGGTAGAAGGGTGCCCGGGTAGGGCACGATCCAGGCTTGAGGTTGGTGTGACACATACCTGAACTACGAGGGTATAACATTCTTCCCCGCCAGAAACATTAGTCGAATGTTCGCTTCTAAATCTCCAAATGTACTTGCGTCGGTATAGTCTCCCTCTTATACTTACAAAACCGATCATGCCACGATGGCGAGAATATAACATGTCGCGCAAAACTCAAATCCAAGCGGCGAGGAATCACCTCGGCGATGTAAAAATAACACCAGCTCTCGCTCACGGTCAGCGGATACTTCCGCCGCACGCCAGCCACAAAATGGTCACTTTCGTCTCTCGGCCTGCGTTCATTCTTTCCTTACTCGTCGTACACTTCTCGAACACGAACTCTTTCGATTATCGTACCACGCTTGATCATCGCTTGGTTCCAAAACCTTGAGTCACTGCCTCGAGCTTGGTCATCTCGCTGGTTTCAATTCCGCGAGGCCATCCCGGCCTTCGCGATCTGATTCTGGTGAGCGCGTCCACGAACGTCGATGGTTACCTAAACACGGGCCTGGCGCCCTCGTGACCTACCACTGGCGGGGCCTCGAGCCCCCGCCACATTCAGGACTCTGGGTTGACGCGAATGGTCTCAACCCGACCCATGCCCGCGCCAAAATTCTTGTTTCCCCGATCCGAACAATCTCACTAATCAAGTCACGAAAACCTAGTGGTGCTTCTTAGCTCGACTACCTCTTATAATTCACACCACTCGAGGACTTATCACACAATTTTACCCTCGTATACTATGCACTCCGACAAAGGTCAATCGTAAACAAATCTTTTACTCGAGGCGGCGCTTGCGTCTAAGGTCTCACGTATAATATTCTAAGGTTCACACTTGCAGCCCCTGAACTTACCTCTTGACTAGTCATGTTCTCTAAGTTACACTTAACACAATCCTATCGTATAGCACTTCACACGTACCCACCGTAACATAACCAAGTCTCTTGAGGCTAAAGGTATCTCTGTAACTCTTTGCCTTACTTCTTTGTTGCTCTAACCATAATCACATACTGCGCACTTTAGCTATATAAGGCGATGAACGACCACCGATCCGAAAGGAGATCGCTACATCTGTGCTCTGCTAATCGGACAAACTCTACTTTAAATGGCCTGCTGTCATAAGCATAACAATCTCCCAAACTAGTATGACACCACGAGGACCGTCCTCGGCTCTTTATCCATAGAACTGCGACGGCGACTCGAGAAATCGAAGTCTCGGACTATCGGATCTAAGTGAACCGGTTCCGTCGTCTCATTCGACCACGGCCCGCTAATGCGGGCCATCTCTTGAACTCATATCCTCGGCTCTGATCGTGGGCGGAGGCTCGGTATCGTGGCCTCCGTGAAAGCTAACTGCCGCTCTAAACTCTCTTTGGGGCTAGCGGCGTCGTAAAACTCGTCGTTTGAAGTACTATCTCGAGGGTAATGACCGGCGTGTGCCTCGTAACCCTCGTGTTCTACTCGTAGCTCCTCTGCTTTGTCTTGCCCGTGCAGGCTCTGGTTGCCTTCGCGAGGCATAAGCCGAGTACATCTGAATACGTCAGGAGTCAATTATAACACGACTCTGAGCCGCGATCTGAGTGAGAAGAATGAAACCAATCCTAAATATCCTGCGGCGATAATCAAGACTACTACTAGATGCGATGCGTAGACACTTTCAGAGATTAAGCTGTTGTGACACCACTTTTGTCACGACCCGACCGAGGCAGTGGTGGTGCCTTACCCGGGCACCCTGGTGATCTGACATCGGAAAATCGTGAAATAAAAACATGAACATGAAAGCAGAGATATGATAATAAAGCAGTCGAGCAAGCGGTTGCCTTCTTGCGTATATACATGTCTGACGATTTACATCCTTTACAACCACCACTTGCGATTACTACGGACCTCTAAGAAAGTGACAACAACTATGGCGGGATAGGGCCCGCCGTACCAGAATGTATAAGAACCTACGGACTCGGGGTAACATACCACAAGATAAGCCTCGGAGAAGCGGGGCTTCCAATCTGTTGGCGTGATCCTATGGCGAGGATCCACAACTGTCGCGACGTTCGGGGCGTGGTAGTGCCTTACCGAGCACCCAGTAGTCATACATCGGAGAAATCGCGGAAAATAAAACAAGCAAAATATGAAGCAGTATAAATAAGACCTGATTTATGGGAAAAAGTTGCCTTTCGGCATATATGTATATAAGTACCCCAAAATGAGCGATTCATCCCAACCTTACAACAGTCTACGGACCTACAGAGTTTAAAACAACAATGGCGGGATAGGGCGCCGTACCTGAATAAATATCTACAACGGCGAGGACCGTACCAAAATGCTAAGCCGGGAAGCGGAGCTTTCCCAAGCCCAAGCGGTGATCTAAGAGCGGGGATCAACGGTAGGAGTACCTTTACTGCGGCGTGACATTGGCCCCGAAGGAGAGTCGGTCTGGCGGTACCAAGTATGTGGCGAAAATCGTAAATGAAATCATAGTAGTCTATATAAAGCGGAGACATGTATGATAACAAAAACTACGATTCGCGAAATAAGCGCATGCGTATCAAGTCGAGGACTCGCGCCTCAAAGTCATCATAAAAGCGTGCGGGGTAAATGCGAGGGCATGGCCAGCTACTAAAAACCCGATCTGACAAGGTCGTAAATTGTATCATGAGATCTGTCTAGGCCGTCACATGATCAAAGCGCCACTCGCGCGATGTATCTAATGTGCGGCATACAGAACTTTCAAGTAGCTCGCGTGGGCCACTCGATGGCCCGCGTGAGTATTCCGCGTCGGTAGCTCTCCCGGCGTCTGGACTCGCCCGTCCGCGTAGCCCTGAACCGCGTGACCACGAGGCGCATCTAACGGAACTCCGTAGCTCGCGTAGGCCATCTGGACCAGCGTAAGGTATTCTCGAATCATAGGTCACTAGACGCTTTGAGTCTACCGCGTGGAGGCGACAACCCGGAATCATGAGTGATATAATATCAACATGATAGTTTTACAATCTAAGCATAATAAGGGAAAACCCTACAAACGTCACAGATACTAACTCGTAGCATCCTAACATGTTTACTTATCAAGTCAACAAGAAAGTATTACAAGACTATCACAAATCAATACAATCAAGTTATTCACACAGTACTTTCTACATTATGCTAACAAGTTGGGTTTTAGCCCCAAGTACTTTATGTATTACTCTTTTAAAAGATCAGTTTCTTTCACAAAAGTCACTGATACAGTAGTATAAAAATAGAGTGATTATCTTTTGAAGTAAATCAACACATTTCTCTTTGTAAAATCAAGTAACAACATTCTTTTCCCAACTTGATTTGCCTAATTTTAATTACTCGAGTTTCTCATTTTTGAAGGTTTAGTAGTTCGTAGCTTTAATCCTTTAAAACAATTTGAGAAACATATACCACTAAGTGTGAATAGGTTATTATTATTAGTAACAATCTTATTCAATGACCGTGATCTAGTAAATGTAATATCATTTTGTCTAAATCTTAGCTCTGTCACGGATGGAAGTTTCTCTTGGTTTTAATAATACTTTATTAGTCCATGATATTTCCACTTTATTAAGACTTTGTGGTTTGTTCGACATTTATTACGATCGGTAAACATCATTCCTTTTGAAAACCAAAAATACTATTTACTACGCTAATGAGGTTTCACACTTTTAACAAAATTCATATTAGTATAATAAGTCAAGTCTCTTATTTCCTTAAATCGATAAATCGTTCTTTTTATCACTCTTGTAGTTATACCTAACTTCCATAAAGCTAGTATAACTCTTGGCTTTAAAACCAAGTGTTACTCTTGCTTTCAAAAAAGTTTCTTAATTCTTTTGAACTACTTGATTCTTTTTTATTAGGGCTTAAGTCGGAAGACATTGCGTAATTATTATTCGGGCTTAAGTCAGAAGACATTGCGTAATTATTATTAGGGCTTAAGTCAGAAGACATTAGTAATTATTATTGGGGCTTAAGTCAGAAGACATTAGTAATTATTATTAGGGCTTAAGTCAGAAGACATTCATAGTAATTATTATTCGGTTAACAGCGTCGTCTACGTACTATATCATATTCTTTAAAATATCATGCTCGAGAGGATAGGAAGAATCACATACCTTCCGTGAAAACCACGCGAGTTGAATATGTCGCGCGGTATCGACCTATATCAGTCAAATCGTACATCAGCGTCTGGTATCTTTGTATAAAGCTCTAAGCGGAGGGTTCGCTATTACATGGACATTTGGCGACCTTCCCACATGAGCTACTCAGTCTCAGAAAGCGATCGCATGTAAATCTGATTCTATTATTCTTCTTTTAAGCCCCTCTTTGTGATACTTGATTCAATTCTGTCAATATCATACAAGTATTTAATACTTATTCCTATGCTTCTACAGTATATATACTCTAATTACAAAGGAAGATAAGGTTATTTACCTCGGTAAGCTGATAATATCCTAGATAAAAGTCGCGCTGAGCAAGGTTTAGCTCCAAGTTGTGCGCTCGGTAGCTCGAAAACCTTAGAAGTTCTTCCTGACCACTAAGGACTAAGGGATTTGGGCTAGGGTAATTTGGGCATTATAACAATACTGAAGGCAACTTTTCTACCGAGGAGGGGGTAGTGTTTGGCTAGAGCTGGCTTTAGAGGGGTTGCTCTCGGCTGGGGCTTACTCAAAGGGAGGGGTGTGTTTGGGCCGAAAACAATAAGAGGGAGAGGGAGGATTTGAGACTTAGAAAGATTGCTCAATTTAGGATGAAATAACTCTTGTGGGGTATTTATAGGTCAAGGAATGGCAGCGAGGCGAAGATGGTGCCAAGTGCGAGGCAAGTGTAGGGTGAGGATTTAGGCAAGTGTCGCCGGCTTGCACCTGAAATATCCTACCACTCGAGACAAAATAAGCCCGACCAATCGGCCCTGTTGGTGTGACGTCCATCCAATGAGAGGGTGACAAGTGTAGCCCTCTCGTTGATCAACGTGTTTCGTCTCTCGGAAAAATCCGCAAAAATTAGAAATGACATAGCGGAATTTATCCTCGCGAGCCTTGTAAAGCGTTTAGTCGAGCGACTCTAGCGGGTGTTGTGCACAAGTGGAATTCGTCCGAGCAGTAGGGGTGACACGTGTCATCTCTACCGCGTCCGACATATTTCATCTTAGAAAATATCCATAATGGCCAAAATCTAAAACAAAGTGGGCCCATAAAATCGTAAATTTTCTCCGTGGGCCCAGTGACCATTCAGAAAATAAAATTCCATAATTCTCTAATATTCCGAAGTCGAATACCAAATGAATCAATTCCGTTAACGAACCTTTTCCTTCCGGCGGAAACTTTTGGTGGAAAAATCACGCCGTTCTTCTTTCCGATTTGATGTACGTATTCGTCACATGCGTGCGTCCTCGCATACATACCACTGAAACTTCGGGGTATAACATTCTCCCCTCGCCCGAAACGTTCGTCCGAATGTTCATACAAATATCGAAACAAGCGGTAGCCCGGTTATAGTCCTTGCGCTATTTTATCTTACGGAAACATCCGTACCGCTTTACCACCGCCTGACAAAGCGCACTTATCTCGTCCACGAGGATCCACCTCTATCACAGCTCCTACTAGAGGTCTAAAAGATACTCCGCCGCTTTCTCTTTACAAGCGAAATGATCATGCTTATGTCGTAATACATGCCGACCTTTTCATACCAACATCTTTTGTCACTTTGCACTTTTCTCGTAACGCTTCTCGTACCTCGAACTTTTCCTTATCACTTCCATGTTTACGATGCACTTCGGTGACTGCGGCTGCCGATAACCTCTTACGGATAAGCTCCACCTATCAGCCTCTTGAACAAGTATGAACCAGCTATCGCTTGCAACGTGAATCGATCGATCGGAAATCTTACACTAGTGCTTATAAAGGCTCCAAGCGGCGACACGAATCTTGAAATGGTAGCTATATAATACATACTAATGGCGAAAAGTCCTTCTGACTAATCCCGAAAATCAACCACTGGCAGGGTGAATCGACCGAGATTACTGAGTTCACAACCACTGGTAACTCTTCGGAAAAGCAATGTAGCTTGGACTCCATCGACCGTAAGGTGATGGTAGGCACCCGTGTAGCCTTACAACGCTTCTTAAAAAAAATCATCTCGTAACCTCTCACAAGTGCGGTTTGACTAAAAGATAAGGCGGGTTGACCAGTGGCCAGACTCTTTGGTCGAACACGTCCACGAACTCGTCTGATGGTTAACTAAACTGGGCCTAACACCCGTGACCCTAACACAAAAGCGGGACCACCATGGCCAGCCCGTCGCCCAAGCAGGCGTGGGTCGACCCGCAACAGCCTCGACCCAGGCAGAAGCGCGCGAACACTAGGCTCCCCGTCCGAACAATCTTGCACGATCACGTTCACGAAAAGCTGGCGGTCTTCTAAGCTCGACCACCTCTTTCGTTTCATGACACTCGAGGATTCATCCATAAAAATATCTCGTATATTATTCACGATAAAATTCAAGCAAATAATTCTTTTACCAAAGATGGCACCGCTCTAGGTGTCTACGTAATATTCAGGCTCGCTCTTTCTGTCCCATCTTACGGTTAATTAATCATGATTCCTAATCACGATTAACACAATGCTATCGAAAATAACACTTAAGATATTCGCGTCTTACTATACGTATAAATCTCTAAAGGGTTAAGGATATACATGTATCTCAGCGACCTTCCACTGGTCGTCTAGTCGATCCAGCCTCTTTGCCGCCATTTGAGAAGGTGATGAACTATCCACTTGACCAGAAGTGAGTCCACTACACATCGCACATAACTCTGGTTGGACAATTTCTCATAAAATGGCCTGCGTATAAACAAAACAAAAGGTATCGCGAAGCACGACACTCGCGATGGCATCGACCCTGGCAGCCTGAGGTGGGGTGGCCTCCCAGCTAACACCCTCCTCTCTCAGAACCACTGCATCCTGGCCCGATGGTGGTGAGTCTTCTACTTGCATCCTTCCTCGCCGACATTCCTCGCCGTATGGCCACGTGACAGTATGACTAAAACAAGCGCGGTAAAAGGCATTTCCGGGATGGCGCTGCCTGTGAACACGAGGCGCGAACCTGTGGAGGACACTGCCCGGTGGCGGGCGCTTGTCTGTCTCTGCTGAGGCGGTTCGCCTCGAGTTACCAAATGATCACCTTAGCGGGCCTGCCTGCGATCTTGTTTTGTCAGCCGATCTCTCTCTCTCGGCCGCATTGCCAAAATCTGAGCATGACTTGGCTTTGGCTCGTCACGGTGAAGAGCTACTCCTCGCCACCCGCCTTTAGATAAGCATCGATATCCTTGGTATCTGGTCATAAAATACTCTTTGGGTGCCAGTCACTTGCTAATGTGAGGCCGTCTCCTTCGATCCATATTTTACGCTCCAGTCGTGGGCCCGAAGGTCGGATGTCATGGCGCGATGAGGCTAACTTGCCGTGCCCAAACTCTGCTCTTTGTTGGCGGCGTCTCGAACTCCCGCGTGAAGCATCACCCCGGTGATGATTGGGCTGTGCCCTTCTAAATCTCTGTACTGCTCGCGACTCCATGGTGCCTTGCCATACAGGCGAGTTACTGGCGTGGAGCATAAGCGGTAAAGGAAAGGAATCGTTAGAGGGTCGACTTATAACCACGACTCTAAAGCACGATCTTAGAGTGAGAAGAATGAAACCAATCCTAAATATCCTATAGCCTCACGATTATTGGTGTAGTGCGCCGCGATGTCGAACTCTACTGAATCTGATACTTAGACAACTTTCAGAGGATTAAGCTGCTCTGATACCGCTTTTATCACGACCGTTCGGGGCTGGTAGTGCCTTACCAGGGCACCCAAGTAGTCATCATCGGAAATCGTGGAAAATAAAACAACGAAAATATGAAGCAGTATAAATAAGACACGATTTACAGGAAAAAGTTGCCTTTGGCATATATGTATATAAGTACCCCAAAATGAGCGATTCATCCCAACGCTAGCGGTCTACAGACCTCTGAGTTTAAAACAACAATGGCGGGGCGGGGCCCGCCATACCCTGAATACAAATATCTACATGACGGACCGTACAAAATGCTAAGCTTAGGAGAAGCGGAGCTTTCCCAATGAAAGCGGTGATCCTAGAGCGAGGATCAGCGGTAGGAGTACCTTTACTGCGGCATGAGCGGCCCGAAGGAGTCGGTCTGGCAATTGCAAGTATGTGGCGAAATCATAAATGAAATCATAGTAGTCTATATAAGCGGGAGCGTGTATGATAGCAAAACTACGATTCGCGAAATAACGATCGTATCAGTCGGGGACTACGCGCCTCAAGTCATCATAAAGCCGTGCGGGGTAAATGCGAGAGCATAGCCGACTACTAAAAACCCCCGATGACAACCAATTAAAGCGTATCATGAGATCTGTCTGGGCGATCACGTGATCAGCGGCCACTCGTTTCGCGATATCTAATGTCTTGGCGTCTAGCCTGGAACTTCCGTAGCTCGCGTAGGCCACTCGATGGCCGCGAGGTATTCCCGCATCGGTAGCTACTCCCGTCTGGACTCGCCGTCGCGTAGCCCTGAACCGCGTGACCACAAGGCGCGTACTAACTGGAACTCCGTAGCTCACGCGTAGGCCATCTGACCGCATAAGGTATTCTCGAATCATAGGTCACTAGACGCTGAGTCTACCCGCGTGGACGGCTTAACCGGAATCATGGTGATATAATATCAACATGGCGGTTTACAATCTAAGCATAATAAGGAAAACCCCTGCAAGCGTCACGAAGATACTAACTACGTAGCATCACAACATGTTTACTTATCAAGTCAACAGAAAGTATTACAAGACTATCACAAATCAATACAATCAAGTTATTCACACGAGTACTTTCTACATTATGCTAACAAGTTGGGTTTTTAGCTGAAGTACTTTATGTATTACTCTTTTAAAAGATCCGTTTCTTTCATAAAAGTCGCGCGATACAGTAGTATAAAAATAGAGTGATTATCTTTTGAAGTAAATCAACCATTTCTCTTTGTAAAATCAAGTAACAACATTCTTTTCCCAATAACGGTTTGCCTAATTTTAATTACTCAAGTTTCGTTTGAAAGGTTTCTTAGTTCATAGCTTTAATCGCTTTAAAACAATTTGAAAGCATATACCTAAGTGTGAATAGGTTATTATTATTAAGTAACAATCTTATTCAGTGACCGTGATCTAGTAAATGTAATATCATTTTGTCTCGTCTTAGCTCTATGCGGATGGAAGTTTCTCTTGGTTTTAATAATGCTTTATTAGTCGCGATATTTCCCTTTATTAAGCTTTCTTTGTGGTTTGTTCGACATTTATTACGATCGGTAAAACATCATTCCTTTTGAAAACCAAAAATACTATTTACTCACTAATGAGGTTTCACACTTTTAACAAAATTCATATTAGTATAATAAGTCAAGTCTCTTATTTCTTAAATCAATAAATCGTTCTTTTTATCACTCTTGGTAGTTATACCTAACTTCCGTAAAGCTAATTATAACTCTTAGCTTTTAAAACCAAGTGTTACTCTTCTTTCAAAAAGTTTCTTAATTCTTTTGAACTACTTGATTCTTTTTTATTGGGCTTAAGTGGAAGACATTGCGTAATTATTATTCGGGCTTAAGTCAGAAGACATTGCGTAATTATTATTGGGCTTAAGTCAGAAGACATTCAGTAATTATTATTGGGGCTTAAGTCAGAAGACATTGCGTAATTATTATTGAGCTTAAGTCAGAAGACATTCTAGTAATTATTATTGATTAACACGTCGTCTAGTACTATATACGTATTCTTTAAAATATCATGCTCGAGAGGATAGGAAGAATCACATGCATACCGCGAAAACCACTGCGAGTTGAATATGTGCGGAGTATCGACCTATATCGATCAAATCGATCATCAGCGTCTGGTATGCTTGTATAAAGCTCTAAGCGGAGGGTTCGCTATTACATGGACATTTGGGCAGCACTTACTGCCACGTGAGCTACTGAGTCTCTGTGAAAGCAGTCCATGTAAATCTGGTTCTATTATTCTTCTTTTAAGCCCTTCTTTGTGATATGAGTTCGATTACGATACTGATATCATACAAGTATTTAATACTTATTCCTATACTTCTACGAGTATATATACTCACAATTACAAAGGAAGATAAGGTTATTTACCTCATTAAGCCCAATAATATCCTAGATAAAAGTCGGCGCTGAGCAAGGTTTAGCTCTGAGTTGTAGCTCGTGGCTCGAAAACCTTAGAAGTTCTTGCGACTCTACTAAGGACTAAGGGATTTGGGCTAGGGTAATTTGGGCATTATAACAATACTAGAGCGACTTTTCTGCAGGGAGGGTAGTGTTTGGCTAGGCTAGCTTTAGAGGGTGGGGTTGCTCTCGGTAGGGCTTCCGAAGGGAGGGTGTGTTTGGGTGAAAACAATAAGAGGGAGAGGGAGGGATTTGAGACTTAGAAAGATTGCTCAATTTAGGATGAAATAACTCTTCAACAAGGGGTATTTATAGGTCAGGAATGGCTGACCAAGGGCGAGATGGTGCAAGTGCAAGGCAAGTGTAGGGTGAGGATTTAGGCAAGTGTCCTTGGCGACCTTGCGCAAATATCTACGACTCGAGACAAAATAAGCCCGACCCGATGAAGGCTTTTAGTGTGACATCCATCAATGAGAGGGTGACAAGTGTCGCCTCTCGTTGAATCAACGTGTTTAGTCTCTCGGAAAAATCCATAAAAATTAGAAATGACATGGCGGAATTTATCTACGCGAGCACTTGTATAAAAGCGTTTCGTCGGAAGCTTGACTCTAGCGGGTGTTGTGCACAAAGTGGAATTCGTCGAGCCAACTAGGGGGTGACACGTGTACCCTCTGCGTCGACATATTTCATGTTCGAAAATATCCTGATGGCCAAAATCTAAAACAAAGTGGGCCAAAATAGTAAATTTTCTCCAGTGGGCCCAGTGACCATTAAGAAAATAAAATTCCATAATTCTCTAATATTCCAAGAAGTCAGAACACGAATCAGGAATCGATTCCGTTAACGAACCTTTTCCTTCATAAAGCGGAAACTTTTGGTGGAAAAATCACCTCGTTCTTTCCCGATTTCAATGTCGTATTCAAATGCGTCGTCCTCGCATACATACCACGAAACTACGGGTATAACCTGACCGATGTACCTCTACTGCGGCATGAGCGGCCCCAGAAGTCGATTAGCCCGGTGCCAAGTATGTGGCGAAATCACGTAAATGAAATCATGGCGGTCATATAAAGCGGGAGGCATGTATGATAACCAAACTCTGATCTGACATAAAAGTAGTCATGTCAAGTCGGGGACTTACGCCCTCAAAGTCATCCCTCGTACGTGGAACTCCTTGCCACTGCCGTGATCTGGTATAAATCGTGTGGAATCGTGTCTCGGCCCGTCCGTGGGACTCGATAAAGAACGGTGGAATCGTGTCTCGGCCCGTCCCGGGACTCGATAAAGAATCGGTGGAATCGTGTCTCGGCCCGTCCGTGGGACTCGATAAAGAATCGGTGGAATCGTGTCTCGGCCCGTCCAGCGGGACTCGATAAAGAATCGGTGGAATCGTGTCTCGGCCCGTCCCGGGACTCGATAAAGAATCGGTGGAATCGTGTCTCGGCCCGTCAGTGGGACTCGATAAGAATCGTTCTGACGATCAGTGACCGCCGTATTGAGAGGCGGCGGTATAAATCTGATGCTTGCACAACAAGGTTATCACCGCGAACATAGGCAAGTTACCGCAGTGACTCGAGTCTTTCGTTTTATGTCAAGTCGGGTTTTAACCCCAAAGTACTCATCGTTAAATTCTTTTAAAAGATCCGTTTCTTTTACAAAGGTCACCGATACAGTAGTATTAACATAGAGTGACTAACATTTATAAGTA